>CM076999.1:95800641-96158141 GCA_039090855.1 Macrothele yani | reverse complement strand
GCGTATAGCTCAATAAATATTGCCCATATCAGTGTCAATGTTTAATCATTTATTGACCCTGGTAACCTTTAACTACCTCCCGAATGTCATTGCAATCCTACACGTCCTTCAGGGTGCAACTATTTTTTTGACGATGTGTGTATAAGCACAACACACAGCCTTTAAATAACTCAAACAGCAATTAAACAATCTCGCATCCACCATAAGCATTAACTTCCAGCATCAATACACACTGATATCTGCTGCGTAGCCGTTATACACTGAGTGGCCACTTTATTATGACCACCTGACAGTTTTAAGCAAATGAGCTATGGCTGCACGCTGTTGCCGCCAGAGGGCGAGGCTAGTATAACAAGTTTGTAAAATCATGCAATGCATTGATTATAATACGCTTTCCAACATACCAGAAATCATTACTCAAGTTATCACTCAAGTGATGAGAATAATGGCTATGAAATAAATCTCGGTCCTGTGCCCTAACATTTGATCCAATTTCGATTATATTCAACAGAACCGGTTCGGTATACCTCCGACATAACATGATAAAGTTTTGTCGCAATCGAAGCATTTTTACGTAAGTTATGATGCATAAGGGCTATGGAATAGATCCCGCTCCTGTGTCCTAACCTTTGACCCCATTTCGCCTATTTTCAACAGGATTCTTTTCCAGGCAGGCCCCTACAACATACTAACATTTCATCCAAATCGAAGCATTTTTACGTAAGCTATGACGTATGATGGCGATGGAAGTGATTCCGCTCCTATTTCCTGATCTTTGATCCCATTTCGCCCATTTTCAATAGGGTTTGTGCCCAGGTGGTCCCCTACTACATACCAAAATTTCATCGAAATCGAACCTTTTTTACGTTAGTTATTACGCATAAGAGCAGTGGAATGGATCCCGCTCCTATATACTGACCTTTCACCCCATTTCGTTCACTTTAAATAGGGTTCCGTCCCAGGTGATCCCCTACCAGATACTAAAATTTCAACAAAATCGAACGATAGTTACGCCAGTTATCGTGCTGACGGACATACGCACACAACGCGGGACGTAATGAGGCAGATGGAAATCGCGACCATTTGCTCGCAAGAGTGTGACGTCATAAAACTTTAATAGGATCCACACACAACGCGTGACGTAATGAGACAGATGACGTGACCGCGCGCCAACATCTCAGTCGCGAGCTTGTGACGTCATAAGATTTCTAAGCATGTGTAACATTAATAGAACGACGCCATGGCACTAAAAACGTGGTAATTCGGGGTGGTTTTTTTACCCACTAAAGGAATTTTCCTAAAGTCAAGATCAAGCAAAATTGATTTCTAGTACCAGAAAACGGTAGGTTAACGACTTTCTTCAAAATTCTTACAGCCTTTTTCAAAATAAAATGTACAAACATACATACAAGAATTGCTACTTCAAGGTGGACGTCAAGTAATTTTGCTTCCTATACTTCCAATGGAAAAACTTTTTGCACATTTTCTTCACAATTAATGCGTTCCCAAGGTTGAAAATTTGAACATCGATTAAAATAGCTTCATTTCATAACTTGAAATACTTAATATTTTCTAAAACATAACCGTAATTATGCAATCCAACATTTATTTGCCCACTGACACCATCAAAGTACAGGTCGCGCCATCTTTTTTCTGGTTTCAAAACCACCAAGGGAAACGTTATTGTTTTATAATATAATTATGTTTATGTTTTAGAAAATGTTAAGTATTCCAAGTTATTTTAATCGATGTTCAAATTTCCATCCTTGGGAACACGCTAATTGTGATGGAAATGTGTACAAAAGTTTTTCCATTCGAAATATAGGAAGCAAAATTACTTGACGTCCACCTTAATAGTGTGGGATAAGGACGATGGAATGGATCCCAATCCTACGTGTGACCTTTGACCCCATTTGTCCCATCTTCAAGAGGGTTCCTCTCCAGGTGGTCCCCTACCACATACTAAAATTTCATCGAAATCGAATCATGTTTACGCACGTTATGACGCATAAGGGCAACTGAATGGATCCCGCTGTTATATCGTGACCTTTGAACCCCCTTCACTCATTTCCAAGAGGGTTCGTCACCAGGTGGTCCCCTACCGCATACTAAAATTTCATCGAAATCGAACCATTTTTACCTGCGTTACCGTGCCGACAGACGGACGGAAAAAGCTGGAGCACATACGCTTCTTCAACCTACGGTTGGAAAGCGTTAAAAAGGGAAAGCTTAGTGCTTGCGACAGTAGTAGAAGCGATTTTTGGGTGACGAGATGGGTTAAAAATGCGATTTGACGGACTTTCAACGTGGGATGATTGTAGGAGCTCGGAGACATGGAGCGAGTATCAGCGAAACCGCCGCATTCGTGAAATATTCCAGAGCAGCTGTTGTTAGTGTTTAAAGACTGGACTGTCAGCCAAAAAACTGGGTCTCTACGTGCAACGTGTGGTCGTCATCGACTAGTGACGGCTCGGGCGGAAAGGAGAGTGTCCTGACTGGTAACAGACAACAGAAGGGCAACAGTGCAGCAAATTACAGAAAATTTTAATCAAGGATCCCGTCAAATGACCTCTGCACGCACTGTTCACCGTGCACTGCATCGGATGGGACATGGCAGCCGAAGGCCTGTTCGAACACCTTTGCTGTCTGCAGTTAACAACAGAAAACGTCTCCAGTTCGCACAAGAACACAAAGATTGGGCAGTCGATAAATGGAAACAAATTATGTGGTCCGATGAATCACGTCTTCAGTTGCAACATGCCGATGGCCCAGTGAGAATTTGGCGGAAAAAGCACGAAAGCATGGACCCCAAATGCATTGCTACAACCCTTCAAGCTGGTGGAGGCAACGTTATGGTTTAGGGAATGTTTTCCTGGCATACTTTGGGCACTTTAATTTTTGTTGATGAACGTCTGACTGGCACATCATATCTAAACATCGTTGCGGACCAAGTGCATCCTGTCATGTATATGGTTTATCCCAATGGCGATGGCTACTTTCAACAAGATAATGCGTCCTGCCATAGTGCTCGTATTGTACAAGATTGGTTTCAGGAACATGCCGGTGAGTTTACTTTGCTTAGGTGGCCCCCACAATCTCCAGATCTCAACCCCATTGAGAATTTGTGGGATGAAGTTGAACGAGCTATCAGACAGCTGGATCCACAACCCTGCAATCTGACACTCCTGGAAAGTGCTATTCATCAAGTATGGTCTCAGATTCCACAAACCACCTATCAGCATCTCGTGTAGTCCATGCCATGAAGAATCGACGCAGTAGTAAAGGCAAAAGGTGGCCCGACGAAGTACTGAGGGTGTGGTCATAATAAAGTGGCCACTCAGTGTATATCTCGCCTTGTTCTTATCGCAACAAGCATATGTCGCTCTCACAGACCTCAAATGCTGCCAATCGTGCTCGTGTGAGAGAGAAGATATCACGTTAAGGTTGAAAAGTGCTAAAGAGAACGAACTGAAATTGACATAGAAAAAGTAACTAAAAATGAAAGTTAAATTAGAGTATACGTCACAGAGTTCAACATGACATGTACTTTTCTTATTTAACTAAAGTTCTGGCCTCATTCTCGTTATTTAAAGTCATACTTCCTATACGGATAACTAATTTGGCTTTTCTTTTGAGATAGTGTTCTCGTGTGAATTTTTTTACTTTTCCGTTTACTTTTGGTTCCGAACGGCACTTCACTTCCCCACATTTCCGTATACTCTTTGGCAACACTGACAGTGGGTCAAAAATTTCGACAGACTACCAAGTGCGGTACTCTGTGTAGAAAATTTAAGCTATGCATCTTTTGCATGACAAGATATTTGTGGGTGTAAAATAAAACCAGTAGTAATTCCAGGGTATACCTTCATTTAGGTACACTACATGCAGTTATTGCTTTCCTTCAACTTTATGACTACACCAAATCACAGTCCGTTACATACAAAGTGCAATTAAATCATAACAACAAAAACTAAGGTTTACTAAATCCTGACATTGAGCGATGCGTAGATTAGTGAGTTAATGAATGTTATTGCCGGAAAATAAATTAAAGAAGATACGTGAGTCATAAAAATAAATATTTGCAAAACTATGGCGGTGGCAATGGTTAATATATTTCGACTGTTTAGCTTTCCCAAAAATAATATTGGTTATTATTATTATTATTACATATTCAGATTTAGATGAACGTAATAAACGACCCTGGCACCGATGAAATGTGATGTAACTACGAAAGTCCATCTGCGCATGCGAAGCTAAAGTCTGACCTCAAGACAGGAAAAAATGCTGAATCATAAGTGTGTTAGTGAAGAGGATAAGTAACGTTTGGTCCAGGATATCTACAGGTTGCACTCCATCGTGGTATACACAGTGAGGCAAATAATTTTTAAGACTGGGTCTGTAAACTGAAATAGAAACAAGAATTTATAATTTGTTTTGGTTTGTTATTCAAAATAAGTCTCTCCGGCTTCAATACACTTGTTACAGCGATTTAATAATGATTCGAATGCCTGTTCCAGTTCACTTTGAGGAATTGCCCCCAAAGCACGCGTCGTAGCTGTTTGTACGGTCGAAATAGAATCAAAATAACACCCTTTAAACGTCATTTTAAGTTTTGGGAATAAAGAAAAGTCGCAGGGTGCTAAATCAGGCGAATACGGTGGGTGATTCAACAGACAGACGTTATGTTTCGCCAAAAATCTACGAACAAGAAGTGAGGTGTGACTGGGTGCATTATCGTGCAACAAACACCAACTGTTTTCATCTCGATATTTTGGACGAATGCGACGAATTCTGCCCATCAAACGCCTCAAAACGTTTAAATAAAACTCACAAGTATTTGTTTGTCTACATGGAACAAATTCTTTGTGGATCGAAGAATGTAATGAGCATTGTTTCGATTTTCGATGGAACTTTTCTTGTTTTTTAGGTTAGTGGCGAGTTTTTGTACTTCCATTCCGCACTTTGTCTCTTTGTTTTTGGATCATAATGAAAACACCATGTTTCATCACCAGTAACAATCAATTTTAAGAAGTTTGGATCATTTTCAGCAGCTGAAATGATGTCTCTGCAATGTGCACTTCTCCTTGATTTTTGTTCATTGGTTAACGTGCGTGGAACAAATTTAGCACAGACTTTTGTTTTGCCCAAATCTTCATGCAGGATGGTTCGAATCGTTTCTTTGTTGATGTTTAAAGCCTCTTCCATCATTCTTAGTGACGCACATCGATTGTTTACCACGTAATCACGGAGTTTTTCAATAATCACAGGTGTCCTAGATGAACTTGGTCTTCCGGTATGCTTCTCATCTTCTAGCGTCTCGCTTCCGTCCAAAAAACGTTTGTACCAGAGGAAAACATTTGATCTACTTAAACAAAATTCACCGTAAACTTGTTTCATCATTTGGTACGTTTCCGAGGCACTTTTATCAAGTTTTGCGTTAAATTTAATAACAGCCCTTTGTTCCATCTTAATAATTCAACATGAAAAAAATTACTTCTCTAATGGACGCCCGTTTCGTTTGAGTTACTTTAACAACTGCGCAGTACTTTTGGCAGAAAGCAAGCAGATGGTCACGGTTTATAACGCATTCGCGATTACACTGGTGGCGCCACCGTAGGATGAAATCTAGCGCCAGTCTTAAAAATTATTTGACGCACCCAAAAGCAAAGTCTCATGTAGTACAACACCCAGAAATTTTACCGAAGACCCGATTACATTTAATTATTTAAAATGAAAAACGAAAGGGTATGAAATATTATTATATGAATACATATCGACTAGTCATTTAATAATAGTTAACGTGAGTAACGGTATTTACAGCAGAATGTCATTCTGCGGAATATGTATGAAGTTATCACAACGTAAAAAGGGGTTCAAATACAACGTATGAATTGAACTTGAGATGAAACCTAATAGATTTCAATGCAATGCGGCGCCGTCTCAAATCCTGACACAGCGACGTGGCGTGGCTGTTATACTGTATAACTGAAGGATGGTGCAATACTTGGATCAGCCACCAAACATTAATTTCAAGGTCAGGCTTAGAACTTATTGAATCTCTATAGCATGTAATAGCGGATCCTCAAGCATGCTTAAATTAATACAGGGTGATCCATTTAAACCAGTACCCTGAGAAAACCTTACATTTTTGCAAGGGATCGTGCAAGGAACTTCTTCTTTTTTCAATAGAAGCAGCAACTCCTGGAGAATGAAAACCGCCACCGTGAAGAAGATTGTTAATCGTAACTGTAACTCAGCTCGTGATTTGTTTGTCGTTGCGTTGTCATTCACTTACGTGCATTCGGAAACATGCAGTACTCTATTCCAGAGCGTGTTTTTTTAGTGAAATCGTATTGGGTAACCAATTCTGTCATCAAAACGCAACGAGCATTTCGAAGAGAGTTTGGAGTTCGAAAAGTGCCAAGCAAGTCAACAATTCTGTCGATGGCAAAAAAACTGGAGCAAACCGGTTCTTTTCTCAGCGGTAGACATCACCCTCCGATGCCCCGAACGCGTGTGGACGATGTTCGGCAGCGTTTACTTCAAACTCCGACGAAATATTTGCTCAGATTAAGCCAACAGACATGATATTCATACGGAACTTGTCAAAGGGCAGCAAAAAAAGCGAATATTCGACCATTTAAAGTGCACGTAATCCATCAGCTGCAGGAACCAGACAAGGGAAAGAGAGTAAGTTACTGCAAATGGTTTCAAAATTTTCTTAATTTATGATCTGATATTCTCTCCATCACATGGTTTACGGATGAAGCCTGGTTTCATCTGTCAGGCTAAGTCAATTCGCAAAACAGCAGATACTGAGCTGCCGAAAACCCACACGTTATGTGTGAAACACCGATGCATTCACAAAAGGTTGATGTATGGTGTGCGGTTTCGTCAACGAAAATTATTGGCCCCATTTTTTTCTCTGAGACTGCCAACACTAACGTTTATTGCCGCATATTCAATGAATTTTTGGAACAATTTGATGACACTGAATTGACAGAGGGCTACTTTCAGCAGGATGGCTCTACGTGTCACACATCGAAAGTCTCAATGGAACTCATAACCAGCTTCTTTGATGACAGATTAATTTCAAAAAACATATGGCCTCCCCGATCTCCGGACTTAACTTCCCCTGACTTTTTTATGGGGTTACTTAAAGTATAAAGTTTACAAAACCCATTCAAAAACATTGGATGCATTGCGTGAAACAATCACGACTGAAATTGGCAATGTTACTGCTCGTACTCTACATGAGACATCACTGAATATGGTGCGGCGTGTTCAACTGTGTTTACAAGAAAATGGAGGACAATTCCAACATTTGCTTTGATAAAATGATTCTCCAATACCACATGTATAATTCTCAACTTACTGTATGGTTTTGTTGTTATTTATAAAAAAGTTATAAGTAAATCACATGGTACTGGTTTAAATGGATCACCCTGTATATATTTCTTTCAGAAATTTCTCCTCCTTGCGAACCAAACCCCTGTGACAACAAAGGGCAGTGTAAAGTAATATCTGGAGGCAAATTCAACTGCACTTGTCCGGAAGGGTACACTGGACAAAGATGCGGGATCGAAAATCGTTGTAAACCTGACTCCAACGGTGAGATATGTAAGAACGGAATGTGCAAGCTCGATGGACTTCATTCCAAGCGCTGCTTCTGTTCCAGTGACTACTTCCTTGATGAACATTCTGCTGAGTGTAAGGGTAAGTGAATATTCATAAAAATCGTAAGCACTCGAAAATACTTCATACATTCTTTTAATATGCGTATAAGTATTGGAATCTTTATTTTCGAATTACCACTTTCATCATGCAGTGACTCCAAATGATACGCTTGCATTATTTATTGATTAATTACGGTATTCTACTGCATTTTAAGAAACACTTTAGAAATCGTTTTATGCCTCGGTACAAATTTGACTACCGATTGTTTCCATACTACAAATTATCAGTGTTCATAACATTAAAATAATGATAACAAAAAGATGAATTACAAAAAGTCATAACGGGTGGCGTGTACCAAAAATGTCTACCCTTAAGAAGCATGCACTGTAAAAACATTTCTGAAATTGACGAGCAAGTTACCGTCATTTCTGAATTAACGAAGTATATTTCTGATTAATGGAGATTAAGATTAATGGAAATGAACTAACTCACCTTCGTTTTGCTGATGACGTAGTCATTTTTGGAACTACTCCATCAGAGCTGCAGAATATGATTTAGGAACTTGCTGACAAGAGTAAAGAAGTGGGATTGAATGAACTTTCAGAAGACAAAGAAATGAAGATTTATCGATTGATGGAGAAAAGCTGGAGATAACTGATACCTACATTTATCTTGGACAGCAGATATCAAGTGAGGGTCACATTGATGAAGAAGGTAATCGGCGTATAAAACTTGCCTGGAGAGCTTTTGGAAGAAACAGTATAATTTTCAAGGATAATATGCCATTATGTCTTAAAAGAAAAGTGTTTTATTAATGCATATTTCCAGTGCTTACGTATGGTGCAGAGACGTGGACCTTAACCAAAAGAGACATACAAAGAATTCAGACAACTCAAAGACCCATGGAGAGATGCATGCTTGGTGTAACCAAGAGAGATAAGAAGAGGAACTCGTGGATCCGAAAAATGACAAGAGTGGAAGACATCATGATCAGAATAAAATCTCTGAAATGGCAATGCGCTGGACATATTGCCAGAAGGACAGACCATCGATGGACAGCCGAAATTTTAGACTGGATTCCAAGGGACAGGAAAAGACCCAGAAGAAGACCACATGGGAGATGGGTGGATGAAATTCGAAAGTATGCGGGAGTAACATGGAGGAGACTGGCACAAGACAGACCGATGTGGAAGAAACTTGGGGAGACCTTCGTCCAGCAGTGGATTGATGATGGCTGAGAATGATGATGATGATGATTCAACTCTTTCCGTGAAATGACGGAAAAAAACCTGAATTTCACGTAATTTTCGTATCACGGAAAAATTCTGAATTTTCAGAAACCTCTCCACAGTTTCTTTCTGATATTGACTGTAAATTACCGTTTTAGAGATGTCTTAACGGAAAATTCTGAATTTTCAAAAAGCCTCAAGGTTTTTTTTTTTTTCGACGCATTGAGCAACTCAATGGACTATAGGCAGTTAGCCGTCCCTAATTTAGGGCCACTGGTTCCAGGGAAGGGAGAGAGCCATCGCCGTAAGACAAGCACAACATCGATTGATTGATTGGAGGTTTAACGACCACCGTCAGCTACTCAGTAGGTTATAAATAGTCGCCCGTCCCTAATTTAGGGTCACTGGTTCTAGGGAAGGGAGAGAGCTACCGCCGTAAGACAACCACAACATCCATGCCTCACCGGGATTTGAACCCGGACCCATCTCGGACGAATGATCAGAAGCAATCGCTTAGACCACCGCGCCACCAGTGCGGCAGTTCCCGTCATCTCCCCTATTTTGTGCAGCAGCTATTTGATATATACAGAATGTGAGTCCAAAGTTTTGCATTATTTGGATTGCTTAATATCTTTAAACGCACCTTTATGACGGAAGCTGACTAGCATTCGAAGTATAAACAATCGTGTTGCACCGTATTTAGCCATCTGTCTACCAATTCTTCGACCCCCGTGGCAGCACCAGTTCTTGTCCTTCGAGGCGAAGAACTCTTTCACCTCATCTGCCACCTCCTCCTGGGTGTTGAAGTGCCGCCCGTGAAGCGAGTTGGCCATGAACCGGAGCAGGTAATAATCCCACGGGACAAGGTCAGGACTATATGCTGGATATAGCATCAGTTCGATGCCTTCAAGTTCCTGGAATTTTGCCCGGGTCGTTTGCGCCGTATAAGACCCTGCGTTTTCCATTTTTATGTCGAGCGTCCGATCGATGCGCATATACCTTCAAATGTAACGTGTTTTCTTTTTCAGCTGTTAAGTTAGGTGGTGAATCCAACCCAAGACGCAACAAGTTAATAAACTCATCCAATGCATTGATTATGATGCGCTTTCCAACATACCAGAAATTCTACTAAAGATATGAGGATAATGGCTGTTTAATAAATCTCGCTCTGACCTTTGACCCCATTTCCATGATATTAAACAGAATTGGTTCAATTTGCATCCGGAACAACATAACAAAGTTTTGTCGCAATAGAAGCATTTGTTGTCAAGTTATGAGGATAATGGTTAAGGAATAAATCTAGCTCCTGTGTCCTGACCTTTGACCTCAATTCGATGATATTCACCAGAACCGGTTCAGTGCATCTCCGGAAAAACATGATGCGTTTTGTCGCAATCGAGGCATTTTTACGTAAGTTATGACGCGTAAAAGCAATGGAATGGATCCCGCTCCTTTGTCCTGACCTTTGACCCCATTTCGTCCATTTTGAATAGGGTTCGTCTCGAGGTAGTCCCCTACCACATACTAAACTTTCATCGAAATCGAACCATGTTTACACAAGTTATGACGCCTAAGGGCAATGGAAAATATCCCTCTCCTATGTCCTGAGTTTTTTCCCCATTTCGCACATTTTCAATTGGGCTCGTGCCCAGGTTACGCGAGGTATCATACGGACGAACCATTTTTACGCGAGGTATCGTGCGGACGGACAGACAGACAGACGGACAAAGCTGGAGCACATACGCGTCTTCAACCTACGGTCGGAAAGCGTAAAAAGTTGCTCAGTAAATAAAAACTATGCGTCGCAGTTTGCTTCCACACGCCTTACGTTTAGGACTGGTCTACTACTACGTACATTTTTGCCAAATATCTGCACACGTAAATAACTTTTTCTGTTGTTCTGGCAAGATACGCAAAATATGAACTGAAAATAATAATGTAAGATCATACAAAAAATTTCCTACCTAGAAATCTATACATTTAAAACACAAGGCCGTTTCATTCTGCAATACGCCAGTTCCACCAACTGGAGCGATTTTCATGATTTATTTTTTTAAATGAAAGCTACTGAGCCACAGGTTTGTCGTCGCTAATTTTTTAATTGTAATAGGCAATTTTTGTTAAGTTACCATGGCATTTTTTTTTTGTACAATCCGACGTTCGTTATCGTGGCGTTTGTTCTCTCTTCAGTACTTTCAGCGCCTTCTGCCTTTCTGCGGTGCTCGAAATTGGAACTAAGCCCTCCGCTATCAACTGCGTAGTTGTAATTATCCGAATCTGTTCAGTAGGTTTCAAAATCAGTGAAAAAACTCCGTACATTATCGTGAACTACTTTCTTCCACGTTAGGTGTGATCGGATTGTATGTAAACAAAGCGGGACGATACACGGGAAATCTGGAACTACTTGAAAGCATTCTTATCCGGTAGTACAGCCCAAAATAATAAAAACGAATAAAAAAATATAAACGAAAATAGCCTATGTCCACGGGAAAGAAATAAGCTTCTCAACGGTGAAATAATTATCCAAATCGGTTCAGTAGTTTTCGAGATTAGTTAAAACGCACAAAAAAACTTTCTCTATATATTAGTATAGATATGGGTATGTTTATGTTGATCAAGTAGTATTTCCTCGAACAAGATAGTATGTGAACTTATAGCTATCGTCGACGGACCTGATTCCATGCGTAGAAAATAGCAGAAAATGGCGACATGCTTGACTAAACACCCTTGGAACTTCACACAAATTCCTATGAGATAATTCTAACGCATAAAAACGTAGGTAAATTGAACCTACAGAAGTAAATTTGAAAATCTTAAGTAATTTAACTTGTAAAATATTATGTTTATAAATACTTTTATTATATTGGGTTGTCGGAAAAGTCATGACCTATTTTGGCACATGATGAGGGTTGGGCGGTTTTGGAAGTACTAGAGACATGCGCAGCTCTGTTATCCCTATGGCATTCGACAAATGCTAGTTCTAGCCGGAGTCTAAAAGGAATAGCGAGCGATTTAGTTGATTTGCGGAGATTTGACATCAAGTTGAAGACGGAAGACCAAACTTTGCTTTTTTGCCATATTTTACTGTTTCACTTCCGTAAAGGGAAGAACACGCGTGAAACTTGTGAAAAGTTGCGTAAAGTGTACGGTGGTAATGTTCTACAGGAACGTCAGTGCCAGAGGTGGTTCGCAAAATTCCGCGCTGATGATTTTGACCTCAACGATGCTCCTCGGTCCGGGAGGCCCACCGAGGTTGATGACGACCAAATCAAGGCATTGATCGAGTCAAACCCACGTTACACGACACGAGAGATTGCAAACACATTGCACATCCATCATTCAAGCGTTCGCGACCACCTGAAGAAGCTGGGATACGTAAGCAAGCTCGATGTGTGGGTTCCTCATGAACTCAAAGAAGCTCAATTGACGGCGCGTATAAACATCTACGATATGCTCATTAAACGTAAGGAAAACGATCCTTTTTTGAAGCGACTGATAACTGATGACGAAAAGTGGATTGTGTACAACAATGAGCTGCGAAAACGGTCTTGGTTCCGACGTGCTGCTTCGCCTCAAACGACATCCAAAGCAGACATTCATCAGTGGAAGGTTCTGGTCTCAGTGTGGTGGGATTTTAAAGGTGTCCTGTTTTTCGGGCTGTTACCACGGAACCAAACAATCAGTTCGAATATGTACTGTCGGCAATTGGACAGTTTAAACGAATCCATCATCCAGAAACGTATAGAACTCGTTCATCGTAAAGGTGTTGTGTTCCATCACGACAACGCGAGACGACACACAATTTTGATCACCCGCCAAATATTATTGGAGCTTGGGTAGGATATGTTGCCACACCAAGCATACTCGCCTTACCTTGCGCCGTCAGACTTGCACTTGTTTCGCTCTCTTCAACAGTCTTTGCGTGGTATAACGTTCAATTCAGATGAGGCTGTAAATCAGCACCTTGTATAGTTTTTCGCCACGAAAGATTATGAACGAGGCATCCTGCAGCTCACTGAAAGATGGTAAAAGGTTATCGAACAAACCGGGCATTATAGATGGCTAAATTATGTCATGACTTTTCCGACAACCCAATATTTAGTCTCCTTCCATCGAGTTTAGTTGAAATCTATGAACAAAGTTTTAACTTACTCCTTAAGCAGAGTGTGTCGACTGCTGCTGTTCTGAAGGAAACTATCGTATCTTGTTCGAATCGCATTCTAAAACAAGCTATGGTTTTGTGTTCATGCCTTTCCCGAAACATACTGTGGTTTCGTATGCGCGCCGGCTATCTTATTACAGTCGAATCGTATACTAAAGCAATCCACCGCATTGTATTCTAAAATCAGCTATGCTGTCACTTTCACGTAGTATATCCTAGACCAGAGTTGGCGAACCTATGGCACGCGTGCACAGAGTGGCATGCGAAAGAAATTTGTTGGCACACTGTAGCCAGTGTCGGCTGTTCGTTGTTTTTGACTCTCCCCCCCATCACTCCCCCCCCCCCAAAAAAGGCTGGGCGATATTGTGCTTTAAAATATACACTGGCGGAAAGTGAAAGAAGAACACCAAGAAGACGTCCGATACCAGCGAAAGTTATACAGCATAATAACGGAATACAGAGGATAACGTGATCAAAACATTATGGCAAAATACAGCTGTATTTGCTGGTAAACTGAAAAATAACATTTCCATGTAACATGGCTAGCACGAGGTTGAACCGCGTCACACTGTGCAATTCTGGCATGGAGTCTGTGGTACAGATGTTGGATGTAAGTTTGGGGTATTGAGTTCCAAGCATCCTCAACCTGGACGCGTAAATCGGGGATGGTCGTGGCTGGCCGTGGAGACCGGATAAGTCGTTGTTCCATAAAATCCCACACGTGTTAAATGGGGGACAAATCCGGTGAACGTGCAAGCCACGGAAGTTGTCTCACACACTAAAGTGCATGTTGCGTTGAACGTGCCGTGTGTGGACGTGCGTTATCTTGCTGGAAAACACCACGATGGACCGACCTTACAAATGACACACAAACGGGGTGAATGATGTTGTTAATGTAGAAGGTGCTGTTTAACGTACCCGTTACAAACACTAGTTATGTACGGGAGTGATAGCTGATCGCTCCCCACACCAGGAGACCAGGTGTAGGCCCTGTGTGTCGCTGGCTGATGCCAGAAGGGTGGAGACGCTCCCCTGTGCGTCTGAGAACACGCATACGGCCATCGGAGGCTACCAAGCAGAATCTGTTTTCATCGCTGAACACGACAGATCGCCATTGCGTTCTCCAGTGCAGACGTTGGCGACACCACTGCAGCCGTTCCTGAAGGTGGGCGGGAGTCAGAGGTACACATGCCAGAGGCACACGTGCACGTAGTTCTGCATCTAGTAGACGGTTGCGGATTGTTCGCACAGTCACCTCAGGAGCAACGGCAGCTCGGATTTGCGTCGCACTGGATGTTCAGCTTGACAACGCCGCTCTTGTTATGCGTCGATCGGTCCGCTCATCAGTCCGTCTGTGACTCCCGGTTCCACGTCTTCTCGTGTGGGAATGTTCCTCGGACCATCTACGCCACTATCGTACCACCACCGATACTTCCCGTCCAATTCGCTCCGCAATACGACGATACGACCACCCGGCCTCGCGGAGTTCGACTGGACGACCTCGCTTAAAGTCCGATAACTGCTGAAATCGTACACGTCTTCCATGTCCAGGCATTGCAGCTTCTTCGGGGTCTTGACACGTGTCCGTACGCTGACGACTGATTACATTCACTTCGCCGTACTTCTTAAATACCAACCGACGATAATTTGCATATTATGCCGTGCTATGGCGTAAGCGCTTACCGGTTGGTCCCGAAATTAACATCACACCTACGCAAACTCGACCCCAATAACATATGTAAATTTCATGATCGTCCGCCAATTCCTTCTTGGTGTTCTTTTTTCACTTTCCGCCAGTGTAATTAAACATCGTCACAAAACTGTTTTGAAACTGTTAGGTAGAACATTTTTTCATCGGTTCATCAGCAGGGGAAGAAGAACAAGAAGACGAAGAAGACAGAAGAAGATAGTAATTAACGATATTTTGCTACCTAAAAGTTGAATTGTATGCTCAAGCAATCCATTGCATTCTATTCTAAAATCAGCTGTGCTGTCTCATTCAAGTAGTATATCCTAGACCAGGGGTAGAAAAACCTATGGCACTCGAAAGAATTTTGTTGGCACACGGTAGCCAGTGCCGGCAGTTCGTTTTTCTGACTTTCCATCCCTTCACTTGTGACGTGTCTGCCTCGCAGGACGCAAACGACATAAAGGCAGATAGCAGCGAGAACAAACGTCTGCGTAGCTCAGTTGGTAGAGTGATTTGTTCCGGAATAAGTGGACTCGGGTTCGATCCGCGGCGTTGTCCAAAAATGACGGAGAAATTTACTTCGTTATACACTCCCCAAAAAAGGCTGGGCGTTTTTGTGCTTTAAAATGTAATTTAACGTCGTCGCAAAACTGTTTTGAAACTGTTAGGTAGAAAACATTTTCGTTGGTTCATCAACAGGAGAAGAAGAACAAGAAGACGAAGAAGAAGACAGAATGTAGTAATTAACGATATTTATCTACCTGAAATTCCCACGGCAAATTTTTTGCGCGATTATCGAAAATTTCTACTGCCGCCCCGGTGGCACAGTGGTCTAAGGCGCTGGCCTCTGATCATTCGTCCGTAAGGGGTCCGGGTTCGAATCCCGGTTAGGCATGGATGTTGTGTTTGTCTTACGGCACTGGCTCTCTCCCTTCCCTGGAACCAGTGACCCTAAATTAGGGACGGGCGACTGCTTATAGCCCATTGAGTTGCTCACGGTGGTCGTTAAATCTCCAATCAAAAAAAAAAAAAAATAATTTCTACTACGCGGTCTCAAAAAGGTTTGCCATCCCTGTCCTAGACCCACATATATGATTAGAGGAAAGGACCTTGTCAAATGGTAAAATGTAGCGTCTCATTATTTCAAATGTTTACGCACAAGCGTCCCACCAGGGGTCGCTTATCACCCGCACAACTCACGGCGGCCTAGATGAATTTTTTTTTTCATTAGGGGTTTAATGACCACCGTGAGCAACTCAATTCAATGGGCTATAAGCAGTCACCCTGTCCCAAATTTAGGGTCACTGGTTCCTGGGAAGGGAAAGAGCCAGAGCCGTAAGACAAACACAACATCCCTGCCTCAATAGGATTCGAACCAGGACCACTTTCTGACGAATGATCAGAGGCCATCGCTTAGAACACTGCGCCACTGGGGCAGCAGATGAATGTTGTGTTTGTCTTATGACCCTGGCTCTCTCCTTTCCCTGGAACCAGTGACCCTAAATTAGAGACGGACGACTGCTTATAGCCCATTGAGTTGCCCACAGTCGTCATTAAAATTCCATTAAAAGAAACTTAATTTTTGCAGATTTTGTTAACGTACTTAACAAAGTTTTTTTCTGTTTCCCAAATAGGTCCCTAGGTAGCGCTACTGAGCTCACCGCGAGGTTAGTTGAAAAACTGTGTACTCCTGCAGGGAAAGCGATGTGTGTTAGTTGGCTTTTCGTAGCGAAATCTGTTACCGAAACGCAAAGAAATCGTCGTTCGAAATTTGAAAAAAGATCCTCCAAGTGCTCATCTGGCACAAGAAGTTTCTAGAAACTGGAAGAGTCCTTCATACGCCAAGATGTGGAAGATCAAGTACGGGCGAAGGCGACGTCGAAAGCATTCGAGAAGCCTTTTCATGTAGCCCTACTAAATCACGATTCTATTGATATACACAGTGTGGCAAATAATTTTTAAGACTGGGTCTGTAAAATGAAATACAAACAAGAAATTATAATTTGTTTTGGTTTGTTATTCAAAATAAGTCCCTCCGGCTTCAATACACTTGTTACAGCGATTTAATAATAATTCGAATGCCTGTTCCAGTTCACTTTGCGGAATTGCCTCCAAAGCACGCGTCGAAGCTGTTTGTATGGTCGAAATATCATCAAAATAACACCCTTTTAACGTTATTTTAAGTTTTGGGAATAAAGAAAAGTCGCAGGGTGCTAAATCAGGCGAATACGGTGGATGATTCAACACACAGACGTTATTTTTCTCCAAAAATCTACGAACAAGAAGTGAGGTGTGACTGGGTGTATTATCGTGCAACAAACACCAACTGTTTTCATCCCGATATTCTGGACGAATGCGACGAATTCTGCCCATCAAACGCCACAAAACATTTAAATAAAACTCACCAGTAATTGTTTGTCCACTTGGAACAAATTCTTTGTGGATAATAATTACCCTTACTATCGAAGAATGTAATGAGCATTGTTCTGATTTTCGATGGAACTTTCCTTGTTTTTTTGGCTTGTGGTGAGTTTTTTGACTTCCATTCCGCACTTTGTCGCTTTGTTTTAGGATCATATTGAAAACACCATGTTTCATCACCAGTAACAATCGATTTTTAAGAAGTTTGGATCATTTTCAGCGGCTGAAATGATGTCTCTGCAATGTGCACTTCTCCTTGACTTTTGTTCATTGGTTAACGTGCGTGGAATAAATTTAGCACAGACTTTTGTTTTGCCCAAATCTTCATGCAGGATGGTTCTAATCGTTTCTTTGTTGATGTTTAAAGACTCTTCCATCATTCTTAGTGACGCACATGGATTGTTTGCCCCGAAATCACGAACTTTTTCAATAATCTCAGGTGTCCTAAATGAACTTGTTCTTCCGGTATGTTTAACATCTTCTAGCGTATCTCTTCCGTCCAAAAAACGTTTGTGCCACAGGAAAACATTTGATCTACTTAAACAAAACTCTCCGTAAACTTGTTCCATCATTTGGTACGTTTCCGGGGCACTTTTACCAAGTTTTGCGTTAAATTTAATGATAGCCCTTTGTTCCATCTTAATAATTCAACATGAAAAAATGTTTACTTCTCTAATGAACGCCCGTTTCGTGTGAGTGAATTTAACAACTGCGCAGTACTTTTGGCAGAAAGCAAGCAGATGGTCACGGTTTATAACGCATTCGCGTTTATACTGGTGGCACCACCGTAGGCTGAAATCTAGCGACAGTTTTAAAAATTCTTTGACGCACTGTGTATTAATGTTAATCAATTATTGTTAAACACGTTACTTTAGGTTAATATAGAGATTTCAGACGTGAGCCGGACTGAAAATAAATATATGATGTAGGGGTTGTTCAAAATAATGGAAACACCTTGATACAATAGGTGGTACGCACTTAATATGGTGTGGGAGCACCTTTGGCATTTAAAATGGCTTGAATCCTACTTGGAATGGACGCATACAAGTCCCGGATAGTGGTAGGTGGTATGTTGTACCATTCTTCCTGCAGAAACTGCTCCAATTCCTTGTGAGACGCCGGAGGAGGATAACGGTATCGCACTCTGTTTTCCAACACAGACCACAGGGGCTCAATGGTGTTTAAGTCCGGTGATTGTGCAGGCCAGGGAAGGTGTGCAACTTCATCCTTATGTTCCTCAAACCATGATTGAACAGTTAGACTTCTGTTAATCGGGGCATTATCATCTTGAAAGGTGCAATCCCCGGACGGAAACAATGTCTGCGCCATTGAATGCACATTGTCGGCCAAAAGGGTGACATGGTTACCTCTAGTAATCCGTCCGTGTAAGATGATAATCCAACCTGCTGCAAACCACGCCCACACCATTACGGAACTGTAATGTAATGTTGAAAACAAATGTGTAAAGAATATTTTGTTTCTTTTAAATAACGATGATGACAGAGAGTTTAGTTCGTTCTCGTTCCCTTTATTCTAGGGCTTCAGGACATAATTTTTCTTACCTTTTCCACTGATTATTTCGCAGTTTCAGTGCGGCAGTGGCTTCAGAGAACCCACCACACACGTTTCTGCTGTAGCATGCCTACGTAATCACCTCCAACTTCCGGCTTCAGGGGAGCTAACTCTAAGGACCAGCCCTTCCTGTAATGTAACAGTCGCGGCCAATCCATATGTCTGGAAATGTGGCATTCAGGAAGTCACGTGCCATTATTGACCAATGTGGTGGGACACCGTCTTGTTGGAAAATAACAGAAGTTTGGTGTGCATGCAACTGAGGTGCTACAACAAGTTCCAGCATGTCCAGGTACATGTAAAAAAAGAAGGGTCCGACGATTATGTCTTGCATGAAGCTGCATCATACGTTCATTTTCGGGCTAGCCCTCTGTTGTTCGAAGACATAATGGCGATTTTCTGATCCCCAGATTCGCCCATTGTGCCTATTTGCTGTACCAGAGACGTGGAATGTGGCTTCATCTGAGAAACAGACACGGTGCAGATAATCACTATCATGAATTATGCGTAATCACTATCATGAATTATATGCGCTGCAAGATCTCCGTCACAAATGCAGCACGACGAGGTGAGTGATCAGGCTGAAGAGATTGAACGATCTGTACCTCATAAGAATACAGATGAAGACGTTTGTGTAAAATTTTTTGACTCAGACAAAGGGATTCCTAGTTTCCAGTGATGCACGAGGAATGAATTTCCTGGGGCTTTGCAGAAATATCTCCTGAACAGCTGCAGCTATTGCTTGTCTAACCGGTGATCTGCCTGCTCGGGGAAGATCGCCAACACTACCTGTCTCGTTAAATGATCAAATGATGATATGGAGGGGATTTTAGGAAGGGAATGTCTGACCCCAAGTCTAAAACAACCCTTAGAAATAGGAAGTTAGGAGATTTGGGATAGAGTGCTCGATCGGAAAGTGACATGGAATCGAGGTGGAAGACGCCCTTATTTATTACCGGGGGCCAGTACCCGGGGTCCGACGGGTAAACGTGCCCATCCGACGCACGGCGGGTGTTTAGTGGATCGAGCGTTCGTACCTTCCTGGGATCGAACCTGAGGCCCTTCCCGTTTCAGTCACGAACGTTGCCCACTCGGCCACCCGCGGCCCCTGTCGCGTTAAACTTTTCACACCAAGCTTTTATGCTTTTTTGGTCCGGTGGTGATCGTCTGTACTCTTTTCTAAAATGTCGCTGGAGAGAGTAATTGCCGATTTGGTCTCATGGAACCACAACGCGCACTCCGCCTTTCCTTGCATGGAAGCCATTATCGATGAAATGCTCCTCATATTCAGCAGAAACGCGCATCTAAAGAACACAAAATAAAACTTTATGAGTGCTGATATATTATGTTTTCAACCATTTTATTTTAAATTACGTAGATTTTTTTATATTAATTTTTGTAATTTGGAAAAGACTTTACGCTCACCCTAAACTAGTATATTCTCTTAGGTAATCATTACCTATGTAGAATCTGGGATTTGCGTGATACAAATTTTTATTGTTTACATTCCTGTATGTATAAAACGGAAACCTGTCTAGAACGGAAAATAGTTCAGTTTCTTGGATTCTGTCTTAGACAGGTCTCACGCAATTATGAGGTGCTTTAAACGATTTCTTCTTTTGCAGAAATATCCCCTCCCTGTGTTCCAAATCCATGCGCTAATGGAGGTACGTGCAGAGCCATTTCTTCCACTGCATACAACTGTTCCTGTTTGGAAGGGTTTTATGGAAAGCAATGTACTTTCGTCAACAAATGCTTTTTAGAAGGGACCGCTTTCTGCAAAGAAGCCAGTTGCGTCATGGATGATGATAACAATGGTTACGCTTGTCAGTGTCCTCAAGGAAGTCACTTTGATTACCATTCCAGGAAATGCAAAGGTAAAAATTTCATTTTCGATAAACCTCTGGATTTCCATTTTTACAGCTTCAGATTATTTTAGAGTGAAATACTTCTTATCGTGTATATGACGTCTTAACGCAGCTGAAATACTTTGGAGAAATTCGATGCTGGCTTGGTAATTACTCTGTTCCCGCGAAATATCCGTTGGTAATCTTCTCCTTTACTTATTTACAAGGTGGCACCCTCAAAAATGAAAGGGGGATAATTAAAAGTGCAAAAACATGGAAAAACAAAATTTATTCATAATTTATTCAAAATTTCCTTATTTGCAATATTTTTTTGTAAACGCACGGCTATTAAATTACTTTTTCTAGTAATGCAGATGGCGCGATTGGATTTTCAATTTATTCGATAATGTCTTCTTTAAAGCAACACAGAGTTGTCCGTGTCCAAAAACAGACTCCGGAAGATACATACCGTTAATAGACAATATATCTCGTGCAACCATAAAGTTAATCTTAATACAGCTGTCTCGGCACGATGTATAACACTTCCATCTGATACACGCAAGCCTCAGAAGTATAAAATATTTATTTAAAACTACACTGCTGTCCACCCAAAATGCAACACCAAGAAGGGCACGTGATAGCAAAGCCAGATTTACTGGACGCATAACAACAGATATAAAGACGAAACGATTGAGCTTACAGGCCCGTGCGACTTGCGGAACACGCAGACATCAATAGTTCGTGTGGCCCCGATGGCTGGCATAAGTGGCCTCTACACGCCGCAGTATCGAACAAAAGAGGCTTTGGGTGTGAGATTAGGGTATGCCGGTCCAGGCTGCTTCCATCCGTTGCTACAGTTCATCAGGCTTAGCCGCGGGTGGTGCTTGCCAGGCAACTTGGTTGCCAATCAGCGACCGGACGTGTTCGATGGGCGACATATCGGGAGAACAGGTGGGCAACGGCAGCAGTGTCACCTGGTGGGCCGTGAAGAATTGTTGCACGATGCGTTCCACGTGCGGGCGCTCATTGCCTTGTTGAAACGTGGCCGCTGGCAGGTCCTGCAGGTAAGGGAGGACTACAGGCTCCAAAACGCCGGAGATGGTGCGGTTGCTGTTGAGTGTACCGGCGATGCGTACCATTGCGCCCTAAACCATAACGCCAGGCGACGGACCGGTATGGCGATACATATTGTAGGCGTCCTACAGTTTCTCGCCGCGGTGCCGCCACACGCGGATCCAATCATCGTGGTGTTGCAGGCAGAAGCCGGATTCGTCGGAGGAGACAATGTCGTTCCATTCCGTAGTCCAGGTGCGGCGTTCAACGGCCCACTGCCGCTGCACTCGCCGGTGGTATAACGTCAATGGTAATCGGAGCAATGGGCACCGTGCGACAAGTCCCCGCTCCTGCAGACGATGTCGAACGGTACGTGCTGACACAGGTTGTTGCGCAACACACCCTAATTCCTGCGCTAACGTTCGTGATGTGGCGGTGCATGCCGTCAATGCACACCGCACAACATGCCGGTCCTCTCGTTCGGTGGTATGCCGCTGCGGCCGAAATCACTCACGTCGGTCCGTCCTTTCCTCCTACACCCACCGAATCCATACTCGCCTCACTGTGGCTGGATGTCGTCCCCCACGGGCGCCGATGTTTCGGAACGATAAACCGTTGTCGCGATAAGCCACTATTCGTCCTCTGTCGAACTCCGAAACGTGCTGGAATGACAGCCGTATTCTGGGACGAGGCATCAGGAAGCTTCCCACGCACAGGTCCGGCAGCACAACACACTTCCACTATTTACACCCCGCCTTCTGTGCACCCTTCTTATAGTGCTTCTCGGTGACGTGCCGGGCGCACATGATTTGCATATGCCCTGCAATGCTAATCGGTTGCATGTCTTCTCGCGGGCGACGCATGCTGCGAATTTCAGGCCAATCGGATGATTCCTTCTTGGTGTTGCATTTTGGGTGGCCAGCAGTGTAATACCAGTATGTACAGATAGATAAAAGTAACTTACTTTAAAAAAACAGGCAAGATCTTAGGAGTCTTCACAAGCCAAAGTGCAGCCGAATTTGCAGTGAACAAGACCAGATATGTACAAGTAAGCGACCGTCATGCATCTGTAACTATAGCAACATCTAGGTGTACATGTGCTGTAAACATAGAAATAAACTTTCCCGACATTTAATGTAAGTAACTGGTGGTTTTAATGTCCTAAAGTATTGACGCCAAGGTAATGGTAAATTACTGGGTAGGTCTTCATTGCAACATAGATCATCAAACCATGTGATAAATAATTATTCCGTGAAAATTTTATTTTGTTAAAAGCCAGATGAACGTGACTCATCTGTATAGATGGAAGTGTTATACAAGGTCTGTCCAGAATGTAATGAGACTCATTCACTAACAGACGTTGAATTAAAGTTATACTTACATAACATTAAAATTCCTCGAAATAACACCCTTGAACATCAATACACCGCTGCGAGCGGTTATGCCAAACCGCGTAGCTTGTCTGTATGTCGGGAACAGGGATCGCCTTCAAAGCACTCGTCACGGCAGTTTGCACGTTTGTAACAGTCCCAAAATGGTGTCCTTTCAGGCTGGATTTCAGCCGGGGAAAGAAAAAGAAGTCAACCGGGTCCAAATCCGGACTGTAGGGAGGTTGGGGCAGCGTTGCCACATTGTGTTTCACCAGCAGCTCTCTCACTCCCAGCGACGCATGGCTCAGCGCATTATCGTGGTGATCTCCGGGGAACGCGCGCAACTCTGTTCTTCAGCCGCTGAAACACCTCCGCGTAAAATTCAGCGTTGACCGTTTGTCCAGGTGGTACGAACTTCTTATGGACAACAGTTTTACAGTCAAAGAAGACAATGAGCATCGATTTAATCTTCGATTTGCACATTCGAGCCTTCTTTGGTCATGGAGACTCGGGAGTGTACCACTCTGTGCTCTGTATTTTCGTCTCCGAATCGTACTCAAAGACCCACGTTTCATCATCTGTTATCACTTTCTCTAAAAAACCAGGTTCACTTCTCAAACGGTCCACAAGCTCACGAGAAATTGGCACACGGTTGTTCCTCTGTTCATCGGTCAAAACCTTAGGAACCAATTTGGCAAAAACTTTCTGCATCTGCAATTCTTGCTTGATTATTTCATGCACAATGGATTTCGCGAGTCCGACGTGCTCTGCCACCAATCTAACACTCAGACGTCGGTCAGAGTCCAAAACCGCTTTCACCTTTTCCGTATTGTCCAAAGTGTGAGACGTTGAAGGGCGTGGCTCATCCTCGACGCTCTCTCTTCCCTCTATGAACGCTTTGTGCCACCGAAACACTTGTGCTTTCGTTAAAACATCCTTTCCGTAGCCTTTCTGTACCATAGCAAGAGTCTCGATGGCGGATTTTTCAAGTTTAACACAAAATGTTATCGCGTATCGCTGTTTGACACTCTTCTGTGTTTTGACCGTTACGCGACGCTCACACAGCTTTCCACTTCGCAAGCGATTCTCACTCTGTAAAAGCTCAGAGCCAACTGACGAGACATCGATAGTTTACCTAACATACCCCGCCGCCAGTGACGTCCGGAGACTCTGCCCTCCGGCCCTTCTGATTGGCCCAGGAAAAGTGGTCTCATTACTTTTTGGACAAACCTTGTACATCGTGCCGAGACAGCTGTATGTAAGATTAACTACATACTGTTAATTTGGATTTTTCTCCCAGGTTAACGTAGTAAAATAAGATTAATAATTGGTTTATTATCGTGTTGGTGAATAATTTTTGCAAACTCTTTGTTAATAAAGAGCACAGTCCTACGTGGTTAAAAATAATAATAACTATGAGCAATAATGTTTGTGCGATACATTTAAATCTCTTAAGGCACTTTATTTTTGTCTTTACTTAATAAGCCTGACCCTGCGCCATCAGACTTCCACTTGTTTCGCTCTCTTCAACAGTCCTTGCGTGCTATAACGTTCAATTTAGATCAGGCTGTAAATCAGCACCTTGTACAATTTTTCGCCACGAAAGACAGGTCCTTCTATGAACGAAGCATTCTGCAGCTCACTGAAAGATGGAAAAAGGTTATCGAACAAAACTGGAATTTTATCATTGATTGATCTTTGTTCTTTCTATCAATAAATGAACTTCGCAAAACATGGCTAAAATACGTCATGACTTTTCCGACAACCCAATAAAAGGGCTTGCGCCTTCAGTCGGCTATTTTGAAATGAAGAAGATGAAAGCGCCAAAAGAGCTCGACAATGCCAATGCGTCTACGAAATACAAAAGCCTAGACATTTAAGATGAGACAACCTGGCGTTTCTAAATATACCGTATTTCCTGATATTTCTTGACTGGGGTTACGAAGATAAAATTTTCTCACATATCGTGGAAACAAAGGAAATGGAAAACGAGGACGAAATAAAAGTTGTCTAAAAATTCTTGTTTTAAATCTCTGTAACAATACATTTACAACCAAAAAATTGTCCCTGAGATGTAATAATAGTCACAACTCCCATAGTAGAAAATTCCTGATCAATCTGCAAGAAATATCATGGAGCCACAATAAATCTCCGGATGGTGACTGGCCAAGATAACTACCAGATGTGAAAAACAATGAAATTTGCATTTGTACAGATTTAAAAAAAAAAAGGAAAAGACAGAAATTGACCACCTCATATTTCTACACGCATACATATCATTAAGCTGTTCTCTGAGATTCAGAGGTTAGTTCCTTAAAGGAAGACCATCTGCCAAATAACTGATGGAACTAGAATTTACTTACTATTGGTGTATCAAATGTCCCCACTTAACGCTGTCTTTGAATGAGTGTTAGGCTTCATCTTCTGCGATAGATGGCGCAAAATATCACTCCTTGGGCGTGGCTTATATGTCTTGAGGGATTGTCCCAGAAGTTGGCGTCAGCGAATGACTGAAGACCTTACCGTATTCAGAATTGAAGTGGTCTCTCGTTGGCTCCCAAGGGAAAAACAAAATATGCCTTGTTACGTTTTAGCCAATGGCATTGTTTGGGGGTGGAGCTTAGTTAGGTAGGCGTAGTTTCTGTCTCAAATTTAAGTGTTTTCTGGTGATGAACACATTTTCTCTTCAACAAATGACACAGTAGAATTTAAGATGCTCTATAGAAGACAAGATTCCAATCTCACTTTAGTGCCCATTCTTTGATATCTATTTGGCCTAGATAATTAAAATAATCAGACAGAAATCAGAGAATTCGTGTCTTCCACACAGAAACACTGCCAAGTTAACTACTGGCGCCATCTAGCGCCGAATTGGAATACGTTCGAGTCAGATAAATCGAATTAAAAAAAAAAAAAATTCTAACAAATCTTACGGAAAAATAACGGAGACACGTATGAGGTCGTTTTTATTTGTGCTCAAAATTTCAAACTCTATAAAGTAATAGTTTTCGAGAAAATGTGTACAAAAGAATTTGCATTACAGATATAGGACAGAATTTCTGTTACACTCATTCAAAGACAATCTTAAGGTGGTTCCACCTAAAATCTCTGTCTTATGTTTCGAATGGTCAAATTTCTTTACATATTTTCTTCGCAATTAATGTCTTCCCAAGGATGGATATTTGCAAATCGATAAAACTAACCTTAAGTTATAGCATGGGATACTTAACACTTGCTAAAACGTAACCATAATTTTATAAAAAATAAATCATTTTTCTTTGAGTGATGTTCAGACCTGTTAATAGATGGCGTTACCTGTACACTGATGGCATCAGTAGACAAACAAATGTTGGATTGCTTAATTATGGTTATGTTTTAGCAAATATTAAGTATCCCATGATATAACTTAAAGTTAGTTTTATCGATGTGCAAATTTTCATCCTTAGGAATACATTAACTGCGAAGGAAATATGTAAAGAAGTTTTACCATTGGATACATAAGGCAGAGATTTTAGGTGGAATCACCTTAAACGATCTCCACACACAGCTCAAGCTTCATTATTATTTTTTTTTTTTTTTAATTGGAGGTTTAACAACCACCGTGAGCAACTCAATGGGCTATAAGCAGTCGCCCGTCCCTAATTTAGAGTCACTGGTTCCAGGGAAGGGAGAGAACCAGTGCCGTAAGACAAACACAACATCCATGCCTCACCGGGATTCGAACCCGGACCCTTACGGACGAATGATCAGAGGCCATCGCTTAGACCACTGCGCCACCGGGGCGGGCAAGCTTCATTAACATCCATCACACACCGCACACAAGACATTTTGTACTTTTGCTCATGCAGACATTCTGGTCATCCCATGATTTTTTTGGCCTTCCTCTACCTTTCTTTCCTGCCACTTGAGCTGAATAAATTCTCTTGGTAAGCATCCAATCACTCGTTCTTTCAACACAGCGAAACCACCTAAGAATATTAGTCTCCATGTTACTAACAACATTTTGCCTCACATTCCACATTTGCAACACATCTTCATTCCTCACATGATCAGAGCGTGTCTTGCCACCAACGTAAGTAACGCATCTCCCCAGCACATAAATGATTCCCATGTCTTTTCTGTAGTACCTAGGTTTCACTGCCTTGCATCAGAGTACGAACAATTACACTCTCATACACAGCCATGCGGGATTCTGTTGAGAACCCATCATTCCTGTGAGTTCCTCCTAAGACAGCTATGACTTTCAATGAAGAATTCACTCGCCTACTAATTTCGCCATCTATTTGTTCTCTCTGTCAAACATACTTCCTGAATATACAAATTCGTTCACCTGAATAATCTTTCTGCCATTAAGACTTATTTTTCATTCAGTGCTGACAGTTCCTCCCTCAAAAACCATTACTTTGGTTTTTCCCTTATTTACACAATGAAGAAGAAATTAATGGTCGTACGAAATTTGGCCGCAATGCATTTGGAAGAGGAAGTACAAATTTCAATCAATAATTCACCATTATGTTGTTGTTGTTAAGTCCCATCGAGTCGTGATCGACTCTCGATGACTCTATGAACAAAAACTTGCCACCTTGATCTGTTCTCATGTCGCAAATCTTATTACACAAGCGACTTTGATTCCATTCAAGCATTTTGTTTTCTCAAACAGAAGTCATCGCTCTTTCCACGTTTATAAGTGAGTCACGGAAAAATTATCATCTGCCGCCACCGGGAATCGAACCCAGTGTCTTCCAGTTACGCGCCGGACATGCTACCACTGTACCACAGCGGCCTCGAATTCTCCAGACTCACACGCGACTGGCGAATGGATAATTAATACACACAATTGACGTGGACTAGGGACATGAAACGGAAGTCATCGCTATTTCCACGTTTATAAGTGAGTCACGGAAAAAATTCCCATCGGTCGACACCGGGAATCGAACCCAGGGTCTTCCAGTTACGCGCGTGTGGTGCAGTGGTAGCATGTCCAGCGCGTAACTGGAAGACCCTGGGTTCGATAATAAAAAATAATAAATAAATATGCACAGATATATTGATCAAGTAACACATTGGCCGCCCCGGTGGCGCAGTAGTCTAAGCGATGGCTTCTGATCATTCGTCCGAAAAGGGTCAGGGTTCGAATCCCGGTGAGGCATGGATGTTGTGTTTGTCTTACGGCATTGGCTCTCTCCCTTTCCTGGAACCAGTGACCGTAAATTAGGTACGGGCGACTGCTTAGAGCCCATTGAGTTGCTCGCGGTTGTCGTTAAACCTCCAATAAGAAAAAATAATAAATAAATGTGCACAGATATAGACACTGTTACACAGACATAGACATATTGATCAAGTAACACATTGGCAGCCCCGGTGGCGCAGTGGTCTAAGCGATGGCTTCTGATCATTCGTCCGAAAGGGGTCAGGGTGCGAATCCCGGTGAGGCACGGATGTTGTGTTTGTCTTACGGCACTGGCTCTCTCCCTTCCCTGGGACCAGAGACGCCAAATTAGGGAAGGCCGACTGCTTATAGCTCATTGAGTTGATCACGGCGGTCGTTAAACCTATGTTTAATGGTAAATATTGGGTTGATGCATAAGTTCATGCCGTTTTCAGATCATCGCGTTTCCTACTCCAATTGAAGGCGTTGTAAGGCCGTAATTAACGCAAAACGTTACCCAAGTAAGTATTAATTGACATGGTGAGAATTTTTGTATATCTCATTTTTTCAATGTTTCACTTTTCTTCTAGGTAACTGCTGTTCTAATACAAATTCCTTAATAAAAGTTTTTGCATTACATTCTTGATAAAATTATCTTTCCATTGATACATAATTTTATGGTATTACTCCAAAAAAACTGGTGTTGTCAGCCATCAAACCTCAAAAATACACTATTTCCGAAAGGTTTCGACAATTTTGGCCACTACTGTACATCTGGTGTTGACTAAACAATTTCTCACCCAAACTTTATAATCGTTTAATCGGTGTCATGTGTTTCCCTTCAAGACTGTGTTGCTGGCATTTTATTGTATTAAAGTTTTATACTTTTGTTATAGTTACAGTTTCTCTTCCCTTTTCAGTTATCGATGTTTGTCCCTTATTTCTTGTGAAAGAAAACGCCGTTTGTAAGAACAACAACGTCACATGCTTGGAAAACTTCAAAGAAAATAATGAAACAGGATTATGCGAGCGTAAGTATTATGATAATGTTTTGGAATTGAAGAGTTATTGTCAAATCAGGCTTACAAGAGTGATTCAAAAATCCTTTTTTTTTGCTACGCGGAGTGTGTACGACACTGTTGGCATCTAACCGTCTTTAATGAGCTTACAATTGCGCGTAGAATCCACAGAGTTGTCACGTGCCTGCCCGCAGGACGCACACGACATAAAGGCAGATAGCAGCGACAACGAACGTCCGCGTAGCTCAGTTGGTAGAGCGACTTGCTCCGGAATAAGTGGACTCGGGGTCCGATTCCCGGCGTGGACCAAAAATGACGGTGAAATTTACTACGTTGTAATGGTGCCCGAACTTCCCGGATGACCCGGCCGTTAAAGATCTCGCAATGGTGTGATGTTCTTTCCACACCGCGAGATAGAAAAAAATAAGAGAATCCCTTCTCCAGCGCTTCGAAAAATAAATGTGTTTGACGTTGCATTCCACACACCAGATTGACTGGGAGTTTTCAAGTGCACGTTCTACAGCGCTTGGCTGCCTGCAACGATTTATGGTCACGACTGACCCGTGGGCCATGCCCCTGTCCCTCTTTCTGGGGGGGGGGATGTGACGTGCCTGCTCCGCAGGACGCACACGGCATAAAGGCAGGTAGCAGCGACAACGAACGTCCGCGTAGCTCAGTTGGTAGAGTGATTTGTTCCGGAATAAGTGGACTCGGGGTTCGATCACCTGCGTGAACCAAAAATGACGGAGGAATTTACTTCGTTATAAAGTATATAGTCATACGATTCCGTTCCTATCTATTTCAGGTACAGTCGAACCTCGTCAAAACTGCCCCTCTTTAAAATTCCATCGCCGCCCTCCGCCCACTGATCACGGTTGCAAATCTTATCATATTCTGTTAAGTGGAAATTTCCCCTTCGAACCGCCAACCCGCCTTTTGTACACTGAAGTACCAAAAGTAATGGGATACTTACCTGGTATCGTGTAGGACCTTTTCTAGCCTGGCAAAGTGCAGCAACTCGACGTGGCATCGATTCCAAAAGTGACCGGAAAACGTTTGGAGAGGTGTTGAGGCATAGAGGCTGAATTCCCTGGTCAATAGATAAACTTCTGAAAAACTCCTAAACTTCTATACACCTGTCAATAGGTAAACTTCTGAAAAACTAAACTTCTGAAGAAACTCCTAAAATTCTGGAAAACTGAAAAAAAAAACCCTGAAAAACTCCTAAACTTCTGAAAAACTCTCAAACTTCTGAAAAACTCTTAAAATTTCTGAAAAACTCCTTAAATTCTGAAAACTTCTGAAGAAACTCCTAAACTTCTGACTAAACTTCTGAAAAACTCCTAAACTTCTGACTAAACTTCTGAAAAACTCCTAAACTTCTGAAAAACTCTCAAACTTCTGAAAAACTCTTAAAATTTCTGAAAAACTCCTTAAATTCTGAAAACTTCTGAAAAACTCCTAAACTTCTGACTAAACTTCTGAAAAACTGTCAATCAGTAAACTTCTGAAAAACTAAATAAACTTCTGAAAAACTCCTAAACTTCTGAAAAACTGTCAATCAGTATACTACTGGAAAACTGAAAAAACTTAACTTCTGAAAAACTGAAAAACTAAATTTCTGAAAAACTGAAAAAAGTATACTACTGGAAAACTGAAAAAACTTAACTTCTGAAAAACTGAAAAAACTAAATTTCTGAAAAACTGAAAAAAGTATACTCCTGGAAAACTGAAAAAACTTAACTTCTGAAAAACTGAAAAAACTAAATTTCTGAAAAACTGAAAAAACTGAACTTCTGGAAAACTGAAAAAGCTAAACTTCTGAAAAACTAAATAAACTTCTGAAAAACTACTAAACTTCTGAAAAACTTCTGACTAAATTTCTGAAAAACTCCTAAACTTCTGAAAAACGGTCAATAGGTAAACATCTGAAAAACTTCTAACTTCTGAAAAACTTCTAAAAAAAACACAATAGGTAAACTTCTGAAAAATTCACAAACTTCTGAAGAACTGTCAATCGGTAAACTTCTGAAAAACTAAATAAACTTCTGAAAAACTTCTAAAAAAACACAATAGGTAAACTTCTGAAAAACTCACAAACTTCTGAAGAACTGTCAATCGGTAAACTTCTGAAAAACTAAATAAACTTCTGAAAAACTCCTAAACTTCTGAAAAACTAAACTTCTGAAAAACTCCCAAACTTCTGAAAAACTGAAAAAACTAAACTTCTGGAAATCTGAAAAAACTTAAACTTCTGGAAAACTGAAAAAACTAAACTTCTGAAAAACTGAAAAAAATAAACTTCTGAAAAACCGAAAAACTAAACTTCTGGAAAACTGAAAAAACTTAAACTTCTGGAAAACTGAAAAAACTAAACTTCTGAAAAACTGAAAAAACTAAACTTCTGGAAAACTGAAAAAACTAAACTTCTGAAAAACTGAAAAAACTAAACTTCTGAAAATCTCCTTAAATTCTGAAAACTTCTGAAAAACTCCTAAACTTCTGATTAAGCTTCTAAAAATCTTCTGAAAAACTCCTAAACTTCTGACTAAACTTCTAAAAAACTCCTAAACTTCTGAAAAACTGTCAATCGGTAAACTTCTGAAAAACTAAATAAACTTCTGAAAAACTAAACTTCTGTAAAACTCCTAAACTTCTGAAAAACTGAAAAAACTAAACTTCTGGAAAACTGAAAAAACTAAACTTCTGAAAAACTGAAAAAACTTAACTTCTAGAAAACTGAAAAAACTAAACTTCTGGAAAACTGAAAAAACTAAACTTCTGAAAAACTGAAAAAAACTAAACTTCTGAAAAACTGAAAAAAACTAAACTGCTGAAAAACTGAATGAACTAAACTTCTGAAAAACTCCTGAGCTTCTGAAAAAACTTCTGACTGAACTTCTGAAAAACTCCTAAATTTCTGAAAAACGGTCAACAGGTAAACTTCTGAAAAACTTCTAAAAACCACAATAGGTAAACTTCTGAAAAACTCCTAAACTTCTGAAAAACTGTCAATCGGTGAACTTCTGAAAAACTAAATAAACTTCTGAGAAACTCCTAAACTTTTGAAAAACTGAAAAACTAAACTTCTGGAAATCTGAAAAAACTTAACTTCTGAAAAACTGTAAAAAATAAATTTCTGAAAAACTGAAAAAACTAAACTTCTGAAAAACTAAAAAAACTAAACTTCTGAAAAACTGAAAAAAACTAAACTTCTGAAAAACTGAAAAACTAAACTTCTGGAAAACTGAAAAAACTTAACTTCTGAAAAACTGAAAAAAACTAAACTTCTGAAAAACTGAAAAAGCTAAACTTCTGAAAAACTCCTAAACTTCTGAAAAAACTTCTGACTAAACTTCTGAAAAACTCCTAAACTTCTGGAAAACGGTCAACAGGTAAACTTCTGAAAAACTTCTAACTTCTGGAAAACTAAAAAAAAACACAATAGGTAAACTTCTGAAAAACTCCGAAAAACTTCTGGAGAGGTGTTGAGCCACGCGGTCTGAATTCCGTGGTCTATAGGTATAGGATCTTCGGTGCGAATGGTCCTTTTCACCACGTCCCATAAGTGCTCTGTTGAGTTCATGTCAGCAGAACGTGGTGGCAGAAACCATCCGTCGGAACTGACCAGAATACTCCTCTAACCAATTTTTGGACAACTTGGGCTACATAACATGCGCATTGTCCACCTGGAAAATCCCATTGTTGTTTGGCTACATGAAATCCATGAAAGGCTGCAAATTGTCACCCAGCAGAGTAACAAAGCGATTACCTGTCAATAACATGATTTCACGAACCAGAGGACCCAAACCGTGACATTTAAATACACTCCACACAAGTATGGAACCATCACCAGTTTACACAATTCCTTGTTGACAGCTTGGCTTCATGGGGTCTGCGCCACCACACCCAACCCCTACCATCAGCTCGTGACAACTAGTAGGGTGACTCGTCAGACCACCCCGCGACATGTTGCAAGTTTTCCAGGGTTCAATTACCATGTTCATGAGCCCAGGTGAGACGCTGTGTCCGATGTCGTGGTGTTAACAAAGGAACTGTGGTGGGTCTTCTACTCCCATACCCTATGAACGCTAAATTACGTTGAACTGATGTGATGGATATGTCTCTGGTACCTCCTGCATTGAATGTGGATGTTATTTGAGCCAGTGTCGCTTCTCTGTTAGCATGGACAATCCTGGTCAGACGCCACTGGTTACGCTCATTCAGCACTTATCTGATGTATATGTCTCTGGTACCTCCTGCATTGAACGTGGATGTTATTTGAGCCAGTGTCACTTGTCTGTTAGCATGGACAATCCTGGTCGGGCGCCACGGTCACGGACATTCAGCACCCTTGGTCGGCCACTGCGCTGTCCACGGTGGGTGGTAATGCCTTGCATGAGGTATTCGCGATATACACGTGACACCGTGGATCGAGAAATGTTGAACGTTCGCACACCTTCCGAAACTAAGTGCCTCATCCGTCTGGCTCACACTACCATGCCTCGTTCAAACTCCAATAATTCACGTCAGCTTGCCATAATCCTACTGGCGGTTGTTAAGCCAGACGCGCGAGATTACACCTCGCAACTGATAAAAATCATGGCGTGCATCGAAGCCTTTATACTACTGCAGGACCAATTAAAAATTTCATACTGCGAATTTTGGCACATCACATAACTGTAAAAGGCATATATACATGGTATTGACAAACTTAACCCTTTAACGACCATAACGCCCATAACGCCCATACGTACAAAGCCTCCCGAAATGCTTGTCTAGAGTTAGTTAGCTTTCCTACCCTACTTGTTCTTCAAATGTTCTCAACTTATGAGGGATCAGCAGAAATCACTCTCAGTCACTATTATTGTTATTCGTCACCCTCATTCACTATTGTTGTTTATTAGTGAAACAACATACAGTTTCGGGCGTTAGGGTATTAAGAGTGATACATGATTTTTGGGTCATGGTCGTTAAAGGGTTAAGGAACGTATAGAGGGGTACAAATATAGCAACTTTTGAGTAGGAGCCCTTGTTCTCCGATATAATTCTGAGTCAATACAAGCCCTTATACGAAGGAACTACATTGTGAGCGTAATCGTACTGTGCGAGGGGGCATTGGGTTACGTGTGCTCGTTATTCCTGCGCGCAGAGTCCTGTGGGTTGTTTGCGTTTATGAGTTGAAGGTAACTGGTGTCTCAGTACTTTCGTAATCTCTTGATGCCCGTTAAATGGAACGACACACTTATGCAGAAATCCGTGACATGTGTTTCGTCTACGGCACAGCCGTTGGAAATCCTGTCGAAACTGAAGGCCGATACCGGAAACAATATCCGAACAGGTTCCACCTATTACATACGACGTTCTAAACCATTCATCTCCGACTCGGGGAAACAAGTTCCATGTGCACAGCGCATCATGTAGGTCGTGCACGACAGATTTGAGCAGTTGCTGTCGAAGGGAATGTACTTTCGCGTGTGGAAGAACAGTCATCCACCAGCACCTGTGCCATCGCTCATCACGTAGGAATTTCACGAAGCACTGTGTGGCTAGTCTTGAATGAGAACCAGAGTCTTGCATGAGAACTAGTCTTGCATGAGAACCAGAGTCTTGCATGAGAACCAGAGTCTTGCATGAGAACCAGAGTCTTGCATGAGAACCAGAGTCTTTCATGATAACTAGTATTGCATGAGAACCAGAGTATTGTATGAAAATCAGAGTGTTGCATGAGAACCAGAGTCTTGCATGAGAACCAGAGTATTGTATGAAAACCAGAGTGTTGCATGAGAACCAGAGTCTTGCATGAGAACTAGTCTTGCATGAGAACCAGAGTCTTGCATGAGAACTAGTATTGCATTAGAACCAGAGTCTTGCATGAGTACCAGAGTCTTGCATGATAACTAGTATTGCATTAGAACCACAGTCTTGCATGAGAACCACAGTCTTGCATGAGAACCAGAGTCTTGCATGAGAACCAAGTCTTGCATGAGAACTAGTCTTGCATGAGAACCAGAGTCTTGCATGAGAACCAGAGTCTTGCATGAGAACTAGTCTTGCAGGAGAACCAGACTCTTGCATGAGAACCAGAGTCTTGCATGAGAACTAGTCTTGCATGAGAACCAGACTCTTGCGTGAGAACCAGACTCTTGCGTGAGAACCAGAGTCTTGCATGAGAACTAGTCTTGCATGAGAATCAGAGTCTTGCATGAGAAGCGGATTATCTGTGGAGGAATTCCCACGACGGGTTCAATTTACCCACGACGGGCGTGTTTGAAAGAGGGCGTTAGAATTTCCTTCGACGATGCAATGCCTGCATTGCATGCGGTCGTCGTCAATTCCATCTATTTTTGTGCAAAATTGTACCTTTGAAGTACTCACAAGGAACACCCCCGTGGCTGAACAAACGAAACCACACCAAACTTCCGTTATAAGTCATTTACGTACTTCTGAATTCAATTGTGATATTCGTTTTTCTGTTAAAACTCCGCAGTTGACCAGTAGAGGTCTATGAAGACAGGTGCCACGTCGAAGCGTAAAGAGCGGATCTACACGAAAATAATTATCGCGTACATAGGACTGTTGACGTCTGTAACTTCATAACGAACGGTCAGGGTGTGCAAGTGTCGTAAGATTAATTCATGTCAGGCCTGTCTATACTCTAAAATGATCAAGGCAATAACCATTGCCGCAAAATGCACAACAATTAATAAATGCAACATCAGTACACCCACAGAATGCACACGCACGAAGAACAGTGTGGAAAGCCACTTCGATGATACTTTTGAAATTCTGCACAGGTTCACCACAATGGTAGCCGGCTCTCTGCCAAGCGTAACGAAGCATCGGGGTATAGATCTTCGCAGACATTTGACTGTGGATCACGGAATGCATCTTCAGAAGGAATATTCTGTCATGTAATTTCGCTGCGGCATGTTTGATTGTAGTTTTATGTAGTCTGTAATCCTCTTTGCGTAAATTTTATATTGTCTGAAAAATGAACACCGAGGGGTTGAACATACACTGCCGGGCAATTGCTAAGGACGGATAACAATAGCAACGATAGCAACCATAAAACGGAAGGCAGGAAAATGTGGAAATTAGCATAAGTGCGGGATACAGTAAGACGTGTTGTGCGTATGCAAATTTTGGATTGCCGAACTTGTTCGTGACGTCATATTGGTGATAAGAGATATACAGGATTTGACGCGTATTGACCGTTGTTGTTCAAACGCAAAGTTGAAAGGGAAAGAATCAATTGACGAACTTGCAATTTTCAGTATGTCTTCCCGACATCACCTAGATGATTTTACGCGTGGCCGTATTATTGGCAAGACTGAAGAAGGGCGAAAAATAACAGATGTTGCCAGGGAGTTCGACGTCAGCCACAGTGTTGTTTCAAGGCTTTGGAAATCATTTCAAACAAATGGAGAGTGTAGCAAACGTCACGGGGGAGGTCGTGTTCGCAGTACGACACCTGCAGAAGATCGGTACATAGTGCTATCAACAAAAAGACACCGACGCAGCACAGCTAGTGAGGTAGCAAATCAGTTTATGGATGCTACTGGCAAGCGGATCTCTCGAAAAACTGTCGCCAGACGTTTGCATGAAGGAAGACTATACGCCCGCCGTCCTGTTGTGTGCATCCCATTGTCCAGACGTCACCGTACCGCTCGTTTGCAATGGTGCTATCAACATTGCAATTGGACTGATAACGACTGGTCTGCTGTCCTCTTCTCGGATGAGAGTAGATACAGTCTATCGTCTGATTGTCGACAACAATTGATCTGGGGTGATAGTGGTACTGCATATTGTCCAGCAAACATACAGAAAAGGGACCGATATCCGACATGTAGTGTCATGGTGTGGGCTGGCATCATGATCAATGGCCGTACGTCCCTCTATGTGCTTCCAACTGGGACTATGACTAGCCAACGATACATTAATGATGTTCTGCTACCTCATGTTCGCATGTTCCGTGGTGCTGTCGGTGACAGATTCATTTTCATGGACGACAACGCAACATGTCATCGAACAGTCGCTGTCCAGGAGTGTCTTGAGAGCGAGGATATTCAACGCCTCGTATGGCCGGCCCGTTCTCCAGATCTGAATCCCATTGAAAATGTGTGGGATGCTTTGGGGAGGAGTTTTTCTGGTCGCCAATGCCCTCCAATAAACAAAGACACCCTCATCCGTGCACTGACTAAGGAATGGGATAAATTACCCCAACAGCTGCTTGATAATGTTGTGCAAAGCATGACACGACGTGTGGAATCTTGCATCGCCCTCCAGGGTGGCCATATCCCGTATTGACATCTTACCCCGGAACGCCTGCAGACGGTAATTGCATTTGTTTCACGTTTACGTATTCTGCACAAAATGGCCTGTTTGTCCCTTGAACACGTTCCAAAGCCTTCTGGATTTCAGAGCACAATAAATTTTCTTTCTTGTAATGTCCTGGCATTCTGACATTATTTTATTTCACTTGGCATCCAACCACATTTACTTTTGTATGCGCTATATAGCCGTTTATGATCCGTCCTTAGCAATTGTCCAGCAGTGTATTTCGCAGTTTTTGGTGGAATGATTTTTAAATGAACTTGTTTTCCCCGGAGGCCTCCTGAAGTATTCGTTCATCCTTGTGTCCAGACCAGGAATCACAAAGTACGAGTGACTTGTCAGACAGATGTATTTTCAAAACTGATGCAAAAATATGTCGAACCATTTTGTCGTCTCACTACGTACACAGAAAAACAAGGCATGCGATACAAGCACCTACACTCTCTCGACTGGCGTAGCAACCGGAGAGAGTGACGGGTGACTTAACAGAGCCCTCTAGTGAGCAACTGCCGAGTTTTACAGAAAAACGAATATCACCATTGAATTCGGAGGTATGTAAATGACTTAAAACGGAAGTTTGGTGCGATTTGTTTGTTTGAACACGGGGGTGTTTCTTGTCAGTAATATTAAATATTTGGGGATAATAACTGAGGATAACTTAAAATGGAATATTAATATTCAAAATATTGTAAATAAAATGTCAGGGGTATTGGGTTTAATTACGAGAATTTGAAATAATTTAACAATCAAAACATTAAAAATGCTGTATTACACTCTGATTTATCCATGTTTGACTAATTGTTTATTAGTATGGGGGCAAACTACTAAGACTAATTTATATAAACTACACTCATTACAAAATAGGATGATCAAAATTTTAAGTAATTTTAGGAGAATTAATTTGAATATGGGGGGGTATGGATTTTTTTATGGATTTTTATATATTGAGAAATTATGGCAATATAGATTAGTAGGATTTGTGTATAAAAAATAAAAGAGAATATGTATCAACAATTCATTCAGCGGAAAACTGTGGGTCACGACTATCAAACAAGAGACCGAAATGCATTTTTGTTACCAATGCCTAACATTTTATCCCAACAAAGATTTATTGATTACCAGGGATTGGTGTTATGGAATAACCTACCTTGTCAACTAACACATATTAATAATTATGATTTTATGATTATTTTCGAAAGCAACTAAACAAAATTTTCTAACAAACTAAAATATAAAATTCAATAGTAAAATTTATTAATCAGACCACATATGCGTATGTACACACACACACACACACACACACACATATATATATATATATATATATATACTTAAAACAAAACTGAAGACTAGGGAAAAAATTTTAGAATTTAAAACGAAGGGTGCAAAATAACCTGAAAATCAAAACGCGCAACGCAGCAGTTTTGAAAATTCAGAATACACATTCTATAAAGAAGATACCTAAGCAAAAAAATACATATATAATTTTGACTCACACCTAATACAACATAGAAAAGGTTATGTATCTACCTGTGTGAGTAAAAGGAGAAAAGATAAAAAAATAAAACAAAACAACTGAATGTAGAAGGTTTCGAGAATACTGAGCCTTGGCTTTATCAAGGACCAGCAAAAACTCTGCATTTTCTCACTTCCACAAAGACCTAGTTGGAAATGGGTTTCTGCAAGGCCATAGATGCAAGTAACATTCCCACCTAAAATAGTTAAAAAATATATATATATAAGTCATGTCCTCCGTAGAGTAGCATGACCTAGCACTAGTTAACAATTTCGCTTGCATCCATTAACCTTCATGGCCCGACCCATTGTAACTTTGAGCGTCTTTTGGGGTACCTAGGAACAGAAGAAGGCTAAGCCTGTTCCTTTTCTATGCGCTGTCTATGCGCTGTTTTTTCAAAGTAGTTAAGTTCTTAATAACTAATTAATTATGCACTTAAAGCACTGCTGAAATACTTTGTACATATTGCAACTAACTGTTTAAGGTATATAACTTTCACAAAGTTTTCTTTAGTTAATATTTATCTTTAACTTATTCTCGTTTTCGTGCTGTCATAAGTTGTAGAGTAGGGGGTTTTAGACTCAAGTTTTCTTTCAAAAATCTGTTCGTTATAAATTAACCTTTCCTTTTTTTAATTGCAATGTAAAATTTGGATTTCTTTTGCATTGTTTTTCAAGTTTAAATTCTCTCTCAAACGAACTTGGAATTTCGTTATAGCTGAAAATCATTTCCATTTATTATGTCACTCTCACAGCTTGAGTTCTCTTTAATCTTCTTCTCTCTGTGTAATAGTAACAGATGAAGAGCATGGGTCAGGCCATGAAGGTTAATGGATGCAAGCGAAATTGTTAACTAGTGCTAGGTCATGCTACTCTACGGAGGACATGACTTATATATATATATTTTTTAACTATTTTAGGTGGGAATGTTACTTGCATCTATGGCCTTGCAGAAACCCATTTCCAACTAGGTCTTTGTGGAAGTGAGAAAATGCAGAGTTTTTGCTGGTCCTTGATAAAGCCAAGGCTCAGTATTCTCGAAACCTTCTACATTCAGTTGTTTTGTTTTATTTTTTTATCTTTTCTCCTTTTACTCACACAGGTAGATACATAACCTTTTCTATGTTGTATTAGGTGTGAGTCAAAATTATATATGTATTTTTTTGCTTAGGTATCTTCTTTATAGAATATATATATATATATATATATATATATATATATAGACAAAAGTTACCGGACACCTAGAAGAGAACGAACACCTTGTAACGTACCAGGAGATGTGACGTACCTGCCAGAAGGACGTACACGACATAAAGGCAGATAGGAATCAGAATAATCGTCCGCGTAGCTTAATTGGTAGAGCAACTTATTCCGGAATGAGTGTACTCGGGTTCGAATCCCGGCGTAGACAAAAAAAATGACGGAGAAATTTACTTCGTTATAATGGCGCCCGAACTATCCGGATGACCCGACCGTTCAAAATCTCGCATTGGTGTGATGTTATTTCCACACCGCGAGATAGGAAAAATATGAGCAGCACTTCGAAGAAAAATAAGGGGGAGATGATGTAACGTACCAGGAGATGTGACGTACCTGCCAGAAGGACGTACACGACATAAAGGCAGATAGGAATCAGAATAATCGTCCGCGTAGCTTAATTGGTAGAGCAACTTATTCCGGAATGAGTGTACTCGGGTTCGAATCCCGGCGTAGACAAAAAAAATGACGGAGAAATTTACTTCGTTATAATGGCGCCTGAACTATCCGGATGACCCGACCGTTCAAAATCTCGCATTGGTGTGATGTTATTTCCACACCGCGAGATAGGAAAAATATGAGCAGCACTTCGAAGAAAAATAAGGGGAGATGATGTAACGTACCAGGAGATGTGACGTACCTGCCAGAAGGACGTACACGACATAAAGGCAGATAGGAATCAGAACAAATGTCCGCGTAGCTTAATTGGTAGAGCAACTTATTCCGGAATGAGTGGACCCGGGTTCCGAGCCCCGGCGCGGATAAAAATGACGGAGAAATTTACTTCGTTATAACCTGAGAGGCACGCCACGTGTCTTCTACTTATTCAGTACATCCAAAACAGACCTGGGTATGTTTAAAGGCCTCTCAGGTTTTCTCTGGACAACCCACTAATATAACACTCAACAATCTTTCCTTTGTCAAAGTCAGTTCTATTGCGCCGCGACATTTTCACTCAACCTCACAGTGCGATATGATCGTGGTCAGCTGCAGGCTTCTTTTTATACCGTTTGCAGCTGTACCGCGCATCTTAACAACGCAGCGGATCCGTTCATTTGCTTTTTGAAGGGGTGTCCGGTGACTTTTATCAATACAGTGTATACATATATATAGCCTTTTATTCGATTTCCTGCTCTGTGGTTACACTGTACATAAGTATTCGTATTATACTGTATGTTTTTTTTTCTTAAAATAATCTGTTATAAAATTATTCATAGGTGCAGGACGTTTGGCGAGAGAAATTGAGATTCACTCAGGCTATATATACACTATCTACCAACAAGTAATTGGACACCTGTGATAGCAAAGGAAAACGAATTTTATTCACCTTCAATAGTTAGTGGAGCCTCCACGAGCGGCGATTACAGCTGCAACCCTCCGAGGCATACATACTCTCAACCAGGCGTTGTACGACGGCTAGTGGTATTTTCTTCCACTCGGCTTGGAGAACACAGGTCATTTCCTTCACCGATTTTGGACGGTGGGGGCACCCTTTAAGTCGACGCTCCAACTCGTCCCATAGGTGTTCGATAGGGTTAAGGTCCGGGCTCTGCGCATGCCAGTCCATTCGATTAACCCCATTGCCACCATAACAAGCCATGGTGGACCTCGCAACATGACAGGTGGTATTGTCATCCTGAAAGTAACATGGGTCCACCCCGTAAAACTGCCACAACGTAGGAAGCGCATGGTCATCCAAAATGGTGCAGTAGGTCTCGGCGTTGAGTCTACCTGGAATTGCGACAAAGGGTCCCATGTCATACCAGGAGAAACACCCCCATAGCATAATTCCACCGCCGCCGAACTTCACAGTTGGCACAATAGATTCCGGCAAGAGGTGTTCTCCAGGCAGACGCCAAACCCAGACACTGCCATCCAAACGGTAGAGGGTGAACGTGGATTCGTCACTCCAGAGAACCTGTTTCCACTGTTCAACGGTCCACTGTCGACGTTCTTTGCACCACGATAGCCGAGCAGCGCTATTGGACTTGGTGATCAAAGGCTTGTGGGCGGCAGCACGTCCATTATAACCGAGCAGATGGGCTTCTTTATGGATGGTATTCATCGAAAGAACACTCCCGGATGCCTGCTGAAACTCCTCACTGATGTAGCCCATCGATTTGGTACGGTTATTCCGAATTTCTCTGGCCAGCACCCGTCGGTTAACTCCCAGTTTTGTGGGTATGCCGGGTCGGGGCACATTCCGACAGTCACCTCTCATCTTCCACTTGCCAATCACGTAGGTCACCGTTGATTTTGGGTACTTCAGCTCGCTGGATATATCACGTGTGGATCGGCCATTTCTGTGATACCCGACGATTAAACCTTTCTCGAAATCAGAGAGCTCCGAACTGCGTGGCATCTTGCATGCGACTGGTTGCGTTGTTGTTTCCCACATGATATTTAACGGCTGCGGCCGTGACGTGCATCAGGACCGCAGATATCGTCGATTGCAGGGATGTCAAATTACTTGTTGGTAGATAGTGTGTATATATATATAGCCCTTTACTCAATTTTCTGTTCTGTAGTTACCCTGTATATAGGTATATATATTATATAAGTATTTTTTATTTAATATTATATGATATAAAATTAATTTTAAATGTAACATGGTCAAATGTAACCCCGTAACGAAAAATAAATGAAAATGGAAAATTTCATGAAATTCGAACATTTTCTGTAATACATATATGAGCCCTTTCAATCTTTGTTTACCTGTTAAATTTTGTGCAAATTAAGATTATTTCATTCATATCATCTCCGCAGTGTAGTTCCTTGCATTCTGAGGTAGGATTGACCAAACTTTGAGGAACTAAGATCTATATTAGGCTATTATTCCCTACTGTGATCTACCATGGCTTATCGCAATGACATAGCCACATTTAAATAGGAATAAGCCTATATCACGAGGTCTTTTTTTTAGTGTATGTGGTTTTGTAAGTTTGGAAACAAATACAAAAAAAAATAATTAAATCGTTTTTTATTTCTGAAACACTATGTTTCAAACAAATTATATAATTTTACTTATACATTTTTTACTTATAGTATTTAATTCATAGATGTTAATGCATGACGCTGCATGTCCTCGCAAAGTTTAGAAAAATCAGACACGTATTCAGTGAGGCACAGTCTGAGACACGCTTCTAAATGAGCATCACAGTCAAGCAGCTCCTGTATTTCGACTTCATTATTTCCATTTCTGAAAAAGCTGCTTCACAAGGATACGTGGACCCAAAGAAAGCAGTCAGCTGCAAAACAACAAATCTCAAGCAGGAATAATTTTCTTCTAACGATAGGGTCCAAAATATGATATTTTACGCTCTTGCCTTCAGTACTATGTCGGATTGAAGTTTCACAATTTCTGATTCTAAATCTGAAGAATCGAAAAGGAAAGTAGAGGAAAGGTTTGATGAAACTTCCTCGATATTATATTCGCCAAAAGGGTCGATAGTACGAACAAACAAACGATCTACCGTACGAGATATTGCGATCGACGGTTTGGCCACTCCTTAGAATTTAAGGCTGACACGCACTGAGGATTACTTCGGAGAACACGGGATCCTATTCGAAAGTTGCTATATTCGAACTCCTCTAAAGGCTCCATAAGTTTGTCAATAACCTATATAAACACTCTGTATACAGGACCAAGTGTTTTCTAGCGAAAACATCCTCGTTAACATTTGAGTATTGAGTAACTCCTCCGACAGATTTCCCGGGGAAAATGTCCCACTCAAAAATGTCAATCCGGGTGCAAGGGTGAGTAGGGTGATTTCTCACTCAACGCGACTCTCTTCCACCTTTTGGTTGTCCAGGAACAGCGAACAAGGCAACACTGTAGTCGTTGTCTAGCATTGCCTGGAGTTACACTGCTGGCCACCCAAAATACAACACCCAGAAGGAAGCATCCGATTGGCGCCCATTGCTAAGATTACCATTGACTTTACACCACCGGCGCATGCAGGGCCATTGGGCCGTTGAACGCCTCACCTGGACTACGAAATGGCACGACATTGTCTTCTCCGACGAATCCCGCTTCTGCCTGCAACACCACGATGGTCGGATCCGCGTGTGGCGGCACCGCGGCATAACCATACCGGTCCGTCACCTGGCGTTATGGTTTAGGGCGCAATTGGATATGACACCCGCAGCCTTCTGGTACGCATCGCTGGTACACTCAGCAGCCACCGCTACATCTCCAACGTTTTGGACCCTGTAGTCCTCCCTTACCTGCAGGACCTGCCAGCGGCCACGTTTCAAAAGGACAATGCGCGCCCGCACGTGGCACGCTTCGTGCAAGAATTCCTTACTGCCCACCAAGTGTCACTGCTGCCGTGACCCGCCAGTTTTCCCGATATGTCGCCCATCGAACACGTCTGATCGCTGATCGGCAACCGAGTGGCCCGGCAAGCACCACCCGTGTTGAACTGTGGCAACATGTGGAAGCAGCCTGGACCCACATACCCCAAGCCCACATCCAAAGCCTCTTTCGTTCGATGCCGCGGCGTGTAGCGGCCGTTATTGCAGCCATGGAGGCCACACAAACTATTGATGTCTGCGTGTTCCGCAAGTCGCACGGGCGTATAATCTCAATCGTTTCATCTTTGTATCTGTTGTTATGTGTCTAGTAAATCTGGCTTTGCTATCTCGTGTCCTTCTTGGTGTTCCATTTTGTGTGGCCAGCAGTGTATATAGATCTTGATCGCAGCTGACATAGCATGGTAACCATGAGCGTGCAGTTCCCGACATACTATTTTGGTACAAACAACTGTTCCAGTAGTTTGTGCGACGTCGCCAGCCAGATGTGCTGCATAAAATGTGCTTGCCTTTTTCACATTTTGCAGTAAGTTTCGTTTTGCACGATCACGTAGTTTCTGCGTCCTCTAAGAGTGCTGCTTCGCTGTAGTAGGACCATATGGTTTCCGTTGATGAAGAACAACAACGAAAAAATGAATATCCGTGGAATCCAACAGCATGATCAAACGTGCCTCAGTTCACCTCCGCCTGGAGTAGTCGCTTCCAGTGTGGTGTTACATGTGAATCAATACTCCTCAATACCAAACACATCCCTCGGGTGCTCGTCTGGTTCTGAAAATGCTCGTTTGTTTGTATATGAGGTGGTGTCCAGATATTTTTGTCCACAGGACTTATATACATACGCACCATATGAAGATTAATTTTGATATGAAGACAAATGCGTTTTCGCAACATAAATAATTTCGGTGACTTTGTTTTTCAACTGAGAGCAGCACTTCATTTCTTTAATTTAGCAGTCATAGTGTTTGGCAAAATTATAAAATAAAATGAAATAATACGTATAATGCTCTTAATGCTGTTCAGTGTTCCGGGTACTGGCCCCACTGTAATAAATAAGGGCGTCTTCCTCCCCCTTTCTGCCTCGTTTCCGTGGGACTTTCCTAGCTTCCTATTTCTAAGGGTTGTTTAAGACCTGGGTCAGTGGCGGCTGTTCAAGTGAAGTAGGTGAAGTGCCTCTTCACCTATTTTATTTAAAATAAGGTTTTATTTAATAATTTCGTATAATATATTCTTTTTTGTCTTTATTGCGTGCTAAAATACCCAAAATTTTGATTAGATATCAATTCGCAATGCGCGTCCAATACGCAAAACAGTTCAAGTGAAGAGCTGAAATGAGAATGCTTGGAAGTCTGCAGTTTTCGTTGGAGTTGCCATGGTAACAGTGACGTCACCCTCCCCTATCTGCCGGGCAAGTGAAGTGTTTTAGCTTGAGACACCAAGCCTCTGCACCTGAAGTCGTGACCTTCCGAAGAGATCGCAGTGGAACGGGAACCCTTGGCAATCCACTATAGGGCTTTTTCTTTTCGGTGTTTCGGGACATACTTTCCGAAAGAGATTTGTTTTTTTTTTTTTTTGTGTGTGTTTTGTGATTGTTTGTTAAAATCTTCATTAGTTACTTTAGTTTCGTGTACAGTTTAACTGATAGTGATAGTTTTAGTTTTCAGTATGTATCCTGTGAACGACATTGTCTGTAATTTATTGCAAACTCCGTTCAATCGGTGGAAAGATGAAAATAAAAGAGACGTTTTACTTCAAAGACGACCGACGGATTCACTGACAATTGTCGCCAAGAAAGAAATCAAGAAGAGCGGCAAATCTTACAATAATAATTTTAAAAATTGTTGGTTTACTGAATATAAACGGCTTTGTAGCCCTTCTGTGTTACAGAAATTATTTTGTTGGCCCTGCTTATTTTTCAGTAATAAAATTCGGCGTGAAATAAAGACAATTTTCAGATTTCTTAAATATAAAACGGTCACTTCACAAACGTGGGGATTCTAGCGAACACCTGAAATGCGAATTAATGCTAAATAATTTTGAAAAGAATCAGAATACCATTGCCGATGCCCTGTGGGAGAATGCAAGGCTTTTGAAAATGCATTTCAGCGAAAGCGTTCGTTTAATTAGACTTTTCTTGCAGACAATGATTGATGCAGTACTGTATTTGAGTAAACAAGAACTAGCATTCCGTGACCATAACGTAGCAATTGACTCTATAAATCGTAGAAATTCAAGTAATTGCTTTCACTGTTGATATCAAGAACTCCTTTAAAAATTCTAAATCAATACGAAACGATAAAAAATGTCTTCACAGGTGACTCAAAAACTATTCAAAACGCATTAATGGAATGCATTTCTGAATATATAAACGATCACGTCAAAAATGAAATAAATGAAGTTCAATGCTTTTATATTCAAGTAGATGGGAAGACATAACTAGACTTCCAAGTGCTCTTTAATAATTAGATCTGTTGATTCCGAAGGTGTATCGGTTCAGCGATTTTTGGGTTTCCATGGTGTGAGTGACTATAGAACGTCAGAAGCTTTATACAAAATGCTAGACAAAATTTTGGAACAGCTTGATTATCAACACAAGTCAATAGGACAATGTTACGATGGGGCAAACGTAATGTCTGGACACTTGACTGGGTACCAGAAAAAATGAAGCATAAAGCTTCTCAAGCTGTTTTTGTTTTTGCTTAGTACATCGTTTGAACCTTGTATTACAGCAGGGTTTTTCTAAAATTTCTAAGTGTCGAATATTTTTTGCAAGCCTCAGTTTAATTCCTTTGTTTTTTCACCACTTAGCGAAGCGATCGCTTCGCTGAGTGGTGAAAAAACAACACACTCACATCAACAACCGCAAGATGCATGCCAACCATAACAGAAACTCAATGGTCCTCCACTTCGAAGTTAGTGTGTGTAATAGTTGAAGATTGGGATAAATTGAAGGAAGTATTCGAATTTCTCACAAATAGTGACCAATTAGAAAAGATATCAATTCAACTTGCCCAAGGGTTTTTAAATGATATGAACACTTTTGAATTTACATTTTTGGGAATAGTATTTAATGAAATATTTGACTTCACCGATCTATTATTCAAAGTTTTGCAGAGAAAATCACTAGACATAAACTACTGTGCTACTCAAATTAAAAACATCTTATGAAATTTTGAGCCATATAAGGAATGATGAGGTATTTGGAACACTGTTTGGAAAAGCTAGCAAAATCACAGAAATAAGCAGATCTAAACGGGAATATGCTGCTCTTACACCATAAACAATTTTTTAAAATTATAAACAATTGTACTTTGAAATTTTGTACCACATTCTTATGGAAATGGATATAAGATTTCAAGACTGTGAGAAACTTAAACTTCAATTTGCCTGGCTTGCTGACACAACCAAATTCGACCAATTTAATTCATGCTTTCCCTTTCACGCGTTTGAAAATCTACAACATTTTTACGGAAATTTTTTACTAAACACCAGCGCCTTAAAGATGAACTGAGTCTTGTATATGCTGATAAAAAATTAAGGAATATATCGACTCATGAACTTCTTCGAGTGCTTCATGGAGATAAAGGCATTTTAACAGAAGCTTATAAATTGGTTTCCCTGATTTTAACAATTGCATCTGCAAGTGTTTCAGTGGAAAGAAGTTTTTCTTGCCTTAAAAGAATACAAACTCAAGGAACACTATTTCTCCAGATAAACTTACTTCTTTGGCAAATATTTCTATTCAGAAAGACATTTTCTTGATGTCACGAAGAAACAGCCATTTTCTGACGACATAATCGACAAATTTCCAGCTTTAAAGGGAAGAAGAATTGATCTAATATATAAAAAATAGGTAAGTTCTCATTAACTGATTTTCATTGAAGACAGTAGATATCTTTTCATATTGCTCTTGTAGCTCTTCACCTATTTTTCCTACCACTAGCCGCCACTGACCTGGGTCTGACGCTCCCTTCCTAAAATCCCCTACATATGATCTGATCTGATGCTGATCAATGTAAAGCTACGCATTTAAACTATGCTTGAACAGGGTGGGCCTTTCATTGTAGCATTACCGCATTCTCCTTTAAACTGGGATACAATGGATTTCACTTTCTTACTTGGAATTTCGAGTGGAATCTGAAATGAGAAAAATTTGAAATACAGTGAAAAAAAAATGCGAAAGCAGCACGAAACATATTTATTTTTAGGAAATTATCAAGAGGAGTTAAGAAATCTAATTCAAAATGAGAATTTGCACCTTGAAATAGTACAAAAGAGAAAAAATTGTGAGTAATACACTGCCGGACAATTGCTAAGGACGGATGACAATAGCAACGATAGCAACCATTAAATGGAAGGCAGGAAAATGTGGAAATTAGCATAAGTGCGGGATACAGTAAGACGTGTTGTGCGTATGCAAATTTTGGATTGCTGAACTTGTTCGTGACGTCATAGCGCTGATAAGAGATATAAAGGATATGACGCGTATTGACCGTTGTTGTTCAAACGCAAAGTTGAAAGGGAAAGAATCAATTGACAAACTTGCAATTTTCAGTATGTCTTCCCGACATCACCTAGATGATTTTACGCGTGGCCGTATTATTGGCAAGATTGAAGAAGGGCGAAAAATAACAGATGTTGCCAGGGAGTTCGACGTCAGCCACAGTGTTGTTTCAAGGCTTTGGAAATCATTTCAAACAAATGGAGAGTGTAGCAAACGTCACGGGGGAGGTCGTGTTTGCAGTACGACACCTGCAGAAGATCGGTACATAGTGCTATCAACAAAAAGACACCGGCGCAGCACAGCTAGTGAGGTAGGAAATCAGTTTATGGCTGCTACTGGCAAGCGGATCTCCCGAAAAACTGTCGCCAGACGTTTGCATGAAGGAGGACTATACGCCCGCCGTCCTGTTGTGTGTATCCCATTGTCCAGACGTCACCGTACCGCCCGTTTGCAATGGTGCCATCAACATCGCAATTGGACTGATAACGACTGGTCTGCTGTCCTCTTCTCAGATGAAAGTAGATACAGTCTATCGTCTGATTGTCGACGACAACTGATCTGGCGTGGTAGTGGTACTGCATATTGTCCAGCAAACATACAGAAAAGGGACCGATATCCGACATGTAGTGTCATGGTATGGGCTGGCATCATGATCAATGGCCGTACGTCTCTCTATGTGCTTCCAACTGGGACTATGACTGGCCAACGATACATTAATGATGTTCTGCTACCTCATGTTCGCATGTTCCGTGGTGCTGTCGGTGATAGATTCATTTTCATGGACGACAACGCAACATGTCATCGAACAGTCGCAGTCCAGGAGTGTCTTGAGAGCGAGGATATTCAACGCCTCGTATGGCCAGCACGTTCTCCTGATCTGAATCCCATTGAAAATGTGTGGGATGCTTTGGGGAGGAGTCTTGCTGGTCGCCAATGCCCTCCAATAAACAAGGACACCCTCATCTGTGCACTGACAGAGGAATGGGATAAATTACCCCAACCGCTGCTTGATAATGTTGTGCAAAGCATGACACGACGTGTGGAATCTTGCATCGCCCTCCGTGGTAGCCATATCCCGTATTGACATCTTACGCCAGAACGCCTGCCGACGGTAATTGCATTTTTTCACGTTAACGTATTCTGCACAAAATGGCCTGTTTGTCCCTTGAACACGTTCCAAAGCCTTCTGGATTTCAGAGCACAATAAATTGTCTTCCTTGTAATGTCCTGGCATTCTGACATTATTTTATTTCACTTGGCATCCAACCACACTTACTTTTTTATGCGCTATATAGCCGTTTATGATCCGTCCTTAGCAATTGTCCAGCAGTGTATATCCCTTCATACAGAAAAGAACTTCACTCATAAATATTCGCTGTTGTTGTATTCCATTTGGTCAGCTAATTCTGTTACTTGGCTTTTCAGCAAACTTCTGTGAAACGAAAGGATGTCCTGTCGAAGGAATGGTTTGCAATGAAAACCTGAAGGACCCAGAAAATTACAAGTGTTTCTGCAGAAAAGGCTACGCATTTGACGGAATATCTTGTAATCGTAAGTTTAAAACTTTTGAAGCATCTGTATTTTAAAACTTCTCAAAAGTTCAGCTGATTTAATAATACGTCATTTTAAGCATATATAAATCCAATTTTGAAAAGACAGTTCATGATTCAGCGTTACATATGAGAAGCATCTGCATATTTTTAAAACGTTTTCAGATAAAAAGGACGTGCACACTGCGTCATCTTGTTCTGTCACCCAATTGCTCCTTTTCCCGTCTATCGGAAGTCACGATGCGTCGGTATAAGTCTAATTCGAAAACTAGCTGGCTAGAAAAAGTTAGGGATATTGCGTTTCCGAAGGGAAAACGTGGTCATATGCAAATTTAGCGACTACTGGACGTGCGTTTTCAGCGTGGGTAGGTACGTAAATTAGCATCATGACAACACAGCTCGTGGTAAATTAGCACCATGACAATACAGCACGTGGTAAATTAGCATCATGAAAATACATCACGTTGTAAATTAGTATCATGACACATATGCAAATAGCATCATAACAACACAAACGCGGTAAATTAGTACCATGACAACATATATAAACTATCATCATGACAACAGAGCACGTGGTAAATTAGCAGCATTAGAACATATGTAAATTAGCATCATGAAACATGTAAATTATCATCATGACAACAACAGCACGTGGTAAATTAGCATAATGACAACATATTTAAATCATCATCATGACAACACAGTACGTAGTAAATTAGCATAATGAGAACATGAAAATTAGCATCAGGAAACATGTAAATTATCATCATGACAACATATGTATATTTATCATCATGACGTCACAGCACGTGGTAAAGTAGCATCATAACAACATACGAAAATTAACATCATGAAACATGCAAATTACCATCATGATAACACAGCACATAGTAAATTAGCATCATGACAACATATTTAAATCATCATCATGACAGCACAACACGCGGTAAATTAGCATCATGATATCATATGAAAATTAGCATCATGACAACACAGCACGTGGTAAATTAGCATTATGAAAACATATGTAAATTATCATGACAGCACAGCATATGGTAAATTAGCATCATGAGAACATATTTAAATCATCATGACAGCACAGCACGCGGTAAATTAGCATCATGACATGATATGTAAATTAGCATCATTGCAACATATGTAAATTATCATCATGATGACACAGCACGTTGTAAATTAGCATCATGACAACACAACACGTGGTAAATTAGCATCATGACAACATGTGCAAATTGGCATGACAACATACGTAATTTATAATCATGACATCTCAGCACGTGGTAAATTAGACAATGACAACATATGAAAATTAGCATCATGAAACATGTAAATTATCATCATGACAACTCAGCACGTGTTAAATTAGCATCATGACAGCATATTTAAATCATCATCATGACGACACAGCACGTGGTAAATTAGCATCACGACAACATATTTAAATCATCATCATGACAGCACAGCACACGGTAAATTAGCATCATGACATCATATGTAAATTAGCATCATGACAACATATGTAAATTATCATAATGACAGCACAACACATGGTAAATTAGCATCATGAAAACATATTTAAATCACCATCATGACAACACAGCACGTGGTAAAATAACAATGACATCATATTTAAATCATCATCATGAGAACACAGCACGTGGTAAATTATCATACCAACATATGTAAATTATCATCATGACAACACAGCACGTGGTAAATTAGCATAATGACAACATATGTAAAGTAGCATCATGACAACGTAGCACGTGGCGTGCGAACTCCGATAAAAGAACCCTGCGAGAATTTGAAAACGAATCGTTTCACCACTTGGTCTAGAACAGGGGTTTCTTAACGTATGGGTCGCGACCCAAACTTGGGTCGCTGAGGCTTCCGAGATTAGTCGCCGTAGCTCCGCAGAAAAATAAATATTGAAGTGTTATTTTTATTTTTATTTTAAATTTTAAACCTTCTTTGCGTTTAACACGTGTAAAAGCTCCTGTATTTCCGGAGATGACATCACGGGGACCACCAGCGTTAACTTCATTCCAGAAGATATGGTCAAACATACGCAGTCGGTGCGCAATCTACATATTTGACACTGATTGTTGAAGACTTGCCTGAACCCTTTTCAGACATTGTAGGTCTCCAGAAAGAGCTCACTGAAGTCGAAAGTGGTGAAGCTTTAAGTCAACGTTCCCCAAAACAAACACTGTGCTCATTTTGGATAAAATTGAAAGAAATAAAATATTCTAGTCAACGGAGTTATGCAAGCGTTACTTACGTTTTCGACTACCTACCTATGCGAAGCTGGCTTTTCGACACTTTCTGTCGTGACCACTAAGATTAGAAGTCAACTACAACAAGAGCGCGACGCAAGACGCTGCGTTTCAAAGACACGGCCACAGTTTGAAGAGTTTTCAGCAGTAGTGCAAGTCCAAAGATCGCACTGCACTATCGTGAGTAATTGTTTTTGAAATCTGTTTTATAAAAGGTTTAATTTACCAATTATTCATATTATTTGTCTCACAATATGTTATTATTCACACCTTGTGTGACGTACCTGCCCGAAGGACGCACACGACATAAAGGCAGATAGGAATCAGGATAAAACGTCCGCGTAGCTCAATTGGTAGAGCAACTTATTCTGGAATGAGGGGATCCGGGTTCGAATCCTGGCGTGGACAGAAATGACGGAGAAATTTACTCCGTTATAATGGCGCCCGAACTATCCGGATGACCCGGCCGTTCAAAATCTCGCGTTGGTGTAATGCTATTTCCACACCGCGAGACAGGAAAAATCAGAGAATTCCTTCTCCAGCGCTTCGAAAAATAAAAAATGTGTGATGTTGCATTCCACACAGCAGATTGACTGGGAGTTCTCAAGTGCACGTTCTACAGTGGATGGCTGCCTGCAACGATTCATGGTCACGGCTGACCCGTGGGCCATGCCCCCGGCCCTCTTTCGGGGGGGGGGGGAGATGTGACGTACCTACCAGCAGGACGCACACGACATAAAGGCAGATAGGAATCAGAATAAAACGTCTGCGTAGCTCAGTTGGTAGAGCGACTTGTTCCGGAATAAGCGGCCTCGGGTTCGAATCCCGGCGTAGACCAAAAATGACGGAGAAATTTACTTCGTTATACTTCCCATTATATAGATAACTAACCTCCTCCCTCTCAATTTGGATGCGCCACTGGTTTGACTGTAATTTCAAAAACCAAAAATGTGTTACTCTCTGAGCAACAATGAATAATTACTACACTTATTTATATTATTACAAAAGCCGTTCCATAAAACTTGAGAGCCATTTTTTTTTTGAGTTGGTAACGCCGCGAAGGGAAAAAATAATTACGCAGACGACTAAAGGAATTAAGGAAACATGTATGGCAACAGTTAATAGCCGTGGCAGACGATTCTGGTTTTGTTACTGCGCAGTTGTTTAACGTATGTCTGCATTTCACCATACAGCTATGGAGCTGTGACTCAGAGTTAAAAAGTGAAATGCATTGTGCGATAAAATTTTGTCATCCTTTATGTAAATCAGCTCCAGAAACAGTTGATTTAATGAAAGAAAGCTTACAAAGATAAATGTTTGGGTGAGTCAACGATTTTCAGATGGCACCATGATTTAAAAAAAAAGGGAATTTGTTGGCAGAACTCGCTCCTAGGCTTGGTCGACCTCAAGCTGCTGTTCCGGAGCGTATTGTTAATACCATTTGGGCAATACTGCAAGAAGATCGACGAATGACGTGTAAAGAAATAGCTGCGTCAACTAATATTCCAAAAAACGTCGGCATTCCGCTTTCTACGCGACAAATTACTGCTGCATAGTGTGCGTTCCAGATCGGTACCTCTTTCTTTTCTTTGATTGGAGGTTTAACGACCACCGTGAGCAACTCAATGGGCTATAAGCAGTCGCCCGTCCCTAATTTAGGGTCACTGGTCCCAGGGAAGGGAGAGAACCAGTGCCGTAAGACAAACACAACATCCATGCCTCACCGGGATTCGAACCCGGACCCCTTTTGGACGAATGATCAGAGGCCATCGCCGGTACCTCATCACCTGACGAGAGAACAATTGCTAGAAAGAGTTAAGGGGTGCCATGAGTGGAAACAAGTGATTGCAAAGGATCCAAACTTTCTAAGCCGCCCCGGTGGCGCAGTGGTCTAAGGCGCTGGCCTCTGATCGTTCGTCCGTAAGGGGTCCGGGTTCGAATCCCGGTCAGGCATGGATGTTGTGTTTGTCTTACGGCACTGGCTCTCTCCCTTCCCTGGAACCAGTGACCCTAAATTAGGGACGGGCGACTGCTTATACCCCATTGAGTTGCTCACGGTGGTCGTTAAACCTCCAACCAAAAAAAAAAAAAAAAAAAAAACTTTCTAAACACAGTAATAACTGCCACTGAAACATTGGTCCACTATTTCGACCCCTTCACGAAGCGCTCAAGGAGTGTCTGGAAATACACAGGCTCACCTCGAAAAAATTCGATGATGATAATTTTCTTTGATCATAAAGTCTACCAGCATTTTGTTCCTCCACAAATCACTGTCAATGCTGAGTATTACATTTCAGTGTTGAAGCGTCTGCGACGACCCATATCGGTTGAGCGACCGAAACTGGTGAGCAAGTAAACCTTACACCATGATAACCCCCACCAAAATGTGGCTGCTTGTGTTCAATAGTTTCTCACGAAATGCAGTACTGCAATCACACAACACACACAGCCTGCTTACAGTCCTGACCTCAGCCCGTGTAATTTCTTGTTATTTACAACAATGAACAAGTTCCGTGGTGCAACATTCAACAGAGATGCTGACGTTATTCATGCTGTACAGGGGTTGCTAAAGCAGCTTCCACAAAATGCCTTCGCCACATGCTTTGATAAGTGGACTGAACGATGGGACCGTTGCATATCAGAAGATATTTTGAGAAAGTATAACATATATTTAACTGTACCTATAATTCCTTGTTTTGTGTGATTTGACTTTCAGCTGTTATGAAACGGCCGTTGTACATCAGCATTTTTAATTTCAAAGTAGACCCCATGGTTCGGGAAGGTGATCGTGTTGTTGAATTTGGGTAGTGGCCAAAAAAGGTAAGAACCCATGGTCTAGAAGTTTGCTGAATGTATTACCTTCAGGGTGGATAATTCCATATAATTCAATTCAACGTATTGGGCGTACAAATAAGTTTACCTCGCTTTTCGGTTGAAAAAGGTTATAGTTTGTTATAGACAGATAACGATTATTTTATTCAAAATATTTACCGTCGCAACTAACAACCTTCCCCCACTTTTCAGGCAATAAGTGGATTCCGCGATAGAAAAAGTCCGGTTGTTTGGAAGCAATCCAGTTATCAAAACAAGATTTGTATCTCCTCATAAGAACGGAACCGCTCTCCAGGGATCGAAACAAATGGTAATCTGATGGCGCGATGTATGGTGAATACGGCGGGTGGGGTAACACATCCCAGCCAAGCGCTTCTACAGTTTCCTTGACCCGTATCGCGAGATAAGGTTTGGCGTTGTCAACAACGCCAAACCTTGTCATGTCTTTCCGCATATTCCGGACGTTTCGGTCTCAATGCACGGCTAAAATTGATTAGTTGTTGTTGATAACGATCAGCGTTTCTCATTGGCAAGGATCTTCATCCAGTAATGCCTCCAAAGCAGCATCTCCAAATTTTTTTGGTGCACTTTCACTTTCTTCGTTTTCCACGTCGAAATTGTTCCCTTTGAATTGTCGGAACCACTGTTTACACGTGCCTTCAGCTAGAGCATGTTCACCATAAGCTTCCACAAGCAAACGGTGACTTTCGGCAGCGGTTTTCTTTAAAAAGAAGTGTAGCGTATACCAGGAGATGTGACGTACCTGCCAGCAGGACGCACACCACATAAAGGCAGATAGTAGTCAGAACAAACGTCTGCGTAGCTCAGTTGGTAGAGCGACTTGTTCCGGAATAAGCGGACTCGGGTTCGAATCCCGGCGTAGACCAAAAATGACGGAGAAATTTACTTCGTTATAGAAGTAATGCAGCAAAACTTCTCGCATATGCTGTTTTTTTGGCACGACATTCGACATTTTCAATGCACTGACAATCAATGATGCTCACACTGCAACGAACTGTCCTCCACTAATTATCAAAGCTTGTTGCAAGGACTTTCTTAAACACGTGTTGTCCTTCGCAATTACGTGAAATCAACTAGTTACGCCATCTATTCGTAAATAATGTAGACTTATTTGTACACCCAATATAATTCGCATTATTAAGTTTCCCCATCGTTACCTAGCTGAATGCTGAATGCTCCCTCACAGAACGTGAGACACTTACTATATCTCGACCTTACTTTTCTTAATGGGAATTCCTTTCCAACCTGATGCGCGCGTAAGAAAGTAAACGTGCTGAGAATTCATTCTGTGTTACAATGATGGTTGACCAAATGATCGCTACGATGAGAACGAATCATACATTATTAGTGACAAATGTGTATGAGTCATTCCCGATGTTCCAGCACGGATTCTAAAACTGCTGGGGTTTCCTGAAAAAGAATTGCATTGAGTCTCTTCGCTAAATTGTTTTGAGCTGCTGATCTACATTGTTTTTTTTTTTATTGGAGGTTTAACGACCACCGTGAGCAACTCAATGGGCTATAAGCAGTCGCCCGTCCCTAATTTTGGGTCACCGGTTCCAGGGAAGGGAGAGAGCCAGTGCCGTAAGACAAACACAACATCCATGCCTGACCGGGATTCGAACCCGGACCCCTTACGGACGAATGATCAGAGGCCAACGCCTTAGACCACTGCGCCACCGGGGCGGCCTACATTGTTTCAGCAGGATAGACTGGTGATGCTGTAAACCGTGCAAACAGGAGTGCCCAATCTTTTGACACCGACGGGCCAATTTGAGATTGATTGAACAACGGCGGGACGATGGGGGTACCTCCCCCCAGGAAAAAACAGATTCCAAAAAAATCGCAAAACCAAAATATTGAAAAAAATAATATTAAAAACTGAAAAAAAAATACAAAAATTGATTAAACAAAGGAACTTACTTGCTTGAAAAATAGGCAGGTGTCGCCAAATTTTTTTTTATTTTTTGTAAGCCTTTAGTGCGAAATTTGGCGTTTTTAAATTTCTATTCCAAAATCTGTCTTAATATTGGACTCAGCGATCCGCAGGTATCTCTCCAGGGGTTCATCAGTTAGACCAGAACGATCTCTTGATTTCACCTGTTTCATTACAGAAAATGATTGTTCGACTCTGGATAATATTGCCGTTTTTTGAACGTGAATTTTCAATTTCTTCATTATACAAGGTGAGTAGTTTACGTAAAATTCTAAAGAAACTTCTGCAAATTTAGACTTCAATTCGGACGTTTTTTGAAGATCAATAGTCTCTATCTGCAAAAAACAGCAAAAAAGAAATTTGAATTTGAAATACAAATACTAAAATTTAGAAGAGCAGAGCTATTAGGCTTAAAACTAAGTTAAGCATTCTGAAGACATGCATCTACAGCAGTATGCTATATGAATACGAGACTTGGACATTGACAAAGGAATCAGAGGGAAGGATACTTGTTTTTTGAAAGAAAGTGCTATCGTAAAATCTTACGAATCGGATGGACCCAGAGGATAAGAAATGAAGAAGTGTACAGAAGAACACAACTAAAAAGAGACATTGTTCCAAAAAGTCATACAAAGAAAACTAAGACTGTTTGGACACATCATCTGCAGAATGAAAAACGACACAAAGATAAAAACACGAGTGTTTGGCTTAATGAACGGAAGAAATGCAAGAGGACGCTCTCACTGTGTGTGAGCAGACGTTATTAAAGTCTGCTGCCGTGGAACTCTTCGAGAACTGAGCCACTCTGCAATGAACAGACTTAAATGGTACAGACTTATCAGGTGTGCAACTTAATTGCCGGCCCCTTACCGCAAGCAATCATAGAACGTCGGCAAATGCAAATAGCTGTGTGCGATAATGGCTGATTGCAGCGCCATCCAACTGCTTTCCAGGCAACCGTAATCGCTCACAGCTGTAGTGACAGAAGGGACGAAAACTGAAGGTGAAAGCAATGCCGTTAGAGAAGCAACATTTGAGGCACTGCCTCCTTTTCACGTTTCAGCTGATAAAAGGTGTGCCAGCAAATAATCTGTGCTGCTTTGGGTGAGGCTGCTGTGTCCTACAGTACCTGTAAGAAGAGGTTCCAGCGGTGTAAGCAGGGGAATTTCGATCTCCGTGATGCAGAACGTCCAGGAAAGCCACAGAAAGTTGACGATGAAGAACTGGAACAACTGTTGGACGCGGATCCTTGGTCGCACACAGTCAGAGCTCGCCTAGGAACTCGGAGTAACACGGCAAGCCATTGCAAAGCGCCTTCACAAGCTTGAACGGATTCACAAAGAGGGCCGTTGAGTGCCCCACCAACTCACAGCTGCGAACAAGTCTAGGCGCTACATTGTTGCTGTGTCCTTGCTCTCCACATTCAAGAAGAAGGATGTGCTCTACAAGATTTTTTACCTGTGATGAGAAGTGGATCCTGTACTATAATCCTATGCGGCGCAAATCGTGGGTTTATCCAGGTCAGCCTACCACCAGTACCGCCAAACCGAATATCCATGCCAGGAAGTTGTTGCTGTACATATGGTAGGATCAGCGCCGGTGTTGTGCACTATGACTTGCTCAAACCTGGTGAAACGGTCAATGCTGAGCGTTTTTGTCAGCAACTCATTCGTGTGAGTGACGCAATGGAGGCGAAAAGGCAAGGGCAGAAGGTCGGTCCTGTTGCTTCAGGATAACGCGCGTCCTCACCCCGCGAAAACGACTTTAAACACGATCACCAACCTGGGATGGGAGATTTTGTCCCACCCGACGTATTCTCCAGACTTCGCCCCGTCGGATTATCACCTCTTTCGCTCATTGCAACATCACCTGACTGATACGAACTTCACTTCCTTCGAGGAGGTCCACACGAGTATTGATGATTTTAATCAACTCGAAACAGCCCTCTTATTTTCGCAATGGCATTCGGCAGCTTACTGACCGATGGCTCAAATGTATCCAACACGACGGGGATTATTTCCCTGATTAGGTACGTATTCGATTTGCTATAATTTGCTGTCAACGTGTCGTGCCTGTGGCCGAGAATTAAGTTGCACACCTAATAGTTAAAAGGACAACAGACATCTACGGGAATTGTACCCATTTTTGATGATGATGATGATGATGATGATGAATCTCCATCTGAAAATCGACGGACGCCGTTTCAATATTAGTTGCGAATGATATTGCAAACACGTCATATATTTATGTGTACCCCCATGACATTTTCATGTCTTTTTATATATTTGTGTGTACCGCCTGTGCTTATAAAAGTTTCCTATCTTTTTATATATATATGTGTCATCATCATCATCATTGTCAACCATTATCAATCCACTGCTGGACGAAGGTCTCCCCAAGTTTCCTCCACAACGGTCTGTCTTGTGCCAGTCTCCTCCATGTCACCCCTGCATACTTTCGAATTTCATCCACCCATCTCCCATGTGGTCTTCTTCTGGGTCTTTTCCTATCCCTTGGAATCCAATCTAAAATTTCGGCTGTCCATCGATGATCTGTCCTTCTGGCAGTATGTCCAGCCCATTGCCATTTCAGGGATTTAACTCTGATCATGATGTCTTCCACTCTTGTCATTTTTCGGATCCACGTGTTCCTCTTCTTGTCTCTCCTGGTTACACCAAGCATGCACCTCTCCATGCTGCTTTGAGTTGTCTGCAGCCTTTGTATGTCTCTTTTAGCTAAGGTCCACGTCTCTGCACCATACGTAAGCACTGGAAGGATGCATTGATCAAACACTTTTCTTTTAAGACATAATGGCATATTGCTCTTGAAAATTATGCTGTTTCTTCCAAAAGCTCTCCAGGCAAGTTTTGTACGCCGATTAATTTCTTCATCAATGTGACCCTCACTTGATATCTGCTGTCCAAGATAAACGTACGTGTCTGTTATCTCCAGCTTTTCTCCATCAATCGATAAATCTTCATTTCTTGTAAAAGCATTGAACATCACTTCTGTCTTCTGAAAGTTCATTTTTAATCCCACTTCTTTACTCTTGTCAGCAAGTTCCTGCATCATACTCTGCAGCTCTGATGGGGTAGTTGCAAAAATGACTATGTCATCAGCAAAACGAAGGTGGGTTAGATAATCTCCATTAATCTTTATCCCCTTGTTTTCCCAGCTCAGCGACTGAAAAACACCCTCCAATGTGGCATTAAAGAGCTTCGGAGATATGGTGTCACCTTGTCTCACTCCCTTTCCAATTTTTACGTGTGTTGTATTTTCAAACAGCCTAATCTTTGCACTTGCATGTGTACCTATATATATATATGTGTACCTCCAGTCGCCACAAAATATTTGTCCCTATAATTTTTTATTTTTGCTATAAGTTGTAACGTACCAGGAGATGTGACGTACCTGTCAGCAGGACGCACACGACATAAAGGCAGATAGGAATCAGAATAAACGTCTGCGTAGCTCAGTTGGTAGAGCGACTTGTTCCGGAATAAGCGGCCTCGGGTTCGAATCCCGGCGTAGACCAAAAATGACGGAGAAATTTACTTCGTTATAATGGCGCCCGAACTATCCGGATGACCCGACCGTTCAAAATCTCGCATTGGTGTGATGTTCTTTCCACACCGCGAGATAGTAAAAATAAGAGAATCCCTTCTCCAGCACTTCGAAAAAAAAAAAAAAAATAAAAAAAAAATAAGGGGGAGATGATGTAACGTACCAGGAGATGTGACGCACCTGCCAGCAGGACGCACCACACGTCATAAAGGCAGATAGGAATCAGAATAAACGTCTGCGTAGCTCAGTTGGTAGAGCGACTTGTTCCGGAATAAGCGGCCTCGGGTTCGAATCCCGCCGTAGACCAAAAATGACGGAGAAATTTACTTCGTTATAAAGTGTTAGACTAATTTCGGCTCCGTGCCCCCCCCCCTGGGATTTTGTGTGCGCTGGACAGTTCTACCGTAACAGTGTTTAGCCATCGATGACTTTAGGTCACAGGTCCGAACGTAGGTCTTGTGCTTCTTCAATCGAAAACGCAAGGCTCTACGGGTCTGTCCTATACAGTATACGAAGCGTTATATTCATACGGAATTTGATAAATTCCTCATGAAGTTTTGTCTTCAACATAGTCCTTTGATCTAAAAAAGTTGATTTTGTTTATGGTTTTAAAAATCACTTTAAAATTAAAGGTTTTGAAATTTTTTGAAATTTTGAAGGCAATGTCACGGGATAAAGGGAATAATGGCAAAATTCTCTCGCAATGGGCACATCACAGGAATTAACGTGGAGATAAGCTTCGGTTTCCGGAATTTTGTTAAAGCCTTGTCTATAATGGAAGGGTTGTATCCTGGCTGTACTGCAACACGTTTAAGGAAATAAAGTTATTTTTCTAAACTGTTTTTATCTGAACATATATGTATCGCGCGATATGCGCAACTATAAAAGGCGTTGAGCTTTTGTTGCCAAGGGTGATTGGATTTGGCTTGTCGAGGTGAGAACACAGCGAAAGACTTCCGATAAATTGTGGTTGCGAGAGATCCGTTTAAGCGAGTAACCAGGATGCCAAGGAATGGTCGGCATTCTTTATTTTTAGTTTCGTAGCTGAACTGAATGTGAGGATGAATGGAATTTATTTGTGACAAACCTTGTTGTATTATCTTAATATATTAGGTGCTTGAATTAATTCCCGCTGTTGCCCAATTGAGCGCAGCAGTGGTGGGCCGGGCCGGGCCACACGTGACCTCCTTCCGCACGCACGTACCGTCCGTAGTCTGGGCGACGCAGTGTGTGACACGCGATCGGAGGGCACAGAACACGGAGTTTGTATCGCTTTAACGATGTCCAGTTTCGTACCAAAAAAGGAGCATTTGCGGGAAGCATTATTCTTCTGCTTTCATCTCAAGACTTCTACAGCGGAAAGTCATCGTTTGCGGAAAGTCATCAAGACTATGGGGAACACGCCCTATCGGAAACAACATGCAGAGAGTGGTTGCGACGCTTCAAAGTCAACGAATATGACGTGAAGGACAAAGAGCGCTCTGGGCAGCCGAAAAAGTTCGAAGATGACGCATTGCAGGCTTTATTGGACGAGGGTTGATGTCAGATGCTCCACGAGTTGTCTGAAACACTACGGGTCTATGAGTCAATGGTTAGCAAACGTTTAAAGGCAATGAGAATGATCCAGAAGCTCGGAAACTGGATCCCACTTCTTCTTAACGACAACGGTAGACCTCATATCGCCAAATCCGTGAAGGAAACTCTTGGAGGCACTTGGCTGGGACTTCTTACCTCACCCGCTTTATGCCCCGGACATTGCTCCCTCGGACTTCCATTTGTTCCGGTCGCTACAACATGGCCTGTCAGAGCAGCACTTCCTTTCTATCGCGGATATCAAAAATGGCTCGTGGAATGGTTCGCCTCGAAAGAACCTGCATTTTTCTACCGCGGAATCTATTTGTTACCCCAACAGTGAGAAAGGTGCGTAGCTTCCAACGGACACTACTTTGAATAGACTATCCTGTATAGTTCTGTGGTAACACACAGGTGTTTGTGTGGCAAAAAACAGCGGGAATTAATTCCAGTACCTAATATATAATCATCACAAGACTGTAGTCCTTGAGATCAGGAATTGTTGTTCCTAGTTTTATTATTATAGTATACAAATATATGCCCATGACATAGCTTTGTCTAATCTAATGTGTACATTTTATATTTTTTCCCTTCTTGTCCAGCTGCATTTTGTGCTTTGCCAGGACTAAACGACTGTGAACAGACCTGTGAGGAGAAAGAAGGAAACTTTACTTGCAATTGCGATGAACCTTTTACTCTCAAAAATGACAGTAAAACTTGCGGTAAGTGAAAGAACAAATATGTAGAGATACATATTTTGATTATTCAGTACACTCAATTAGCAAAACATTAGAGATACGTACCTATAATAGCGTGTTGGTACGCCTCAAGCGCGATTAACATCCTGCAGACCCTGAGCCATCCACTCCACCAGATGCTGGAGGGTCTCCAGAGGCAAGCCATTCATGCCTTTTGCAGCATTAATCACAAATTCGTCGTGACGTCGGTCTAGGATCTATGGATCAGATGTTCCGGTCCATGGCATCCCAGAGAGCTTCCACAGGGTTTAAATCCGGGGACCTTAGGGGCAACTGGATGACTCCAAACTCAGATGAGAGTTCCTTAAGCCGTGCCTAGGTGTTTGAGGCACAGTGAGGCGGCACATTGTTCTTCTGAAACAGATAATTGGCCTCACGATGCGCGAAGGCCATGTAACCGTGTAGGTTATTATCCAGCATATGCTAATAGCGTGCAGCGGTTAAGGGCCTCTCCAGACAATTAAGGGACCTAATGTGCCTCGTGAGAAGATTCCGCAAGCATGGCTGTCTTAAGGGTGGGGCATTGGGGCCGTTGCCCATGGCCCCCACTTGAACTGGGTCCTACAACGCCCCATGTTCCTATGCGTTTACAAAAAGTCTAACTCTTTAACCACTCACCAGCGTTTTTTTATTATTTCAATACACAGTTGACGTGGACCAGGAGCTAGAGATGAACTCGGCCCCGGCCTGGGCCCGAGCTCGGAATTACAAGTCTTGAATTTCATTACTGTAATGAATTCAACACGTGTAATTTCGAGCCCGGTTGAATTACACGTGTTGAATTTCATTGTGAATTTGTTACCATAGTGGAAGGATTTTCAATTTCCTAAGCTAGCTGCCATTGCAAGACAAAGTTTGCTTAGCAACACTTGCATTATGCATTGTCCAAAGCTATGGCCCAAGCAAGGATTGGTTTAAGGAGGTCTGGTATCGAAAAACTGGGAAAAAATCACATTCCCATTTTTGGTATTTTATTAAAAATCAAGAATCTTATCTTTAAAATGATGTATTAATTTCCAAAATTGTGCAGTTAGAAGTATTATTTATTTTTTTAAATTTCTTCACTCCCGCGATTTTTGGGGTGACGTTGGTTTTTAGTGCAGCAGGTCGAGTTTTAGAGAAAAGAAGATCAAGTTGAAGCGCTGAGGCATTAGATGCAATTCTCTCTCTCTCTCTTTTCATGATGCACTTGATCTGGAAACTGCACATACATATGATAATATTGCGATTATTATACTATTAAGCGCAAAGCTTTGTTAATATTACAAAATGCAGAATAATCTGGTCTGGAATGCTTTTACCTTCTTTTTTTTTTAATTTTGGAAATTTCCCTACATTCTTTTTTTTATATTCTACTACATCACTCTAAACTACCTTTACCAATTAGCATATATGTAAATTTATTGCAAAGATTAGTTTTCTAGAGTAAAATTTTCAAACAGTTGCAACTGTCTGTACAGCGTTGTACGTTTTATACTGCAATTTATTCAAAATAAAAGTAAATTTAGAAATCAAGAAGAAATAACAAATGGAATTTTTTGTTTCTAAACGATTTTCTTTTCTTCAGCTTTTACCAAAATTACTGATTCCGCTGATACGGTCGAAGGGCACGTTGATTATTTATTTATTTTCGAATACACATTTTAGAACATTTGGCTTTATGCGTAGTATTTATAATGACATATTTATATTGTGAAGTGGGTTAACTGAACTAAACTTTTTAAACTAATGATTTTTAAACTAATCCTTTCTTGGGCCATATCTTTGGCCAGTGTATAATGCATAAATGCAAGCCTTGATAAGCAAAATATTCCAAGAATCTGGGTCCAGTCTCAGCAAACACATGTAATCAAAGAAAGCGGGCCAGGGCTCAGCTAACACATGTAATCAAAGAAGGCGGGCCAGGGCTCAGCTAACACATGTAATCAAAGAAAGCGGGTCCGGGATCAGCAAACACATGTAATCAAAGAAAGCGGGTCCGGGCTCAGCAAACACATGTAATCAAAGAAAGCGGGTCCGGGCTCAGCAAACACATGTAATCAAAGAAAGCGGGTCCAGGGCTCAGCAAACACATGTAATCAAAGAAAGCGGGCCAGGGCTCAGCTAACACATGTAATCAAAGAAAGCGGGTCCGGGCTCAGCAAACACATGTAATCAAAGAAAGCGGGTCCAGGGCTCAGCAAACACATGTAATCAAAGAAAGCGGGTCCGGGCTCAGCAAACACATGTAATCAAAGAAAGCGGGTCCGGGCTCAGCAAACACATGTAATCAAAGAAAGCGGGTCCGGGATCAGCAAACACATGTAATCAAAGAAAGCGGGTCCGGGATCAGCAAACACATGTAATCAAAGAAAGCGGGTCCGGGCTCAGCAAACACATGTAATCAAAGAAAGCGGGCCAGGGCTCAGCTAACACATGTAATCAAAGAAAGCGGGTCCGGGCTCAGCAAACACATGTAATCAAAGAAAGCGGGTCCGGGCTCAGCAAACACATGTAATCAAAGAAAGCGGGCCAGGGCTCAGCTAACACATGTAATCAAAGAAAGCGGGCCAGGGCTCAGCAAACACATGTAATCAAAGAAAGCGGGCCAGGGCTCAGCTAACACATGTAATCAAAGAAAGCGGGCCAGGGCTCAGCTAACACATGTAATCAAAGAAAGCGGGCCAGGGCTCAGCTAACACATGTAATCAAAGAAAGCGGGCCAGGGCTCAGCTAACACATGTAATCAAAGAAAGCGGGCCAGGGCTCAGCAAACACATGTAATCAAAGAAAGCGGGCCAGGGCTCAGCTAACACATGTAATCAAAGAAAGCGGGTCCGGGCTCAGCAAACACATGTAATCAAAGAAAGCGGGTCCGGGCTCAGCAAACACATGTAATCAAAGAAAGCGGTCCAGGGCTCAGCTAACACATGTAATCAAAGAAAGCGGGTCCGGGCTCAGCAAACACATGTAATCAAAGAAAGCGGGCCAGGGCTCAGCTAACACATGTAATCAAAGAAAGCGGGTCCGGGCTCAGCAAACACATGTAATCAAAGAAAGCGGGCCAGGGCTCAGCTAACACATGTAATCAAAGAAAGCGGGCCAGGGCTCAGCTAACACATGTAATCAAAGAAAGCGGGTCCGGGCTCAGCAAACACATGTAATCAAAGAAAGCGGGCCAGGGCTCAGCTAACACATGTAATCAAAGAAAGCGGGTCCGGGCTCAGCAAACACATGTAATCAAAGAAAGCGGGCCAGGGCTCAGCTAACACATGTAATCAAAGAAAGCGGGCCAGGGCTCAGCTAACACATGTAATCAAAGAAAGCGGGTCCGGGCTCAGCAAACACATGTAATCAAAGAAAGCGGGCCAGGGCTCAGCTAACACATGTAATCAAAGAAAGCGGGCCAGGGCTCAGCTAACACATGTAATCAAAGAAAGCGGGTCCGGGCTCAGCAAACACATGTAATCAAAGAAAGCGGGTCCGGGCTCAGCAAACACATGTAATCAAAGAAAGCGGGCCAGGGCTCAGCTAACACATGTAATCAAAGAAAGCGGGTCCGGGCTCAGCAAACACATGTAATCAAAGAAAGCGGGCCAGGGCTCAGCTAACACATGTAATCAAAGAAAGCGGGTCCGGGCTCAGCAAACACATGTAATCAAAGAAAGCGGGCCAGGGCTCAGCTAACACATGTAATCAAAGAAAGCGGGCCAGGGCTCAGCTAACACATGTAATCAAAGAAAGCGGGTCCGGCTCAGCAAACACATGTAATCAAAGAAAGCGGGTCCGGGCTCAGCAAACACATGTAATCAAAGAAAGCGGGCCAGGGCTCAGCTAACACATGTAATCAAAGAAAGCGGGTCCGGGCTCAGCAAACACATGTAATCAAAGAAAGCGGTTCCGGGCTCAGCAAACACATGTAATCAAAGAAAGCGGGCCAGGGCTCAGCTAACACATGTAATCAAAGAAGGCGGGCCAGGGCTCAGCTAACACATGTAATCAAAGAAAGCGGGTCCGGGCTCAGCAAACACATGTAATCAAAGAAAGCGGGTCCGGGCTCAGCAAACACATGTAATCAAAGAAAGCGGGTCCGGGCTCAGCAAACACATGTAATCAAAGAAAGCGGGTCCGGGCTCAGCAAACACATGTAATCAAAGAAAGCGGACCAGGGCTCAGCTAACACATGTAATCAAAGAAAGCGGGTCCGGGCTCAGCAAACACATGTAATCAAAGAAAGCGGGCCAGGGCTCAGCTAACACATGTAATCAAAGAAAGCGGGTCCGGGCTCAGCAAACACATGTAATCAAAGAAAGCGGGTCCGGGCTCAGCAAACACATGTAATCAAAGAAAGCGGGTCCGGGCTCAGCAAACACATGTAATCAAAGAAAGCGGGCCAGGGCTCAGCTAACACATGTAATCAAAGAAAGCGGGTCCGGGCTCAGCAAACACATGTAATCAAAGAAAGCGGGCCAGGGCTCAGCTAATACATGTAATCAAAGAAAGCGGGTCCGGGCTCAGCAAACACATGTAATCAAAGAAAGCGGGTCCGGGCTCAGCAAACACATGTAATCAAAGAAAGCGGGCCAGGGCTCAGCTAACACATGTAATCAAAGAAAGCGGGCCAGGGCTCAGCTAACACATGTAATCAAAGAAAGCGGGCCAGGGCTCAGCTAACACATGTAATCAAAGAAAGCGGGCCAGGGCTCAGCAAACACATGTAATCAAAGAAAGCGGGTCCGGGCTCAGCAAACACATGTAATCAAAGAAAGCGGGCCAGGGCTCAGCTAACACATGTAATCAAAGAAAGCGGGTCCGGGCTCAGCAAACACATGTAATCAAAGAAAGCGGGTCCGGGCTCAGCAAACACATGTAATCAAAGAAAGCGGGCCAGGGCCCAGCTAACACATGTAATCAAAGAAAGCGGGTCCCGGCTCAGCAAACACATGTAATCAAAGAAAGCGGGTCCGGGCTCAGCAAACACATGTAATCAAAGAAAGCGGGCCAGGGCTCAGCTAACACATGTAATCAAAGAAAGCGGGTCCGGGCTCAGCAAACACATGTAATCAAAGAAAGCGGGCCAGGGCTCAGCTAACACATGTAATCAAAGAAAGCGGGTCCGGGCTCAGCAAACACATGTAATCAAAGAAAGCGGGCCAGGGCTCAGCTAACACATGTAATCAAAGAAAGCGGGCCAGGGCTCAGCTAACACATGTAATCAAAGAAAGCGGGTCCGGGCTCAGCAAACACATGTAATCAAAGAAAGCGGGCCAGGGCTCAGCAAACACATGTAATCAAAGAAAGCGGGCCAGGGCTCAGCTAACACATGTAATCAAAGAGAGCGGGTCCGGGCTCAGCAAACACATGTAATCAAAAAAAGCGGGCCAGGGCTCAGCTAACACATGTAATCAAAGAAAGCGGGTCCGGGCTAAGCAAACACATGTAATCAGAGAAAGCGGGCCAGGGCTCAGCTAACACATGTAATCAAAGAAAGCGGGCCAGGGCTCAGCTAACACATGTAATCAAAGAAAGCGGGTCCGGGCTCAGCAAACACATGTAATCAAAGAAAGCGGGCCAGGGCTCAGCTAACACATGTAATCAAAGAAAGCGGGTCCGGGCTAAGCAAACACATGTAATCAAAGAAAGCGGGCCAGGGATCAGCTAACACATGTAATCAAAGAAAGCGGGCCAGGGCTCAGCTAACACATGTAATCAAAGAAAGCGGGTCCGGGCTCAGCAAACACATGTAATCAAAGAAAGCGGGCCAGGGCTCAGCTAACACATGTAATCAAAGAAAGCGGGCCAGGGCTCAGCTAACACATGTAATCAAAGAAAGCGGGTCCGGGCTCAGCAAACACATGTAATCAAAGAAAGCGTGTCCGGGCTCAGCAAACACATGTAATCAAAGAAAGCGGGCCAGGGCTCAGCTAACACATGTAATCAAAGAAAGCGGGTCCGGGCTCAGCAAACACATGTAATCAAAGAAAGCGGGCCAGGGCTCAGCTAACACATGTAATCAAAGAAAGCGGGTCCGGGCTCAGCAAACACATGTAATCAAAGAAAGCGGGCCAGGGCTCAGCTAACACATGTAATCAAAGAAAGCGGGCCAGGGCTCAGCTAACACATGTAATCAAAGAAAGCGGGTCCGGCTCAGCAAACACATGTAATCAAAGAAAGCGGGTCCGGGCTCAGCAAACACATGTAATCAAAGAAAGCGGGCCAGGGCTCAGCTAACACATGTAATCAAAGAAAGCGGGTCCGGGCTCAGCAAACACATGTAATCAAAGAAAGCGGTTCCGGGCTCAGCAAACACATGTAATCAAAGAAAGCGGGCCAGGGCTCAGCTAACACATGTAATCAAAGAAAGCGGGTCCGGGCTCAGCAAACACATGTAATCAAAGAAAGCGGGTCCGGGCTCAGCAAACACATGTAATCAAAGAAAGCGGGCCAGGGCTCAGCTAACACATGTAATCAAAGAAAGCGGGTCCTGGCTCAGCAAACACATGTAATCAAAGAAAGCGGGCCAGGGCTCAGCTAACACATGTAATCAAAGAAAGCGGGTCCGGGCTCAGCTAACACATGAAATCAAAGAAAGCGGGTCCGGGCTCAGCAAACACATGTAATCAAAGAAAGCGGGCCAGGGCTCAGCTAACACATGTAATCAAAGAAAGCGGGCCAGGGCTCAGCAAACACATGTAATCAAAGAAAGCGGGTCCGGGCTCAGCAAACACATGTAATCAAAGAAAGCGGGTCCGGGCTCAGCAAACACATGTAATCAAAGAAAGCGGGCCGGCCCCGGGCTCCTAAAATTGAGCCCGAACTCATCTCTACCAGGAACATCAAATGAAAGTCATCGCTCTTTCCACGTTTATAAGTGAGTCACGGAAAAAATTTATTATCCGTCGCCACCGGGAATCGAACCCAGGGTCTGACAGTTACACGCCGGATATGCTTCCACTGCAGCACAGCGGGCTCGAAATTCTTCCGACTCACAAGTGACAAACTGCCAAACCACATGGCAGGGTTGCATATTTGGAGCTCCTTCTAGTTATTTGTTCAGTTGCTAAAGTTTAATTTTGGTGAATCCCCAGCATTGTGCGGGGATCCAAAGAAGCAACCCTGCCACGTGGTTTATCAGTTTGTCGTTTGTGAGTCTGGATAATTTCGAGTCAGCTGTGGTGCAGTGGAATCATACCCGGTGCGTAACTGAAACACCCTGGGTTCGATTCCCGGTGTCGGCCGCTGATAAATTTTTCCGTGACTCACTTATAAACGTGGAAAGAGCTATGCATTCTATTTGATGTTTTTTTTATTTATTTGAAGAAAAGAAGAAACACCAGTTTAGAAAGATGAAAGCTCTTCCGCCTCTCCTGACCCCTTACGTTTTTTTGTTTTTTTTTCAAACCTTGTTCATAGCTTCGATTTCCCGAGGAGACAGGAGGGAAGTTAGGTGTTAGGGTGGATCTTTTGTGACAAAAAACAAAGAAAGCCGACCTCCCAGCCGGTCCCAAGTGGGGGTGATACTGATTTGGTAAAACAATTAAATGCAAATTCTGAACGGAAGTAAAAATTCGTGATTCGTAAATATGTATCACGTAGTAGAAAAACGAAGTATCGTGTCAACGTGTATCCTGAAGAACACAGTTCTCAAGAAAGTGTAATGAGTGCATGGATTTATTTTTGACTGACACAGCAAATGTTTCGTTTTATCTTACTTTTGGCATACACCCCTAGAATTACGAATCTGATTCAACCAGTACACTTCTACAAGCGCATATCCAAGTGTTTATGTTCTCACTGGAGAAATGTCGATTTTTAAAACGCAACTGTTTCCCGACGACAGATGATTCATTTTCAAAAGAATTTCGGAGCCAAATGCCATTCAGTGAGCTAGAACGTAAAATTACGTTAAACTTGTCTCACGTTGCCAGGCTTTTTTTCTTTTTCTTTCCTTCCACGCACAAATCGCATTTTTCTGAATCACTTTTTCCTTTTAAACAATCATTTGTGTTTTCTATGCGAAGAAGTTCGCGTATAGTATGTACGCGAACTTCTTTATTATTCTAGTTATTATTCTAGTTACTGTCAGGTAGTCACCTGACAGTTTTAAGCAAATGACTTGTGGCTGCACGCTGTTGCCGCCAGAGGCCGAGGCTAGTATAAAAAACGAAAGCGACAGTAGTAGAACTGATTTTGGATGACGAGATGGGTAAAAAAAATGCGATTTGACGGACGTCCAACGTGGGATGATTGTAGGAGCTCGGAGCCATGGAGCGAGCATCACCGAAACCGCCGCATTCGTAAAAATCTTCCAGAGCAGCTGTTGTTAAAGTGTTTTATGACTGGACTGTCAGCCAAAAAACCTGGGTCTCTACGTGCAACGTGTGGTCATCATCGAATCGACTAGTGACTGATCGGGCGGAACGGAGAGTGTCCAGACTGGTAACAGACAACAGAAGGACAACAGTGCAGCAAATTACAGACCATCTTAATCAAAGATCTCTTCAAATGATCTCAGCACGCACTGTTCGCCGTGCATTGCATCGGATGGGATATAGCAGCCGAAGGCCTGTTCGAACACCTTTTCTGTCTGCAGTTAACAAGAGAAAACATCTCCAGTTCGCACAGGAGCACAAAGGATTGGACAGTCGATAATTGGAAACAAATTATGGGGTCCGATGAATCACGTTTTCAGTTGCACCATGCCGCTGGCCGAGTGAAAATTTGGCGGAAACAGCACGAAAGCATGGACCCCAAATGCATTGCTACAGCCCTTCAAGCTGGTGGAGACAACGTTATGGTTTGGGGAATGCTTTCCTTACATGCTTTGGGCCCTTTTCTTCGTGTTGATCAACGTCTGACTGGCACATCATATCTAAACATCGTTGCGGACCAAGTGCATCCTCTCATGTGGATGGTTTATCCCAATGGTGATGGCTACTTTCAACAAGATAATGCGTCCTGCCATAGTGTTTGTATTGTACAGGATTGGTTTCAGGAACATGCCGGTGAGTTTACTTTGTTTAGGTGGCCCCCACAATTTCCAGATCTCAACCCCATTGAGAATTTGTGGGATGAAGTTGAACGAGCCATTAGACAGCTGGATCCACAACCCTGCAATCTCACACGCCTGGAAAGTGCTATTCATCAAGCATGGTCTCAGATTCCACAAACCACCTATCAACATCTCGTGGAGTCCATGCCACGAAGAATCGACGCAGTATTAAAGGCAAAAGGTGGCCCAACGAAGTACTGAGGGGGTGGTCATAATAAAGTGACCACTCAGTGTATAACGAGTCAGAGAAAAGAAAATATGTTATGTTTGTAGTAGCTACTTAATGAATCTGTTCTTCCTGTGTTCCTCACTAACAATGGGAATATAGATCTCGAAATTTTGTCAAAGACATTTGATAATCATCATTGCAGGGAACAAAATCCTAACCCCAGTTTAGCTACCCTAATCCCCATGCAAATAAATATATTTCAAATTTCGTTTTTATATATTTTCAATCTTCATTTCATGTGGGGGAAGAATTACAAGTATGCATGCTCTAACACATGCTCGTAACCGTGGGAGGGAGGGGCGTGAAATCAGTACAAGGTAAGTTTATTTCTCATTTATTCATTTCTGTGCATACATTGTGCTGAGAGTTACGCATTCTCAGTATCAATTTAGTCTACTTGATAGCTTCAAAACTTTTTGATTTATATCTGTATGCCCTGCAACATTTTGCAGAAAAAATAGGAAGATTATATCTCTAATTCCTTCAATTTCAAAATACACTAGGGGAAGGTGAGAGGCTAAGTTGTTAAAACCACACAAATATATAGACTGTAGTAGCATTATTAGCATTTTTTTTGCGACTTTCTTTCCCAAATACTTCTCAGTAATAATTTAGTATACACTGAAGAGCAATTGAAGTAGAGATACCTGTCTAGTAACGTGTAGCACCACCTTTCGCCCTGATGACGGCGGCGAATCGTCTCGGCATGGACTCAACAAGACACCAAAAGCGTTAAGAAGCCCTACGGATCCACGACCTCTGAACAAGCTCCCACAGTTCACGTAGATTTGATGGAGGGGGGGGAATCAGAGCCTCCAACATCACTCTCGATGTCATCCCAGTTGTGCTCGATGGGATTAAGGTCAGGTGACCTAGCTGGCCAAAGAAGCGAGGTCTCGTCGGTGGAGTGTTCATCCAACCATTCGGATACAATTCGGGAGCTGCATTGTCTAGTTGCAGGATGAGATCCCCAGTGGGATGTTGAAGACGCACAAACGGGAGCAAATGGTCGTCCAGGATTTCCCGGTAACGTTGACCTGTGAGGGACGATGTCACACATACCAAGGGTCCCAGTTTAGTCCACGTAAACAGTCCCCTGATGAAAATGCCACCCCCACCAGCTTGAAGAGTACCCTGCTGGCAAGAAGGATCCATCGCTTCATGTGGTTTGCGCCGCACTTGCATCCTGCCATCCGCATGTACCAACGTGAATCTCGACTCATCAGTCCAGGCAACATTTACCCACATGCCTAGGGTCCAGTGGCGATGTTCCCGCACCCATGGTAATCTTTGCAACTCTTGATGTGCGGTTAACAGCGGTACCCTCATGGGACGATGGCTTCTGTACCCCATAGCGAGGAGATTTTTCTGGATGGTGTGGCTACTTACACGTTTTCGTGCCCCAGCGTTAAATTTCCTAGTGATTTCTTGCACTGTGGCCCGTCTATCCGCTGTTACAATGCGAGCCAGCTGACGATGACCCCGCTAATCCACACGCTGTTGTCCACGGCAGTTGGCCCTTGCAGGGATGGTTTTACCGGATTCGATGTACTCACGGTGCACCCGTGACACAGCGGCTCGTGAAATTCCCAGTGCCTACACGATTTCCGAGATGGAGTGACCCATTCGTCGGGCCTCGATAATTTGTCCACGATCAAATGCGCTCAGATCGTTCGTTTTACCCATACGGCGTACGACTCTTGCTGATTCCCGTCGCATAACTCCTTATATTGTCGGACAGCTGCATACGTGATGTCGTTTCCGTTTACAGAGCCGCCCACAACGCCACATTTGCATAACGCCAGCTGTCTCTAATTCAATTGCTCTTCAGTGTAGATACTCGATTAGCGTCTTTAATTTTACCTTTGCTGCAGTAGTTGCTCCGTGAAAAGCAGAATTTATTTGTTTAACTTTATCAATGGAAGGGCTGCTACGTCATCAACGACAAGAAAATATCATCAAAACTTTTGATAAGGACACTAAATACTCGCAATAAGCAAATTTCCGAAATACCGTTATTAGTGCAACGGTCAAACAAAATATATTTCTTTGGTCTTTAAAGACTGATTATTCTCTTGCTTTATTGTTTATAAGCAATAAGTTCAGAAGCATACAGTGCGCAACGGTTAAGAAACTTGTTTATTTCTGTGTAGACATGCTTATTACGAAGTGCCTTAGGAGCCAAAAGTTACGTGAGTGATATATTACAGGTAATGTCTTGCAAAACAAGTAGTTACGAAAAGAGAAATGTATCAGAATAATTAGAAGACTTATTATCAAGGCTCTAAAGCAGCTTTATACGTACTATAGTGGAAAATTCTTTTGATTTTGAATATTTGTGCAAATCAATTTAATACACGGAATAACTATTTCAAGTATTTTAACTTTTGTTGTCATAATGTTATAGTTGTTAAGGCTAAATCATAGTTTTTCTTTAAGAGTATTCCAGCAATATGACCTGTACAAATACAACGTGTTCTAAAGGAAAATGTGTTGTCCAGGAAGATGGTGTCGAAAAGTGTATATGTCCCAAGGGTTATCTGGAGCAAAGTCAACAGTGTATAGGTAATTTATTTTCATATCAGATAAAATATTTCGTTGTAATGATTGTGACAAAGATTTAATTATTTTTATGTGCTTGAATGAAAGTATGCAGAAAATGTTACTCTTGAAATTGTGAAAAGTCGTGTTTGTGCAAATACACAGCTAATATACACTGCTGGACAATTGCTAAGGACGGATCATAAACGGCTATATAGCGCATAAAAAGTAAGTGTGGTTGGATGCCAAGTGAAATAAAATAATGTCAAAATGCCAGGACATTACAAGAAAGACAATTTATTGTGCTCTGAAATCCAGAAGGCTTTGGAACGTGTTCAAATGACAAACAGGCCATTTTGTGCAGAATACGTAAACGTGAAAAAAATGAAATTACCGTCCGCAGGCGTTCCGGCGTAAGATGGCAATACGGGATATGGCCACCATGGAGGGCGATGCAAGATTGTTTATTGGAGGGCATTGGCGACCAGCAAGACTCCTCCCCAAAGCATCCCACACATTTTCAATGGGATTCAGATCTGGAGAACGTGCTGGCCATACGAGGCGTTGAATATCCTCTCTCTCAAGACACTCCTGGACAGCGACTGTTCGATGACATGTTGCGTTGTCGTCCATGAAAATGAATCTACCACCGACAGCACCACGGAACATGCGAACATGAGGTGACAGAACATCATTAATGTATCGTTGGCCAGTCATAGTCCCAGTTGGAAGCACATAGAGGGACGTACGGCCATTGATCATGATGCCAGCCCATACCATCACATTCCATATCGATATCGGTCCCTTTCCTGTATGTTTGCTGGACAATATGCAGTACCACTATCACGCCAGATCAGTTGTCGTCGACAATCAGACGATAGACTGTATCTACTTTCATCTGAGAAGAGGACAGCAGACCAGTCGCTATCAGTCCAATTGCGATGTTGATGGCACCATTGCAAACGGGCGGTACGGTGACGTCTGGACAATCGGATGCACATAACAGGACGGCGGGCGTATAGTCCTCCTTCATGCAAACGTCTGGCGACAGTTTTTCGGGAGATCCGCTTGCCAGTAGCAGCCATAAACTGATTTGCTACCTCACTATCTGGGCTGTGCCGGTGCCTTTTTGTTGATAGCACTATGTACCGATCTTCTGCAGGTGTCGTACTGCGAACACGACCTCCCCCGTGACGTTTGCTACACTCTCCATTTGTTTGAAAAGATTTCCAAAGCCTTAAAACAACACTGTGGCTGACGTCGAACTCCCTGGCAACATCTGTTATTTTTCGCCCTTCTTCAATTTTGCCAATAATACGGCCACGCGTAAAGTCATCTAGGTGATGTCGGGAAGACATACTGAAAATTGCAAGTTCGTCAATTGATTCTTTCCCTTTCAACTTTGCGTTTGAACAACAACGGTCAATACGCGTCAAATCCTTTATATCTCTTATCAGCGCTATGACGTCACGAACAAGTTCGGCAATCCAAAATTTGCATACGCACAACACGTCTTACTGTATCCCGCACTTATGCTAATTTCCACATTTTCCTGCCTTCCATTTTATGGTTGCTATCGTTGCTATTGTCATCCGTTATTAGCAATTGTCCGGCAGTGTACTTGTTTCCCAAAATGCAGCTGACACATTCTTAACTCCAGAGTACTGCTTTTGGAAAAAGTAACCGTCAGACATTTGAATTCGCATGGATCTACATAGAGAAGAACAGATGAAACGTTCCTTTTCTTCAGTGTTCAGCAGATGTTATTCACAGTTATTGCTCGACATAGAAAATGCCACATTTGAAAGTGTTTGTCGGAACGCCACCCGAATTGGTGGGTATCTCTCGACAGTTCAGTTATGTCATCATCGTCATTGTCAACCATTATCAATCTACTGCTGGTCGAAGATCACCCCAAGTTTCCTCCACAATTGTCTGTCATGACATTGACATTAGTGGAGTGGACTTTACAAAATTGAATGAATAAAATGAGTAACACCTACCACAAAACAGAAACTACAATTGCGCCCAGCCCTCCCACATTCAGAAATAAATTTTACGCTAGCTGGTAAAGAACAGGCTAGTATAAGGCTCTCTGCCCGTGCAAAGGAAAAATTAGGGGTGAGCCCAGAGTGTCTCAAAAGAATAAAATATAACGAAGTGAATTTCTCCGTCATTTCTGTCCACACCAGGAATCGAACCCGGATCCCCTCAATCCGGAATAAGTCACTCTACCAATCGAGCTATGCGGACGTTTGTTCTGATTGCTATGTGCCTTTACATCGTGTGCGTCCTGCTGGCAGGTATGTCACAGCTCCCCCCCCGAAAGAGGGCCGGGGGCATGGCCCACGGGTCAGCCGTGACCATGAATCGTTGCAGGCAGCCATCCACTGTAGAACATGCACTCGAGAACTCCCAGTCAATCTGGTGTGTGGAATGCAACATCACACATTTTTATTTTTCGAAGCGCTGAAGAAGGGATTCTCTGATTTTTCCTATCTCGCGGTGTGGAAAGAACATCACACCATTGCGAGCTTTTGAACGGTCGGGTCATCCGGATAGTTCGGGCGCCATTATAACGAAGTGAATTTCTCCGTCATTTCTGTCCACGCCAGGATTCGAACCCGGATCCCCTCATTCCGGAATAAGTCACTCTACCAATTGAGCTACGCGGACGTTTGTTCTGATTGCTATGTGCCTTTATATCGTGTGCGTCCTGCTGCTGGCAGGTACGTCACAAAAGTTTTTTTTTTTTTTTTTTTTTTTTTTGATTGGAGGTTTAACGACTATCGTGAGCAACTCAGTGGGCTATTAGCAGTCGCCCGTCCCTAATTTAGGGTCACTGGTTCCAGGGAAGGGAGAGAGCCAGTGCCGTAAGACAAACACAACATCCATGCCTCACCGGGATTCGAACCCGGACCCCTTACGGACGAATGATCAGAGGCCATCGCTTAGACCACTGCGCCACCGGGGCGGCCACAAAAGGTTTAAAGCCCTACAAGAACGTGATAAAAATTCGCCTACGTAGAAAACCCAATTGAGTCAGACTTAAAGAATGGAAAAAATAATAATTTGGGATAGTCTAAAGGGGTCCCCGCCACCCAAAAAATGCTCTCCGTGCTGATAGAGACTCTAATGCCTGTTGGAGTGAAGAACTCTTTTCAGTTTTCTGATGGTCTCCGGGTCCAAATCCTCATCTGAAGAATAAGACGGCGAACGTTGTCTCACCCTTTCTTGTGGTTCAAGACGTTGGGGACCTTGAGGTTCCCGCCTTCGAGAACTCTGTGTATCCCTAGAACGGGATTGTGATGAGAATTTAGTAGGGCGCCGGGAAAAGCGCCTGTCCCAAGCCGATTTCACAAATTTTTGAACCGCTCGGGATGGTTGAAGATTTAACTAACTTGTGGAACTCCAGGGTCCTTAACATGTAACATGAAAAAGCCGCTGGGGATACCGCCGTTCGGGTGTAATAAACGAAAGGCCCTTTCACAGGTTATCCTCCTGTCCCGGACGGACTGAAGGCATTCCTCATCGGTTACCAATGGAGGAAAACATTTGAGCAGAAGTTGAGGAGGCCGAGGCTCCCCCGACTTTGTGGGAGGTATCACTTTCACTTTGTCCCAGACAAGTTTGGGTGAAGTAACCCTTTGTTGTGAAGATGCACGTGAAGCTTCAACCATAGCGGAAGCTACGGTTTTCTGGACTTGTTGCTGAAGCCTAGGATCTCTCTTAAATGGTCCGGCTGGAATCTAGGATCACTCAGCTTGCTTTCCTGTGGCTTAACTTGGGAGACGTCTGTCATGAGCCTCTCTCCTCCATCTTACTTCGGCATGTTCTCGAATTTTATCCATCCATCTCCCATGTGGTCTTCTTCTAGGTCTTTTTCTGTCCCTTGGTATCTTGTCTAAAATTTCGGTTTTGCAGGTCCGTTCTTCTGGCAACATGTCCACCCCATTTCCATTTCAGGGATTTCACTCTGATCATGATGTTTTCCACTCTTGTCATTTGACTTATCCACGAGGTCCTCTTCTTATGTTAACTGGTTACACCAGGCTTCTTTTTATTGTGCCGGGGACTGAGGGTCAAGTTTTCAGTGTACTCATATCGGGGAGGTGGAGGTAGTCATAACTCCCCAGGCTGGACAAACGGGTTGAGGAGTGTGGGATAGCATTTCCTCTAATTCCAGTGGTGTAGTTATACCGCTATGTGGCGGTCGTCAAAGCAGCTTTAATGGGAACAGGATGCACAACGAGAAGGCGGGGTTGACGTTTGTCAAGGAGAAGCTATGATATGTTTGAGCATCACCTGACCTTGGATCCCTATTATGTAAATGATTGCAAATGTGAACCAATCACGTGATAAGTGGTAAAGTTGAAAGAGCAAGAACGGCTCGACGTAGCTAAGTAGCTCGTTCTCAACTGGGCATCTGGTCCATGCATGATAGTGATCACAGTGGGGTAACACGTGTGAAAACAAACAATGACGGTCGACTTCATCAGGAATCCTACCATCTCACGGACATCTTTACAGAGGAAAAGACTGAGAATTCCCGAGCGAGGTCATCTGGAATCCTACCATCACACGGACTCTTTTACAGAAGTAAGGACTGAGAATGCCCCAGCGAGGTCATCGGGAATCCTACCATCACACGGACACTTTTACAGACGTAAGGACTGAGAACTCCCGAGCGAGGTCATCTGGAATCCTAACATCACACGGACTCTTTTACAGAAGTAAGGACTGAGAATGCCCAAGCGAGGTCATTGGGAATCCTACCATCACACGGACACCTTTACAGAAGTAAGGACTAAGAATGCCTGAGCGAGGTCATCGGGAATCCTACCATCACACGGACACCTTTACAGAAGTAAGGACTAAGAATGCCCGAGCGAGGTCATCGGGAATCCTACCATCACTCGGACTCTTTTACAGTAGTAAGGTCTGAGAATGCCCAAGCGAGGTCATCGGGAATCCTACCATCACACGGACACCTTTACAGAAGTAAGGACTAAGAATGCCTGAGCGAGGTCATCGGGAATCCTACCATCACACGGACACCTTTACAGAAGTAAGGACTAAGAATGCCCGAGCAAGGTCATCGGGAATCCTACCATCACTCGGACTCTTTTACAGTAGTAAGGACTGAGAACCCCCGAGCGAGGTCATCGAAAATCCAGCCATCCCACGGACACCTTTACAGAATTAAGGACTAAGAATGCCTGAGCGAGGTCATCGAGAATCCTACCATCACACGGACATCTTTACAGAAGTAAAGACTGAGAATGCCCGAGCGAGGTCATCGGGAATCCTACCATTACACGGACACCTTTAGAGAAGTAAGGACTGAAATGCCCGAGCGAGGTCATGGGGAATCCTACCATCACAAGGACTCCTTTACAGAAGTAAAGACTGAGAATACCCAAGCGAAGTAATCGGGAATCCTACCATCACACGGACACCTTTACAGAAGTAAGGACTAAGAATGCCTGAGCGAGGTGATCGGGAATCCTACCATCACACTGACACCTTTAGAAGTAAGGACTAGGAATGCCTAAGCGAGGTCATCGGGAATCCTACCATCATACGGATACCTTTACAGAAGTAAGGACTGAGTCAACGGGAATCCTACCATCACACGGACTCCTTTACAGAAATAAGGACTAAGGATGCCCGGGCGACGTCATCGAGAATCCTCCCAAAACACGGATGCCTTTACAGAGGCTACTTACGGCTGGGCTGGTCCTTTCTTCGCTTTGCGATGGAAACCCATCGTGATGCAGCAATTGCCTGCCGAATGAAGCGATACTAATCGACTAGTTGTGGGAATGTAATGCACGTCACCGTTGTGGGTCTGGTGCCCCTAGGAGGACGTCCGAGTCTCTATCGCCCCATTTGACGGTTGCGGACACTGCAGTACTTCCGCTGGGAAATCCTACCACATCGGGGGTATAGTCCTGACCTACAGCTTTGCGATTTTCATATCTTTGGACCTACGAAAAATTTCTGAAAGGCAAACGTTTCAGCTCGGAGGATCATGTGCGTAAAACGGTAGATAACTGGTTGCAGCAGCAGCTTGACTCCTTCTATAATGCACGAATACAAGAAATTATGCAATTATGGGACTGCTGTCTGAATGTAGGTGGCGATTATTTTCAGGTATGGCATGATTTGACTATTTCAGGCAGAAAGTCTCGCTACTTACTACACAACCCTTATATTGCACGAGATTGCCTTGTTTCTTTCACAAACATGAAAAATGTCGATGCGGTTGAAGATAAGTATTCGAGTGTCGGAAAAGTCATGACGTATTTTGGCACCCGGTGGCGGTTGGGCGGTTTTGGAAGTACTAGAGTCATGCGCAGCTCTGTTATCGCTATGGCATTTGACAGGTACCAGTTCTAGCTGCAGTCTAAAAGGAAAAGTGAGCGATTTGGTTGATTTGCGGGGATTTGATATCAGGTTGAAGATGGAAGACCAAACTGTGCATTTTCGCCATATTTTACTGTTTTTTTCTTCCGTAAAGGGAAGACCGCGCGTCAAGCTTGTGAAAAGTTACATAAAGTGTCAGCGCCAGCAGTGGTTCGCAAAATTCCGTGCTGGCGATTTTGACCTCAACAATGCTCCTCGGTCCGGGAGGCCAACCGAGGTTGATGACGACCAAATCAAGGCATTGATCGAGTCAAACCCACGTTACACGACACGAGAGATTGCCGACACATTGCACATCCATGCGTTCACGACCACCTGAAGAAGCTGGGATACGTGAGCAAGCTCGATGTGTGGGTTCCTCATGAACTCAAAGAAGCTCAATTGACGGCGCGTATAAACATCTGCGATATGCTCATTAAACGTGAGAAAAACGATCATTTTTTGAAGCGACTGACAACTGGTGACGAAAAGTGGATTGTATACAACAATGTGCTGCGCAAATGGTATTGGTCCCGACATGCTGCTTCGCCCTAAACGACATCCAAAGCAGACATTCATCAGCGGAAGGTTCTGGTCTCAGTATGGTGGGATTTTAAAGGTGTCGTGTTTTTCGAGCTCCTACCACGGAACCAAACAATCAATTCAAATGTGTACTGTCCGCAATCGGACAGTTTAAACGAATCCATCATTCAGAAACGTCTAGATCTCGTTCATCGTAAAGGTGTTGTGTTCCATCATGACAACGCGAGACCACACACAAGTTTGATCACCCGCCAAAAATTATTGGAGCTTGGGTGGGATGTGTTGCCACACCCAACATACTCGCCTGACCTTGCGCCGTCAGACCTCCACTTGTTTCGCTCTCTTCAACAGTCCTTGCGTGGTATAACGTTCAATTCAGATGAGGCTGTAAATCAGCACCTTGTACAGTTTTTCGCCACGAAAGACAGGTCCTTCTAAGAAGAAGGCATTCTGCAGCTCACTGAAAGGTGGCTAAAGGTTATCGAACAAAACGGTCATTATATCATTCATTGATGTTTGTTCTTTCTATCAATAAATTACCTTTGCAAAGCATGGCTAAAATACGTTATGACTTTTCCGACAACCCTATAAGTCTGTGTGGTCTTCATCTCTCAACAAAGAAATGGAGTTTCTAAGAAATTGTATACTAAATAATTTTCCAGATAAATATTTCACAACAGCGTCGATAAAATACTAAGGGGAAAATATACTAAATACAGAGAAATTACACTGATTCTACAAAAGAAACAACGCTACAAACTCGAAAAAATATAATATCCGCATAAGACGAAGCGAATAAATACAGCTTAGATCAAGTAGCCCCTCTCTCAGTACCGTGAAACCTCCGAAAAACCGTCACTGATAGGACCGGAAAAGAGTGACGGTCATTGGTGTAGGGGATGCTAAGGACGCAATGTGTTTCGTCTGGTCTTAAACAGCTCTTAGGAATGGGGAGCTAGAAGATTAAGATGAGGGTACGCCGTAGGCTAGAAAGAGAAAAAAGAAAATTTTTAGACAGTAAAGTGTAGCACCATAGCTACATTGCCGCTCTTCGGGAAGTAGAATCAGAATTCATAGGCACCAAACCAACAGAAACCACCTCGAAAAAGCTACATTTCTGGCACGAAAAACCACTTCCTTAGCCCCTCCCCTGGTGGGAGACTTAAGCATAAATGTTACCTGAAGCTCGCTTTATACAGTATAAAACTAAACTTTAATTCATTTCTTTTCAATTAAGCACCTGCCGTGAGACAACTCATCTTACCCGAAGCCTGGTTTCTTTAGCAATATTTTTTTTGTCTTTATCTTTCTTGAGTGCCAATGAAAATTAAGTAGAGTCCTATGAAACATGGTGCACGTTAGATCTCCTTCGGGACTAATTGGGGTGTCCGCTGACCGCTGTCAAAACGTTTCGTTGTTCGGAGATTAATGTTAACGTCAATCCTACGGCCGCTGATCTGCAGCAGTCAAAACTTGCCGTTGCTTAGATGTTACCGTTGTTCGGAGGTGTCACACCATCAGGTTGTTGCAAATGCAATCTTGAATTTTTCAGGCTCGCAGAGTTAGTAGGTATTTTAGGAATCAACACATATATGGCTTGTCATATGTAAATTTAATGCATCAAACCCATGCCTATAAAGCACTAGCCGTTTCATCAGTGACATCGGTAACAAGGAGTCACTTCTGCAGTTAAATGCACGATGGATCTCTTATGTGTGTTTAAACTTGAACACCATGAATCGTAGGCAGCTCGCAACACCAGTATAGAATTTGAGGAAGGCACCCTGTAACGTACCAGGAGATGTGACGTACCTGCCCGAAGGACGCACACGACATAAAGGCAGATAGGAATCAGAATAAAACGTCAGCGTAGCTCAATTGGTAGAGTGACTTTTTCCGGAATGAGGGGACCCGGGTTCGAATCCTGGCGCGGACAGAAATGACGGAGAAATTTACTTCGTTGTAATGGCGCCCGAACTATCCAGATGACCCGACACACCGCGAGATAGTAAAAATAAGAGAATCCCTTCTCCAGCACTTCGAAAAAAAAAAAAAATTAAGGGGGAGATGATGTAACGTACCAGGAGATGTGACGTACCTGCCCGAAGGACGCACACGACATAAAGGTGGATAGGAATCAGAATAAAACGTCCGCGTAGCTCAATGGGTATAGTGACTTATTCCGGAATGAGGGGACCCGGGTTCGAATCCTGGCGCGGACAGAAATGACGGAGAAATTTACTTCGTTATAATGGCGCCCGAACTATCCGGATGACCCGACCGTTCAAAATCTCTCATTGGTGTGATGTTATTTCCACACCGCGATATAGGAAAAGTAAGAGAATCCCTTCTCCAGCACTTCGAAAAAAAAAAATAAGGGGGAGATGATGGAACGTACCAGGAGATGTGACGTACCTGCCCGAAGGACGCACACGACATAAAGGCAGATAGGAATCAGAATAAAACGTCCGCGTAGCTCAATTGGTAGAGTGACTTATTCCGGAATGAGGGGACGCGGGTTCGAATCCTGGCGCGGACAGAAATGACGGAGAAATTTACTTCGTTATAATGGCGCCCGAACTATCCGGATGACCCGACCGTTCAAAATCTCGCATTGGTGTGATGTTATTTCCACACCGCGCGATAGGAAAAATAAGAGAATCCTTTCTCCAGCACTTCGAAAAAAAAAAATAAGGGGGAGATGATGTAACGTACCAGGAGATGTGACGTACCTGCCCGAAGGACGCACACGACATAAAGGCAGATAGGAATCAGAATAAAACGTCCGCGTAGCTCAATTGGTAGAGTGACTTATTCCGGAATGAGGGGACCCGGGTTCAAATCCTGGCGCGGACAGAAATGACGGAGAAATTTACTTCGTTATAACCCTTATTGAACGCTAGACACCATTTTGGATTCTGCTCCGGGGATATGAGCCTCAAAAATAAACCACTCGGTAGACCAGAAGGAGCTATTAATGATGCCAGATTGGTGGCCTTGATTGAATCAAACGAAACGGGAACGGGACAAGAAACTCGAAGTACACTATGTAAGCATTTCACAGGCATAGGCAAGGTAGAGAAGATGGGTTGATGGAAAAGAACAGAGCACGATAATTTAGCACCTTCTCTTCTTCAGTTATCTGCAACCCAACGAATGACATTTCGATACGCCACGTCACGTGCTGTTTTACAGTGAAAACTGGATACTGCACATTCGGTGCAGTGGTTGTACCGCGATTAAGCCACAAAACACGTCCAGAATCAGGTACTCTACCACAGAAAGACGATAGTCAATGTTTAGTAGTTCTCCGCGGCTGGTGTGATGCAGTTGTTCTTCTTACAATCGGGTGAAGCCATCATGGTAAACAGCTATTGTAAAGAACATGGCAATTATGCATGGAAAACTGTCCACCTAAGTCATTTCATTTTCATTTATTGCATTTTAGTTGTTACAGACATGGTATTACATAATCATAAATATATAACACAAATAATATATTTTTGTAACAACAGGGAATGAGGAGGGAAAATGCCTGATAGGCCTGACGTGCCCTCTTCTCCCAAAGCATCAAAATTTTCATGAAAATTAAAAAAAATTCAAAAAAAAGATAAACAAGTCAAGTCCACACAATATCAAACACAGCTAGGGTGGTACTATCAATTAATAAAGGTAATAGTACATTATGAGCTTTTGCTCAGTAAGCAATGCCTGCGTTTTCGTTTAAATATATTAATATTATTAAGTGATATATCAGTAGGAAATGTATTCCATAATGCAGGACCAATATAATTAATAAATGATCTAAATTGTTCTGTTCGTGGAAACATGGGGATTATTGTTTATAACGAAGTAAATTTCTCCGTCATTTTTGGTCTACGCTGGGATTCGAACCCGAGTATGCTTATTCCGGAACAAGTCGCTCTACCAACTGAGCTACGCAGACATGTATTCTGATTCCTATCTGCCTTTATGTCATGTGCATCCTGCTGGCAGGTACGTCACATTCCCCCCCCCGAAAGAGGGCCGGGGGCATGGCCCACGGGTCAGCCGTGACCATGAATCGTTGCAGGCAGACAACCACTGTAGAACGTGCACTTGAGAACTCCCAGTCAATCTGGTGTGTGGAATGCAACGTCACGCACATTTATTTTTCGAAGCACGGGAGAAGGGATTCTCTGATTTTTCCTATCTCGCGGTGTGGAAATAACATCACACCAATGCGAGATTTTGAACGGTCGGGTCATCCGGGTAGTTCGGGCGCCATTATAACGAAGTACATTTCTCCGTCATTTTTGGTCTACGCCGGGATTCGAACCTGGGTCCCCTCATTCCGGAATAAGTTGCTCTACCAATTAAGCTACGCGGACATTTGTTCTGATTCCTATCTGCCTTTATGTCATGTGCGTCCTGCTGGCAGGTACGTCACATCTCCCCCCCCCCCCGAAAGAGGGCCGGGGGCACGGCCCACGGGTCAGCCGTGACCATGAATCGTTGCAGGCAGACAACCACTGTAGAACGTGCACTTGAGAACTCCCAGTCAATCTGGTGTGTGGAATGCAACGTCACACATATTTATTTTTCGAAGCACGGGAGAAGGGATTCTCTGATTTTTCCTATCTCGCGGTGTGGAAATAACATCACACCAATGCGAGATTTTGAACGGTCGGGTCATCCGGGTAGTTCGGGCGCCATTATAACGAAGTAAATTTCTCCGTCATTTTTGGTCTACGCCGGGATTCGAACCTGGGTCCCCTCATTCCGGAATAAGTTGCTCTACCAATTAAGCTACGCGGACATTTGTTCTGATTCCTATCTGCCTTTATGTCGTGTGCGTCCTGCTGGCAGGTACGTCACATGTTGTTTTTTGTCTCGTGGAATAATCATGACTGTGAGTATTTACTGTAATTAAATCTTGGTAATAACCATTTTTAATTCTCGAAAACATTAGTTTACCTATACTATAGATATGCAATTGCTGAATAGTTAGTATATTAAGATCATTTGAACTGAGTCTAGCCTGAAAGACTGTATTTGAAAATTGAGTATTTTGTAGTTTAAATTGTAGTTGTCTTATGAATCTATTTCGTAACGACTGAAGTTTTTTCATTTTGTATAAAGTAGTCGATCCCCAAACATATAATACAATAGATTAGATAAGATTGAATTAAAGTGTAGTATAATAAAATCGTTAATTTTAGGGTTAAGTTGGCCACTGCACTACTAATAACCCCTAAATTTCTTGAGATCTTATTAGAAAGGTAGTCAACATGTGAATTCGTTTTTAAATCGTGCTGAATAATGGTACCAAGATAGTTATGACTTTGAACCACTTCTATAGATGATCCAAGTAAATTAATATTCTGAATTAAGGAGGTAGGGGGTGACGTACTTGAAAAAATCATTACTTTTGTTTTGTTAATATTAATAGCCAGATCATTTTTAGTTAACCAATTAGTGATAGATGTAAAGCGGACTTGTAGTTTTCGCACCAATGTCTCAACATCATTTCCATGTATTAAAATGGTTGCATCATCTGCATATAAAATGATATCTGAATTGTGTAAACAGCCGCCATTAGTTATTAGCCATGGTTACCATGACAACGCGAGACCCCGCGTTGCACGCCATACGATCGAGAATCTGAACTAGTTGAGGTACGAAACCTTACCACACCCGCCATGTTCACCAAATCTGTCCCCTATGAGTTATCACTTTTTCAGTCACCTGCGCACCGTTTTACATGGTAAATGGTTTTTCAATCCAACATCAGTTGTAACCGCATTTCACGAGTTTGTCTCATTCCGATGCTAGACATTTTTTTACGAATCTGAATATTTATATGCAATTTCGCTGGCAAAAGTGTGTTGCTGCTACCTGTGGATATTTGTTTTAATTAAGTTAATTTTGTACCATATTTGCGGTGTTTGAAGTTTCCTCCAATATTGTGATATTTTATCTACAAGAGCCTTACAGTATAGTTTCTATGTGCGATCGCTCTGAGCGAAGAGATTGAAGTGGGGTTCAGACACTCCTCGCCTGGAGGACATGACCGGCAGTGGTTGCCGTAGCAACTCCTTTTCCCATAACAGTTCACATTCCGACGTCGACGTACTTTCATTCACAAGGAAGAAGGGATGGTAGCAAGTGATTGTAATACGAGGGTCCTAACAAAAGTTCTGCACACTTATTGCCGTTCAATGACCTCCCATACGCTGCTAATCACAGCTCGCTAGCGGTGACGTAGGTCCTGGATGCCCTGTAGTACGCCATTTTTGTTCAGCTGTCGTATTACACGGGTCACGTCCAATTACAGTTCGTCCAGAGATTCGTAGAGGATACCACGGAGCCGATTTTTTAACAGTGGGAAAAGATCAAAGTTGGGTGGACTGAGATCAGGGCTGTATGGTGGGTGAATAAAGTTTCCCAGCCATATTTGGACAAAAGTCTCCGTACCGACGCTACACCATGACACGATGCGTTGTCATGCAGCAAGTTCGCTACCGTTTCGAACAAGTTGGGGCGATTTTGACGAATTTTCGGTCTCAATTTTGTCCTTAGAAAGTCACGATAATATTGTGCGTTGACATTTAACCCTACCGGCCCTCGATCAGAAACCATAACGTCCTGGGCAATTTAACGAAGTAAATTTCCCCGTCATTTTTGGTCCACGCCGGGAATCGAACCCGAGTCCACTTATTCCGGAACAAGTCGCTCTACCAACTGAGCTACGCAGACGTTCGTTGTTGCTGTTATCCGCCTTTATGTCGGGTGTGTCAGGCACGTCACATCTCCCCCCCCCCCCACCGAAAGAGGGCCGGGGGCATGGCCCACGGGTCAGCCGTGACCATGAATCGTTGCAGGGAGCAATCCGCTGTAGAACGTGCACTTGAGAACTCCCAGTCAATCTGGTGTGTGGAATGCAACGTCACACGCATTTATTTCTCGAAGAGCTGGAGAAGGGATTCTCTTATATTTTCTATCTCGCGGTGTGGAAAGAACATCACACCATTGCGAGATCTTTAACGGCCGGGTCACCCGGGAAGTTCGGGCGCCATTATAACGAAGCAAATTTCTCCGTCATTTTTGGTCCACGCCGGGAATGGAACCCGAGTCCACTTATTTCTCTATCAACTGAGCTACGCAGACGTTCGTTGTTGCTGTTATATGCCTTTATGCTGTGTGCGTCCTGTGGGGCAGGCACGTCAGAGCATCGAAAGTAAAAATCATCATTTACTTCAGTTTGGATTGTTGCCAACGGCACTTTAAGGGGCTTGTGGAGAATTTGGATGCCTCCATTCCGCTGATTGTGACTTCAGTTCCGGTTGAATATCACGGGTGAAGTCTCATCAATTGAAACAATTCTGTTCAGGAAGGCGTGGCCTTCTCTTTCGAACCTTTGGAGGTGATATTGCGCGATGCTCACTCTGGATGCCTTCTGTTCTGGAGGGAGTTAATGAAGAACCCAGCGCGCGGCGATTTTTCTATTTCCCACTGAGTCGGTTAAAATCCGGTGAACAGACATGGTGGACAAATTAACCTGATGAGCAATCTTCTTGACTGTCAAACGGCCATTCTCTTCGAGAAGCGTTGCAACAATGGTGACAGATGTTTTGTCTGTCACCGTTTGATTTCGGCCTGAGCGGTGATCATCTTCAGTGCTGCATTGGCCCTCCCGAAAACTTGATGCCCAGCGAAACATTATGCTTCGATCAAGCGTTCCTTCTCCACAAACGTCTTGCAAGACAGTGTGGACCTGTGTCGGAGTTTTCCCCTGCAGTGTTTCTATTGTCCCTTACCAGCGCTGGTCTAACGCAGTGACTCGAACCGAGGAGCTGCATGCTTTCATTTCCAAATCCTCCCACGTGCACACAGACTGACTGTGCAGCCATGAAGAAAATGCATTTCGCACTTCAACGTCCAACGCAAAGCGCTTCCCCTTGTGGGCTCTCTTCATTAGGCCGAAGACATGAAATTCACAGGGCGATAATTCGGGACTGTATAGTTGTTGTCAAGGTGTCAGCTGCAGTATGTGGCCTGGCATTGTCCTGCAAAAAGGGTGTCAGCTGCGTGTGTTCTTTCGCACCTCCGATAAACACTTTGGAACCCATGCGGCAGCTACCTTCCGATAACCCAGTTTCTCTGTGATAATGTGATGAACATGCTCCGTACTTATGCCCGTAGCCTCACTAATGAACCGCACAGTTGCTCGACGATTTCGTAACACAATGTCATTTACTTTTGCACATGGTTCGCCATCCGTCACCTGGATCGAACGGCCTGGAGTCCGCTGCACTGCTTCGTCTCCCTTCACGGAATTCCTTGCACCAATTAAACACTGTCGTACGCTGCAGAGCTTCATCGCCTTACACCGCATTTAACCGACGAATAATCTATGCTAGCTGCACACTTTCAGCACACATGAACTGGATCATACACCGTTGCGCATATTGGGAGGAATCCATCGCTCCACTAATTTACGTTTGAGCGTCGAACGTCTACCTGCGAACAGAACATATGGCAAACCATGAGCATGTCACATGCGCAACAGACAAGTGTATCAATAAACACAAGCGGTTTTTCCTGAGTTCTACATATACCGAAATCACAGGCCCAGTCCATTTATTATCAAACAACCCTTACAGAAACATGAGAATTCTGTTATCCAAAGCCACCACAGCTTTCAGAAACCAATGTTGTATATGAAAAAGTAATTGATTTCAACAGTTCCTACAAACTACTCAATGAAGTCTTTACTAAATTCTAGGTGGCAATTTACGCATTTCACCTGACGAGTCATCACTAGTTGATACAAAATTTGCACATTTTAGATAGCTTACGTCACATGAAGTATTTGATTAGAAATATAGTTTAAAATTCTGACAATCATAAATTTGTAGCGACCTCGCAGATAAGCTTTTAAAATTATCAAATTAAAATAAAATATAGCAAAACGCACGGAAATTCTTTAATGAATTCCAGAAGTGTCACTTTACGCACTTCACTTGACGAGCCATCACTAGTTGATACAAAATTTGGACATTTCAGATAGCTTACGTTGCATAAAACATTTCATTAGAAATATAGTTTCAATTCTGTAAATCATAAATTTGTAGTGACCTCGCAGATAAATTCTATAATGGTCGAATTTAAATAAAAGATAGAAAAACACACGGAAATTCTTTAATAAACTCTAGAAGCGGCACTTTACACAATTCACTTGACGAGTCATCACTTGTTCCTACAAAATTCGGACATTTTAGATAGCTTACGCTGCATAAAACATTTCATTAGATAGTTTCAAATTCTGTAAATCAAAAATTTGTAGCGACCTCGCAAATAAGCTTTTTAAATGATCAAATTAAAATAAAATATAGCAAAACGCACGGAAATTCTTTAATGAATTCCAGAAGTGTCACTTTACGCACTTCACTTGACGAGCCATCACTAGTTGATACAAAATTTGGACATTTCAGATAGCTTACGTTGCATAAAACATTTCATTAGAAATATAGTTTCAATTCTGTAAATCATAAATTTGTAGTGACCTCGCAGATAAATTCTATAATGGTCGAATTTAAATAAAAGATAGAAAAACACACGGAAATTCTTTAATAAACTCTAGAAGCGGCACTTTACACAATTCACTTGACGAGTCATCACTTGTTCCTACAAAATTCGGACATTTTAGATAGCTTACGCTGCATAAAACATTTCATTAGATAGTTTCAAATTCTGTAAATCAAAAATTTGTAGCGACCTCGCAAATAAGCTTTTTAAATGATCAAATTAAAATAAAATATAGCAAAACGCACGGAAATTCTTTAATGCATTCCAGAAGTGTCACTTTACGCACTTCACCTAACGAGTCATTACTAGTTGATACAAAATGTGGACATTTTAGATAGCTTACGTTGCATAAAACATTTCATTAGAAATATAGTTTCAATTCTGTAAATCATAAATTTGTAGCGACCTCGCATATAAATCCTGTAATGGTCGAATTAAAATAAAAGATAGAAAAACACACGGAAATTCTTGAATAAACTCTAGAAGCGGCACTTTACACAATTCACTTGACGAGTCATCACTTGTTCCTACAAAATTCGGACATTTTAGATAGCTTACGCTGCATAAAACATTTCATTAGATAGTTTCAAATTCTGTAAATCAAAAATTTGTAGCGACCTCGCAGATAAGCTTTTAAAATGATCAAATTAAAATAAAATACAGCAAAGCGCACGGAAATTCTTTAATGAATTCCAGAAGTGTCACTTTACGCACTTCACCTAACGAGTCATCACTAGTTGATACAAAATTTGGACATTTTAGATAGCTTACGTTGCATAAAACATTTCATTAGAAATATAGTTTCAATTCTGTAAATCATAAATTTGTAGTGACCTCGCAGATAAATTCTATAATGGTCGAATTTAAATAAAAGATAGAAAAACACACGGAAATTCTTTAATAAACTCTAGAAGCGGCACTTTACGTAATTCACTTGACGAGTCATCCCTTGTTCCTACAAAATTCGGACATTTTAGATAGCTTACGCTGCATAAAACATTTCATTAGATAGTTTCAAATTCTGTAAATCAAAAATTTGTAGCGACTTCGCAGATAAGCTTTTAAAATGATCAAATTAAAATAAAATATAGCAAAACGCACGGAAATTCTTTAATGAATTCCAGAAGTGTCACTTTACGCACTTCACCTAACGAGTCATCATTAGTTGATACAAAATTTGGACATTTTAGATAGCTTATGTTGCATAAAACATTTCATTAGAAATATAGTTTCAATTCTGTAAATCATTAATTTGTAGTGACCTCGCAGATAAATTCTATAATGGTCGAATTTAAATAAAAGATAGAAAAACACACGGAAATTCTTTAATAAACTCTAGAAGCGGCACTTTACGTAATTCACTTGACGAGTCATCCCTTGTTCCTACAAAATTCGGACATTTTAGATAGCTTACGCTGCATAAAACATTTCATTAGATAGTTTCAAATTCTGTAAATCAAAAATTTGTAGCGACCTCGCAGATAAGCTTTTAAAATGATCAAATTAAAATAAAATATAGCAAAACGCACGGAAATTCTTTAATGAATTCCAGAAGTGTCACTTTACGCACTTCACCTAACGAGTCATCACTAGTTGATACAAAATTTGGACATTTTAGATAGCTTACGTTGCATAAAACATTTCATTAGAAATATAGTTTCAATTCTGTAAATCATAAAATTGTAGCGACCTCGTAGATAAATTCTATAATGGTCGAATTTAAATAAAAGATAGAAAAACACACGGAAATTCTTTAATAAACTCTAGAAGCGGCACTTTACGTAATTCACTTGACGAGTCATCAGTTGTTGCTACAAAATTCGGACATTTTACGCTGCATAAAACATTTCATTAGAAATATAATTTCAAATTCTGTAAATCATAAATTTGTAGCGACCTCGCAGATAAACTTTATAATGATCGAATTAAAATAAAAGATAGAAAAACGCACGGAAATTCTTTAATGAATTCCAGAAGTGACACTTTACGCACTTAACCTGACTAGTCATCACTAGTTGATACAAAATGTGGACATTTTAGATAGCTTACGTTGCATAAAACATTTCATTAGAAATACAGTTTCAATTCTGTAAATCATAAATTTGTAGTGACCTCGCAGATAAGCTTTTATAATGGTCGAATTTAAATAAAAGATAAAAAAACGCTCGTAAATTCTTTGATGAATTCCAGAAGTGTCACTTTATGCACTTCACCTGATGAGTCATCCCTAGTTGATAAAAAATTTGGACACTTTAGATAGCTTACGCTACATAAAACATTTCATTAGAAATATGGTTTCAATTCTGTAAATCATAAATTTGTAGTGACCTCGCAGATAAACTTTATAATGGTCGAATTAAAATAAAATATGGAAAAACGCACGGAAATTCTTTAATAAACTCTAGAAGCGGCACTTTACGCACTTCACGTGACGATTCATCACTTGTTGCTACAAAATTCGGACATTTTAGATAGCTTACGCTGCATAAAACATTTCATTAGAAATATGGTTTCAATTCTGTAAATCATAAATTTGTAGTGACCTCGCAGATAAACTTTATAATGGTCGAATTAAAATAAAATATGGAAAAACGCACGGAAATTCTTTAATAAACTCTAGAAGCGGCACTTTACGCACTTCACGTGACGATTCATCACTTGTTGCTACAAAATTCGGACATTTTAGATAGCTTACGCTGCATAAAACATTTCATTAGAAATATGGTTTCAATTCTGTAAATCATAAATTTGTAGTGACCTCGCAGATAAACTTTATAATGGTCGAATTAAAATAAAATATGGAAAAACGCACGGAAATTCTTTAATAAACTCTAGAAGCGGCACTTTACGCACTTCACGTGACGATTCATCACTTGTTGCTACAAAATTCGGACATTTTAGATAGCTTACGCTGCTTGAAACATTTCATTAGAAATATAGTTTCAAATTCTGTAAGTCATAAATTTGTAGCGACCTCGCAGATAAACTTTATAATGGTCGAATTAAAATAAAAGATAGAAAAACGCACGGAAAAATCCTATACCCTAAATCAGTGTTTCGTAAAGATTTTTAGTTCTTCGGTCATGTGAAACAGTCTTGCCGAAAATAACCTTTGACGTACATTCTTTACAGATAAGTGTTCAGCTGGTGCCATTCCACCCGATGTTTGTCCTGATAACAAATGTGAACCAACAGCAAATGGATTTCGGTGTAAGTGCGATGGAAAGTACGAATTTTCGCCAGACAACATTACATGCTTGGGTAAGTAAGGATTTAGAATAAACCTAACATCAATAAAGTATCTTACTAACACATGCCATGAAAAATGCAAAAACTACATTGTGAACAAAAACCACACTGACTCTCAAAAGCTGAAGGGGTAACACCGGAATACGACATATCAGAAACTCCTGATGCAAATATTTTGGCTCGCTTGCTGTTCTAAAACGTGCGAATTTCAAAACTCGGTATATATTACAATTCGTGCAGGGAATAATATTCAAATCGGAACACACAACGAAAAGTGGGCTTACTGTAGAAGACCATCAGCGCGGTATTTTTTTATTATTGAAGGTATAATGACCCCAGTAAGCAACTCGATGAACTATAAGTAGTCGCCCGTCTCTAATTTAGGGCCACTGGTTCCAGCTAAGGGAGAGAGTTTGAACCACTGTAAACTATAGTGGTTCTCAAACTTTCGTATCCTTCAGAACATTTAGCTAAACTGCGTACCGCTTCTACACTATCTACCAACAAGTAAAAAAAAATACTGATTTCATTGTCCCGTTCCGCCAATATGTCTTGGCTCCACGAGGACTAATTGAGCACCTTGGATTTTATTTTGACATGTTGCGACAATTATCCTGCCTTGAGACGCCGGTTCGGACCCTGGCCACCCCCGTGGCCCAGAGACCAGCCCGTTGTGACGTGCTGGCAGGCGACCTAGCATACCTTATCTGGGTTCCCGCTCTGTCTGGCGGGATAGGTCGTTCATTTATTTAGCATTGACTGGGAGATTCCTTGCCCTCGAACTTTTTTGGGGGAATAATTTCCCTTTATTATTTTTTCAACAAGACTTACACACCTCAATTACACTGCCCTCATGCTTAGGACTTACAACATTGAGAGATTTAAAGAGTATTTACATAGTATGTACACTGGAGGGAATTTTGTCTGCTTGCCCACAGACTTCTGCCCTCATTCCTCTTCCGAATCGCTTTCGGTGTGCACGTACACCTCTTGCGTTTCGGTCCCTGTTTGACTGGGGAAGATCGTATGTTGCTGGAGGGTTAGCCACTCAACCAGGGCTATTATCCCCCTTCTGTTAACGGAGGATTGGATGAGCAGATCCAATCTTCGCGTTTTTTGCACACCTGGGATCAGTGTGTTTCTCCATTCGGCGAAGCCGCTGCAATCTAGCACGCAGTGTTCAATGCTTGCCGACCTATCTCGTCAGGGACAAGTGCAGTTCCTGATGGCAAATCTGCCTAGGTATTCAGGGCTGATGCCATGGCCACTGAGTACTTGATTCAGGAACTTGTTTGTCTGTGCTCGTTTGGTCGAGACCTTCGGAAACACTCTGTGTGTCTTCCGCCCTGTCTCTCTCGTGTCCCATCTGACCTGCCATTCGGTCATGGTCTGTCGTGCCAATGATGCGCGAATACTCCTTCGCGGCGTTCTGCATTGCACGTCAACCGTCTCTTTCAGCGTGGCTGCCTTCGCCAGCTGGTCTGCCCTTTCATTTCCTAGGGTTCCGACATGGCTTCGTACCCAGTGGAAACTGACTGCCCCATCTCCCTCTGCCCTCAAGAGGGTTTTGATCCTCTGGACGATGGGGTTTCTTCCCCTGAATTTACTCAGAGCCTGCAGTGCTGCCTCACTGTCCGAGTAGAGTTTCATCCTTTCGTCACTACGCCTGGGGAGTGCCCAGGTGAGTGCCTTCTCTATCGCCAGAAATTCTGCCTGGAAGACAGAAGCGTTCTGCGATAATTTCACGCATCCTGCAGTGGCTTCGTTCCCATCCGAGAACGCACAGAAGCCTGCTCCCACTTGTCCCTTCAACTTTGAGCCGTCCGTGAACAGCTCATGCCCAACTCCCGTGGGTTTCTCCTTGTCCCACGGTGGGAAAATTTCCTCGGCAGGGTGGATCTGCCAGTCCACGCTTTCCATCTCCATGTTGGAGGCTCGATGTGGCACACCAAGAAGGTAGGCGTCCTCGCCTGACCTTAGGCAGTGCATTGCTGCCTCCCTTTCCACTACTAGGTCTGCCGGCTCGCACCCCGCCAGCACTTGGAGTGCTAGGGTCGACGTTCTGCGAAAACAGCCGGTGATCCCCATTAGGGCCAACCTTTGGATTTGGTTTATGCTCTTCTTCATTCTGACGGTGGGAGTCCACCAAGCTCCACTGCCATATGTCAGAATTCTTTCTATTCCTCTCTGATAGATGGCCTTCTTGGTTTTGCCCGATAACCTCATGCCATTCAATCTATTGAGGATCAGCGTGCACCTTGTTCAAAGATGCCTCAGGTGTGGCAGCCCTGATATACTCTGATCCAGGACCGCACCCAAGTACTTCATTTCACGCACCGCCTTGATAGTGCACCCTTGGAATTTGCACTTCGGTGGTGTTTTCATTACTCCACTCTTAGCTATCGCTAGTAGAGTAGTCTTTTCAGGAGCGAAGCACAGTTTGCTTTCTCGGCTCCAATTGTCTAGCACAGCTAAGGCGCTATGTGCTTCCCTTTCGATCACGTGTCTCCCTGAGGCGGAGACCACGGGAACGAAATCGTCCGCATAGGCTTGAATTTCCACTGCGGGCCCCAGGTCTAGATTCAGTGCTGCGTCTGCAACTATGTTCCACCAAAGCGGCCCGGAGTTGGATCCTTGCGGACACCCTCTGTGGTACGAACGCGAGGTTTGCCCATTCACCGCTTCGAACTTGACTCTTCTATCAGACAGGTAGCTGCTGATCAGCTTGAACAGGTTCCTTGGACAGCCAAGTTCTTTAAGTCTGGTTAAAACCATTGGCCACCAGACACTGTTGAATGCCCCCCTCACGTCTAGTGAGATGAAGCAGGTATGGAGCCCCTCCGCTTTGTTCCTTTCTGCCCTCTCTCTGAGGCTGCAAATTGCCTGCGTTGCGCAACGCCCCGGAAGGAAACCAAATTGGTTCCTGTTTAACTTTCCCTGCTCCATGAGAAAGCCAAGCGCTCTGTTCGTTATGAGCTTGTCCAGCACCTTGCTCCACGCCGAGAGGAGGCAGATGGGCCTATAGGCTGCGGGATCATTTTGTTCTTTCCGGTCTTGTTGAAAAGAACTAGCACCGCTGTTTTCCACAAGTCTGGGAAGATTCCCTTCCCGAGGCATTCGTTTAGGAGCGCCACAAAATACCCGGGATTTGCATAGTAGATTTCTCTGACTATGCTGAGGTCGAACCCATCCTTTCCTGGTGCTTTGCCCGTATTTAGACTGGAGAAGGCGTTCTCCACTTCCTCTCTCGTGAAAGGGGGGGTCCTCACCAGTGTCCGGCGGGATCCGACATTCATTCCTTATTTCTTTTTGTTGTGGGGAGTCCCCTTCTCCCTCGTCTCCTTGGAAGTGGTAATCCAAGAGACTCTCTACGGTACTATCAAGAGTTTGTGATAGGCTTCCGTCTGCCCTTTCGACCGCTGCCAGTTTTGGCGGTTCGGTGATGGATCCCCTCGAGATCTTATAGGGGATCCCGAAAGGGTCTGCCGGAGTTTGGAACTCACGCAGGTTTCTCCAGTAGGAGATTTTCGAGAGATTCAGTTCTCTCCTGTATGCTGAACGAGCCTTTTTATGCACTTCTGTGCACTCCCTGTCTTGCGGTGTAGCTTTTGCTCTTTGCAGAGCTTTCCTACTCCGCCTAGCTCTCGCCCTTAGAGCTTTTAGTTTCTCCGACCACCAGGGGTGGGGATCCTTGGCTCCCCTTTTATTTCCCTTACTACTCTCGCATAGCGCTGTGATTTGACTATTAAGTTCTTCAAAGAGGGAGTTGAGGTCCGACGCTTCTGCTGCCTCTTCTGCCCTCCTACCCCCCAACAGGGTAGTTAATGTTGACACCCATGCAATCGACGATATCTGCTGTCCTGATACACGTCACGGCCTCCGCCGTTAAATATCGCGTGGGAAACAACAACGCAACCAGTCGCATGCAAGATGCCACGCAGTTCGGAGCTCTCCGATTTCGAGAAAGGTGTAATCGTCGGGTATCACAGAAATGGCCGATCCATACGTGACATATCCAGCAAGTTGAAGTGCCCAAAATCGACAGTGGCCTACATGATTGGCAAGTGGAAGATGAGAGGTGACTGTCGGAATGTGCCCAGACCCGGCAGACCCACAAAACTGGGAGTTAGAGACCGCCGGGTGCTGGCCAGAGAAATTCGACAGAACCGCACCAAATCGATCGGCCACATCCGCGAGGAATTTCAACAGGCATCCGGGAGTGTTCCTTCGACGAATATCATCCGTAAGGAAGCCCATCTGCTCAGTTATCATGGACGTGCTGCCGCCCACAAGCCTTTGATCACCAAGTACAATACGCTGCTCGGTTAACGTGGTGCAAAGAACGCCGATAGTAGACCGTTGAACAGTGGAAACAGGTTCTCTGGAGCGACGAATCAAGGTTCACCCTCTACCGTTCGGATGGCAGGGTCTGCGTTTGGTGTCTGCCTGGAGAACACCTCCTGCCGGGATATATTGTGCCAACTGCGAAGTTCGGCGGCGGTGGAAATATGCTATGGGGGTGTTTCTCGTGGTATGACACGGGACTCTTGGTCACAATTCCTGGTAGACTCAACGTCGAGACCTACTGCACCATTTTTGATGACCATGCGCTTCCTACATTGTGGCAGTTTTACGGGGTGGACCCACGTTACTTTCAGAATGACAATGCCACCTGTCAGGCTGCGAAGTGCACCATGGCTTGGTATGGTGACAATGGGGGTTAATCGAATGGACTGGCCTGCGCAGAGCCCGGACCTTAACCCTATCGAGCACATCTGGGACGAGTTGGAGCGTCGACTTAAGGGGTGCCCCCACCGTCAGAAATCGGTGAAGTAACTGACCTGTGTTCTCCAAGCCGATTGGAAGAAAATACCGCTAGCCGTCGTACAACGCCTGGTTGAGAGTATGCCCCGGAGGGTCGCAGCTGTAATCGCCGCTCGTGGAGGCTCCATCAACTATTGAAGGTGAATGAACTTCGTTTCCTTTGCTATCACAGGTGTCCAATTACTTGTTGGTAGATAGTGTAAATTAAATATTAAAAATACACCCTGCGAAAGAATAAATATTACTCCAGTACATTTATGTTTATGAGTGTATACATGTGCGCATAAAATAAAAATATACACCGATGAGCTATGACATTATAAACACCCGCAACCTAGAGAAATGAGCGCGCCTGGAGACCGAACGGTGGCGCAGGTGAAGTTCACAGAGCAGTATATACACAACCCGAGGACCGGCTTTCAGTTAGTAGAGTGTTCGGAGTCAGAATGGGAAAAGATTCCAATTTATTGGAGTTTGATGAAGGACAAATTGTAATGGCACGTCGCCTAGGAATTACGATTTCAGAAACGGCGCCGCTTGCGGGTTGTTTACGTGCCGCTGTTGTGAGTACGTATCAAAAGTGGTGCACAGATGGCCAAACGACGAGCCGTCGTCTAGCCGTGTGTCGTCCGCAGCTCATTGATGCCCCAAGGGAGCGGAAACTGTCGCACATTTTTCACAGCGACCGCAGCGCCACAGTGCGACAAATCACGTGCAGCTACAATAGTAGTGATCAGAGCAATGTGTCACAGCACACAGTTCATCGCAGCCTTTTGCGCATGGGCCTGCGTAGCCGAAGACCCATCCGGGTCCCCATGCTCACGGCACATCATCGCCAACAACGCATGAAATGGGCCCAAGATAATCGAGATTGTAACGTGGATGATTGACAGAAAGTGGCCTGGTCTGACGAATCAAGATTCCTGTTGCATCACGTGGACGTCCGAGCGCGGATACGCTGATTACCAACGGAGGCTACGGCATTTGGATGCACAGTTGGGCGGAAACAGGCAGGGAAGTTTTATGCTTTGGGCGATGTTTTCTTGGGACACTATAGGTCCCATTATCTCAACCGCGCAATCTCTGACAGCTGTCTGGCGTCTGAACATCGTTGCGGACCAAGTTCACCCATTCATGGCAACTGTGTTCCCTGCTGGGGATGGCCATTACAACAGAATAATGCACCACACCACATCGCCAAAATCGACAAGGTGTGGTTAAGGAACATGCTGGTGACTTTCTGTTAATGCCCTGGCCTCCAAATTTATCTCTGACATGAATCCAATCGAACAGTTGTGGTTCGACTTGGACAAGCGGATTAGCGCTAAATCTTCACCACCCGGAAACATACGGGAACTGGAGGACCTGCTGTTGTAATTATGGTACCAGATACCCCAGGATACCTATCGCCACCTCATCTAATCGATGCCTCGTCGTGTGGCCGCTGTTTTACGGCTAAAGGGGGTCCCACAGCTTATTAGATAGATGGTCATAATGTAATGGCTGATTTAGAAATATGTAATGGCTTATTTAGAAATATTACATATACGGATGTCACAGAAATTGCATGAATGACTGGAAAAATCTAGTAAAACTGTGCGACTCAGTATAGTTGCTAAATAATCTTGTACCACAATGTTAGATTCGCACACTCCTGAGGGGCACGCGTTCCCCACTTTGAGAACCACTGCTGTAGGCTAAAGCGGGAATAGCTATTGTCCTCCCTATGTCGCAGAGAAGACTTCGAGAAGATTCACAATGATGTACAGTCGATGGGAGTTAATGTCTGGACAACCAACCACTAAATTGTAGATCGATTCTTTGGTGTTAACCATTCTTTGATTTTAAGGCTCTACTACCAATTTCGAAGAAGTAGAGTATCCTCCTGGGAACTTGTTTCTAGTCATTTTACCAATCAAGGCGAGCTCTACATCGCATCATTGGCTAGATAGAATCGGAGAGCAAGGTTACCCAGCCTGCGTTTGAATTGCAGAGGAACGTTATCTAATCTTCATTCAATCATCAGGCCCTACTCCGTGCCCGAGTAGTCGGAGGCCTAGATTTCTAGTTAGTCATACCAGCTGGGCCTGGATCAGACACAGGTACCAGGTTCATTTTTCGGTGTAGACCTTCTCCCTTTCCTGGAACCAGTAAACCCAAATTTGAGAATGAGGACTGACTGTGCCCCTTCAAGCTGCTCATGGACGTTGAACCCTCAGGCAAACTGGAAAGAGACAAGGGAATATAGACATCTTTTTCTATTAGGACAACAAGCTCCATAACTTGGCAAACTATGTCTATATTTCTGCTGTGTGGGTTCTTCACGTTCCAAGCACAGGCGCTGCATCCTAAGCTGGTGTGACGATAATGTCGATTAAATTCGAAGCAGTGATGCAATGCCTTGCTCACAGATGAGTCCCGTTTCTCTCTGGATTCAAACAGTAGACGTATGATATAGTCTGGCAACAGGTTTGAAGTCACTACTCATCATCTGAGGAAGTGAATTTTGTAGTGGAAGTGTGATTGTGCTGAGTGGAATCTTACTGGATAGCCTTACCTACTTCCATGGTATCTGAAGTTCGAACTTCCATGGTTTTCTGAAGTTCCTATGGTTTCTGAAGTTTCTACTTCCATGGTATCTGAAGTTCGAACTTCCATGGTTTTCTGAAGTTCCTATGGTTTCTGAAGTTTCTACTTCCATGGTTTTCTGAAGTTCCTACTTCCATGGTTTTCTGAAGTTCCTACTTCCATGGTTTTCTGAAGTTCCTACTTCCATGGTTTTCTGAAGTTCCTACTTCCATGGTTTTCTGAAGTTCCTATGATTTCTGAAGTTACTACTTCCATGGTTTTCTGAAGTTCCTACTTCCATGGTTTCCTGAAGTTCCTACTTCCATGGTTTTCTGAAGTTCCTATGATTTCTGAAGTTCCTACTTCCATGGTTTTCTGAAGTTCCTACTTCCATGGTTTTCTGAAGTTCCTACTTCCATGGTTTTCTGAAGTTCCTATGGTTTCTGAAGTTCCTACTTCCATGGTTTTCTGAAGTTCCTACTTCCATGGTTTTCTGAAGTTCCTACTTCCATGGTTTTCTGAAGTTCCTACTTCCATGGTTTTCTGAAGTTCCTATGGTTTCTGAAGTTCTTACTTCCATGGTTTTCGGAAGTTCCTATGGTTTCTGAAGTTCCTACTTCCATGGTTTTCTGAAGTTCCTATGGTTTCTGAAGTTCTTCCATGGTTTTCTGAAGTTCCTATGGTTTCTGAAGTTCCTACTTCCATGGTTTTCTGAAGTTCCTATGGTTTCTGAAGTTCCTACTTCCATGGTTTTCTGAAGTTCCTATGGTTTCTGAAGTTCCTACTTCCATGGTTTTCTGAAGTTCCTATGGTTTCTGAAGTTCCTACTTTCATGGTTTTCTGAAGTTCCTATGGTTTCTGAAGTTCCTACTTCCATGGTTTTCTGAAGTTCCTATGGTTTCTGAAGTTCCTACTTCCATGGTTTTCTGAAGTTCCTATGGTTTCTGAAGTTCTTCCATGGTTTTCTGAAGTTCCTATGGTTTCTGAAGTTCCTACTTCCATGGTTTTCTGAAGTTCCTATGGTTTCTGAAGTTCCTACTTCCATGGTTTTCTGAAGTTCCTATTCTTCCATGGTTTTCTGAAGTTCCTATGGTTTCTGAAGTTCCTACTTCCATGGTTTTCTGAAGTTCCTACTTCCATGGTTTTCTGAAGTTCCTATGGTTTCTGAAGTTCTTCCATGGTTTTCTGAAGTTCCTATGGTTTCTGAAGTTCCTACTTCCATGGTTTTCTGAAGTTCCTATGGTTTCTGAAGTTACTACTTCCATGGTTTTCTGAAGTTCCTATGGTTTCTGAAGTTCTTACTTCCATGGTTTTCGGAAGTTCCTATGGTTTTTGAAGTTCCTACTTCCATGGTTTTCTGAAGTTCCTATGGTTTCTGAAGTTCTTCCATGGTTTTCTGAAGTTCCTATGGTTTCTGAAGTTCCTACTTCCATGGTTTTCTGAAGTTCCTATGGTTTCTGAAGTTACTACTTCCATGGTTTTCTGAAGTTCCTATGGTTTCTGAAGTTCCTACTTCCATGGTTTTCTGAAGTTCCTATGGTTTCTGAAGTTCCTACTTCCATGGTTTTCTGAAGTTCCTTCATTGCGCTTTTACTTAGGCACTTTAGAGCAGTGGTTCCCAAACTGTGCTCCGCGAAGCATCTCCAAGGGCTCCACAAAGAGATTGGAAAGAAAAGTAAATAAAATAAACATAACAAGATCTGAAAATTGTAAATTTGTGAGGCTGTGAACTTTGTATAGGTAAGTATTGGGTAGACGTTATTTATTGCAGTGTGCTGGAAAGAATTGCAGATAGCAAGTGCTCCAATACTCAAAAAGTTTGGGAACCACTGCTACAAGGGATCAACGTACGCGCATGTGTCGACGAAGTTGGCGCAGATTTCATCCTAATGAATTACAACTCACATCTGCACAAAGCTAATGTCGTTAATCGATGTCTTAATGAGAAAGACGTATCACAGATTGCGTGCACTGCATTTTCTCCAGTGTTCTGAACATCTATAGAAATCCTTACAGAGCAGTACTACCACCTTCCAGTGGAAATTACTTCCTTAGCTGGGTCATCTTATAGATTGACTCGTTTGCACCGAGCTTCCGTGTTTTTCAGTAGGAATCTAATAACGTAGGACCAGACCTATTTGCTCCACTAACGCTCACGCTAATGTGAGATTATATTTGTGAGGTGTTAGTTCTTCGGTTCATATACACTGCAGAGCAATTGAATTAGAGATACCTGTCTAGTAACATGTAGCACCACCTTTCGCCCTGATGACGGCGGCGATTCGTCTCGGCATGGACTCGACAAGACACCGGAAGCGTTGGAAAGCCATAAGGATCCACGACCCCTGAACAAGCTCCCATAGTTCACGAAGATTTAATGCAGGGGTGTCAGAGCCTCGGACATCTCTCGCGATGGCATTACAGATGTGCTCGATGGGATTGAGGTCAGGTGACCTACCTGGCCTAGGAAGCGAGGTCACGTCGGTGGAGTGTTCATCCTACCATTCGGATAGAATTCGGAAGCGATGGCACGGTGCACTGTCTTGTCGCGGGATGAGGTCCCCAGTGGGATGTTAAAGACGCACAAACGGGAGGAAATGGTCGTGCAGGATAACCCGGTAACGTTGACCTGTGAGGGATGTCACACGTACCAGGGGTCCCATTTCAGTCCACGTAAACAGTCCCCAGACAAGAATGCGAACCCCACCAGCTAGAAGAGTACCCTGCTGGCAAGAAGGATCCATCGCTTCATGTGGTTTGCGCCGTACTCGTATCCTGCCATCCGCATGTGCCAACGTGAATCTCGACTCATCAGTCCAGGCAACATTTTCCCACATGTCTAGGGTCCAGTGGCGATGTTCCCGCGCCCATGCTAATCTTTGCACCCTGTGATGTGCGGTCAGCAGCGGTACCCTCGTGTGACGATGGCTTCTGTATCCCATAGCGAGGAGATGGTTCTGGATGGTGTGGCTGCTTACACGTTTTTGTGCACCAGCGTTAAATTGACGAGTGATTTCTTGCACTGTGGCCGGTCTATCCGCTGTTACTATCCGACGATGACCCCACGCATCCACACGCTGTTGTCCACTGCAGTTGGCGTTTGCAGGGATGGCTTTACCGGATTCGATGTACTCACGATGCACCGGTGACACAGTGGCTTGTGAAAATCCCAGTGCCTGCACGACTTCCAAGATGGAGTGACCCATTCGTCGGGCCGGACAATGTGCCCACGATCAAATGAGCTTAGATCCTTCGTCTTACCCATACTGCGTCCGACTCTTACGTATTTCCGTCGTATCACTCCTTATATTGCCTCGGATCACTGCATACGTCATTTCGTTACCATTTACAGGGCCGCCCACAGCGCCATATTTGCACAACGCCAGATGTCTCTAATTCAATTGCTCTTCAGTGTATGCCTATGCTGCCTCTTTTTTTTCTTTTTTTTTTTTGAAGTCATAACCTTTTTCATTATTCCGTCCATGGGGGAATTCAAAGGCAACTAATTTCGATTTTTGTTGCCTGCCTAACCTTTGGAGGACTGTTTATCTAAATATTGCAATTTTATTACATAACTTTTGTCAGTTTTGGCGTCTTTGTATCTTCATCGTGTGCACTTATAATGCAACAACTTCGTCCATGATGGTCGAAGCTAAACAATCTATTCAAACTTAGCAGAACAATCGATTCAAACTTAGCAAAACAATCGATTCAAACTTAGCAGAACAATCGATTCAAACTTAGCAAAACAATCGATTCAAACTTAGCAAAACAATCGATTCAAACTTAGCAAAACATTCGACTCAAACTTAGCAAAACAATCGATTCAAACTTAGCAAATCAACCAATTCAAAGTTACAGTATATCAAAACGATTTATAGCAATAAGGCAGTAAAACCAAGTTTGAACGAAAAGTAACAATTTTTACCTCTCCTGGTGCACTATCAAGTCCGATTAAATACCTGCAAATTCGTTATTTTTAGTTGCTTCACCATGAAATGAAGGAGTTTTGTGTTTTCCCGAGGGTGAACTAAATTTGTGACTTTTTGGGAATTTCAATCTTTTTTGTAACTTTGTTCAATTTTTCAAACTCTTTGTATTCTCAGGTGTGGTTTCCTCTAGAAATAGGCGTTTTAGAAATATCAGTCTCCAGAAAATTCATATTGCTCAGAAAAGGTCAGAACTTCCAAATTTTACTCTACTGTTCGTAAAAAATTGCAATACCATGGACTCCTGTTTTAGGTAGAAACTTACAGGATATGTACAAAAAGTTCAGACATGCAAATAATTAAATTGGCAGTAAATATGCCCATATAGTTTCGCAGCACAGACATCTGAACTGTCGAGTCTAGGGTATAAAGAGCTAGCTCAAACAGTCAGCGTACAGCCGACATTGAGTCGAAAGCCCGCTGAACTTTCCAGTCTTGGGTATAAAGAGCTGTCTCGAATTGACAGCAAAGAGCCGAGATTAAGTCGAAAGCCCTATGATGAACCTTCCAGTCTTGGGTATAAAGAGCTGTCTCAAACAGTCAGCGAAGAGCCGACATTGAGTCGAAAGTCCTATGAACCTTCCAGTCTTGGGTATAAAGAGCTGTATCAAACAGTCAGCGAAGAGCCGACATTGAGTCGAAAGTCCTATGAACTTTCCAGTCTTGGGTATAAAGAGCTGTCTCAAACAGCCAGCAAAGAGCCGACATTGAGTCGAAAGCCCTATGAACCTTCCAGTCTTGGCTATAAAGAGCTGTCTCAAACAGTCAGCGAAGAGCCGACATTAAGTCGAAAGCCCTATGAACTGTCCAGTCTTCAGTATAAAGAGCTGGCTCAAACAGTCAGCGAAGAGCCTACATAGAGTCGAAAGCACTCTGAATGGTCCAGTCTTGGGTATAAAGAACTGACTCAAACAGTCAGCGTACAGCCGACATTGAGTCGAAAGCCCGCTGAACTGTCCAGCTTTGGGTATAAAGAGCTGTCTCAAACAGTCAGCGAAGAGCCGACATTGAGTCGAAAGCCCTCTGAACTGTCCAGTCTTGGGTATAAAGAGCTGTATCAAACAGTCAGCGAAGAGCCGACATTGAGTCGAAAGCCCTATAAACTGTCCAGTCTTGGGTATAAAGAGCTGTCTCAACCAGTCAGCAAAGAGTCGACATTGAGTCGAAAGCCCACTGAACTGTCCAGTCTTGGGTATAAAGAGCTGTCTCAAACAGTCAGCGAAGAGCCGACATTGTGTCGAAAGCCCTCTGAACTGTCCAGTCTTGGGTATAAAGAGCTGTCTCAAACAGTCAGCGAAGAGCCGACATTGAGTCGAAAGCCCTATGAACTGTCCAGTCTTGGGTATAAAGAGCTGGTTCAAACAGTCAGCAAAGAGCCGACATTGAGTCGAAAGCCCTATGAACTGTCCAGTCTTGTGTATAAAGAGCTCACTTTTGTCTTCTGAAAGTTCATTTTTAATCCCACTTCTTTACCCTTGTCAGCAAGTTCCTGGATAATACTCTACAGCTATGATGGGGTAGTTGCAAAAATGACTACGTCATTAGCAAAACGAAGGTGAGTCCAAAAATAAATTCCATATTATGAAATGAAATATCAACTTTGAGTTTAAACGAGAAGAGAGGAAGTGTAGAAATTGTATTATGGAGTTTCATGAATTACGTCACTATATTTCCAGGGTAGAAGAAATTGATATAATGAATATTTCAGTCATCATATGTCATAGCTGTCAGTCAAAATCAGGAACAGGTAGTGAGTACTTTCTGCGCTTATCTTGTAGTCTGAAATCCTTATCTTACGGGTAATCCTCGCGCTGTGCAAATAAATGCTTATACTTGAAACACACGGAACTAAATGGACATAAGAAACGATTGTATAATAAAGTGTATAAATAAAGAATAAGAAAGATGCAGCTTTTGCTTTATTTGGTTACTTGCTCAAAAGTTGGAATCTCGAACGGAACTTATTTCTTATCTAGATCCTAAGTGCACATCTTGCATAACATGTGACATTTGAATAGGCACACGTAAAAAAAAATTACAGAAGACTAAGACAAAATCGCCGAAAAGGTGTATTCAGTTAGAAGGGATAAATTTTGAAGATTCAATAGTAATAAATATTCTTCCTTGAAATTTAGACTTTTTATGGATGATTGTTTATTTGGAGGTTTAACGACAATCGAAAGAAGCTCTCCCCGTCCCGAATTTGGGGCTATTGGATCCAGGGAAGGGAGAGAGCCAGTACTGTAAAACAAACCCTCCTGCCATGCCTCAAACAGGAATCGAGCCCGGACTTATTTCAGACGAATGATTAGAAGCCAATTCGTACCACTCGACAACCGGGTCGGACTTTTCAAAGATGTAGTCGTAAAAATTATAAGATACACCTTTGGTTATCTTACATTGAGACACACCTTTAGACACAGTTTTAGACACACTTTTACACACCTTTGGCGTATCTCATAATTGGTCAGATCAGTTATGATTGGCAATTATGATGGCTTACTTCCGATTTGGTTATCTTTGGTTATCTTTCTTTGTGTTAAAAAAGTTAGTAAAATCATACAATGCATTGATAATCAATACGCTTTCCAACATACGAGAAATCATTACTCAATCTGTTCCTCAAGTTATGAGGTTAATGTGCCCTGACGTTTGACCCTATTTCGATGACATTCAACTGATTTGGCTCAGTATACCTCCGGAACATACTAAAGTTGTGTCGCGATAGAAGCATTTTTACATAAGTTATGACGCATTTGGGCGATAGAATGGATCCCGTTCCTACGTCCTGACATTTGACCATATTTCTTCCATTTTCAACAGTGTTCGTCCATACGCTGTTCCCTACCACTTACTAAGATTTCATCGAAATGGAAGCATTTTTACGCGAGGTATTGTGCTGACAGACAGACAGACGAACAAAGCTGGAGCATATACGCTTCTTCAACCTACTTTTGGAAAGCGTAAAAAAAGGCCTGATAACATCCTATAGATGGCTTTGTTTCCGGTTTATTTATTAACACATTTTCGAATATATATTTTGATTTTCGTAGCATTTCGCCCGAGAAAGGCAATTATAATATTGAATCAAGATCTGCTACTGAAGACGAGAGATACGTCATAGCGAAACATCATCATCATCATCATCATTGTCAACCATTATCAATCCACTGCTGGACGAAGGTCTCCCCAAGTTTCCTCCACAACGGTCTGTCTTGTGCCAGTCTCCTCCATGTCACCCCTGCATACTTTCGAATTTCATCCACCCATCTCCCATGTGGTCTTCTTCTGGGTCTTTTCCTGTCCCTTGGAATCCAATCTAAAATTTCGGCTGTCCATCGATGATCTGTCCTTCTGGCAGTATGTCCAGCCCATTGCCATTTCAGGGATTTAACTCTGATCATGATGTCTTCCACTCTTGTCATTTTTCGGATCCACGAGTTCCTCTTCTTATCTCTCCTGGTTACACCAAGTATGCACCTCTCCATGCTACTTTGAGTTGTCTGCAGCCTTTGTATGTCTCTTTTAGTTAAGGTCCACGTCTCTGCACCATACGTAAGCACTGGAAGGATGCATTGATCAAACACTTTTCTTTTAAGACATAATGGCATATTGCTCTTGAAAATTATGCTGTTTCTTCCAAAAGCTCTCCAGGCAAGTTTTGTACGCCGATTAATTTCTTCATCAATGTGACCCTCACTTGATATCTGCTGTCCAAGATAAACGTACGTATCTGTTATCTCCAGCTTTTCTCCATCAATCGATAAATCTTCATTTCTTGTAAAAGTATTGAACATCACTTTTGTCTTCTGAAAGTTCATTTTTAATCCCATTTCTATACTCTTGTCAGCAAGTTCCTGGATCATACTCTGCAGCTCTGATGGGCTAGTTGCAAAAATGACTACGTCATCAGCAAAACGAAGGTGGGTTAGATAATCTCCATTAATCTTTATCCCCTTGTTTTCCCAGCTCAGTGACTGAAAAACACCCTCCAATGTGGCATTAAAGAGCTTCGGAGATATGGTGTCACCTTGTCTCACTCCCTTTCCAATTTTTATGTGTGTTGTATTTTCAAACAGCCTAATCTTTGCACTTGCATTTTCATAGATGTTATTAATAATATTAATGTATGCATCTTCAATACCGCAGGTTTTCAGAGCCATTGTAACTGCTGATGGTTTCACCGAATCAAAGGCTTTTTCATAATCGATAAAAGCCATGCACAATGGAAGTTCATATTCCCTCGCTCTTTCAATTAGTTCTCTCAGCACATGGATATGATCTATTGTGCTGTAGCCACTCCTGAATCCAGCTTGTTCTCTCGGTTGAGCCATGTCCAGTGTTACCTTCAAGCGGTGTGAAAGAACTTTAGTGAAGATTTTATAAACTACTGATAGGAGGCTGATAGGTCTGTAGTTTCCGAGATCCTCAACGTCACCTTTCTTATGTAGCAGGATCATTGTAGCGGTGTTCCAATCCTCAGGAATCTTTCCTTCATTAAGGCATCGAGTGAAAATTTGGGCGAGTACTGTTTCGATTTCTCCACTTGCTTCTTGTATGATGTCTACAGTAATTCCATCTTCTCCTGGAGCTTTTCCCCGCTTCATGTTCTTGATTGCATGTGCAACTTCTGCTGGAAGGACTGGAGGAATTCTGGTACTGGTATCTTTCATGATGTCTGGAGTGCATGTATCATCCCTTTCATATAATTTGGAGTAGAAGTCTTTCACTCTTGTCAAAATTTCACCTCTATTTCTTGTTACAGAACCATCTTCTTTTCTCAGTGCCATAATCTGTTTTCTTCCCTTACTGAGATGTCCCTTTGCTATCTTTAGGCTTTGGTTGTTTTCAATTGCTTTCCTCACTAGTTCACAGTTGAATTTTCTTACGTCTTCAGTGATACTTTTTCGTACTGTCTTGCATAGCTCTATATATTCCACTTTGGAAGTCACATCTTCTTTAGTTGTCCTCATCTCTCTTCTTTTTAGCATCAACATTTTCGTTTTTCCTGATAATTTATTTACATGCAACTTGTTCTTAGACCCAGCTAATTTTGTTGCTGTTTCCATAAGAGCTTTTGTTACTTTTCTGTTAACTTCAGACATGTCCACTTCTTCCGATGTTAGGCCTTCCAAAGCAGAGAACCTGTTCTTCAGTTCCAACTTGAACGTATTATGGTGTTTTTTAAGGTTGGTTATGTCAATAGATTTTGTTTGTCTTATGAGCTTGCCACGTTCAAGTTTAGTGTTGAGGTGCATCTTACATCTCACCAATCTATGGTCACTACCTGTGTTGAACTTGTTTAGCACACTGCAGTCTTCTATGACGAATTTTTTGTTACACATAATAAAATCAATTTCACTTGTCGTCCCATTTGGATGTCTCCATGTCCATTTCCTGTGTGGCTTTTTCTTGAAGAAGGAGTTCAAGATGAAAAACCCTTCTGCCTTTGCAAACTCAACGAGAGTATTTCCACGCTGGTTTCTGTTGCCGTGACCGAATTTACCTACTGAAGTTTCATTCTGTTGCCGTTGCCCTATTTTGGCATTGAAATCTCCCATAATTATTTTCAAGTGCTGCTTACCTTTATTACTTAGATGACAAATTTCCTCATAAAATTCTTCAATTTCTTCTTCAGGATGACTTGTGGTGGGTGCATAAGTTTGAATAATCTGAGCCTGGTATCTTCTCGATAGTTGGATAACGAGTCGTGCAGCTCTGTCAGAGGTACTTTCAACTTCTACCACTTTATCCTTCAGTTTCTTGTTTATTATAAATCCAACACCACTAGTTCTGCCAGTATCTGTCCCACGATAGTAGAAGAGATGTCCACTTTTCAGTTCGATGAGATCTTCTCCTTTTCTCTTTACCTCACTTAGCCCCACGATGTCCCACTTGATCCTTTGTAGTTCCTCTTCCAATTCAAGAAGCCTTGAATCAGAAGATAGGGAGCGTCCATTGTACGTTGCCAAGGTCAGCATCAGATGGCAGCCTAGTCCGGTCCTCCGGGGATTCTTAGCACCCTCTGCCTTCATGTCGCACTGGCCGCTGCCTTGGCCAGGTACATTCCAGCTGCCGGAGACTGAGGGCCAAGATTTAAGTTGTGGAGTCATTTTGGAGGGGTTTGGCCATAACTCACCACGCTGGCCAAGCGGGTTGGTGAGTGTAGGATAGAATTTCCTCTGATCCCGATGGTATAGTTATACCGCTATTGGCGGTCGTCAGAGCCCCTTTAGTGGGAACAGGATGCACCACGAGAAGGCGGGGTTGACATTTGTCAAGGAGAGGCTGTGATGTTACGCATCACCTGACCTTACACCCAATAGCGAAACATACAGATAAATAAATCGCTTTTAGTACACAGCAATCACAAAGAGTTTGTTTTCATACCATTTAAAAGTGTTTTCGCTAAGTTTAAACAGTAAAATAGCTCAAGACAAGTTGCATTAATTTCAAACACACCTTTGTGAAAATAGAGGTATTCTGATGATAATCTGCAAACACTATCCATAGTGAAAATCGTGCTTCTTAAAATACTGGGATTTTTATGAGACATTGTAGTGATACTTAATTCTGTCAGATGCAAGAAATATTTTTTTTTGATAGTGTGGAAGAAATATTCTTCTCATAATAGGTGGAGATTACGTCACGATAATTAACACAGCAATAAGACATCTCTTAATTGACTGTATTTACTGTTCTTCACGTAATATCAATCACATCAGAAAATTATAAAATTATAATGCCCTGGAGCGGAAATTATCAAGTGTTAATTATAAAGGTTTTTTTTCCTTTGTATCTTTAAAAATATATCTAGAAATTGCAATATTAATTTTTTCACCGTAGGAGGAAATTTCGCAATGGAAAGAAGAAATGTTCAGGTAATATCTGCGTAATGATCTCAACTACCCAATAAAATAATAATTTTAATAATTCCGTGAGAAAGTTAGCTTTGTCCATTAGCATTTTTACACACGAACCAGGAGCGAAATTATGCCCTTTTCACGCTTTCCAACAGTAGGTTGAGGAAGCGTATATGCTCCAGCTTTGTCCGTCTGTCTGTCTGTCCGTCCGTCCGCACGGTAACTCCCATTAAAATGGCTCGATTTCGATGAAATTTTAGTATGTCATAAGGGACCACTAGGAACGAACCCTATTGAAAATGGGCGAAATGGGGTCAAAGGTCAGGACATAGGAGCGGGATCCATTCCATTACCCTTATGCGTCATAACTTGCGTAAAAATGGTTTCATATCGATGAAATTTTAGTATGTGGTAGGAGACGACCTGGGAACGAATTCCTGTTGCAAATGGAAGAAATGGGGTTAAAGGTCAGAACATAGGAGCGAAATTTATTCTACAGCCATTATCCTCATAACATGACTAAAAATGCGACTAATGCGACAAAACTTTAGTATGTTGTTCCGGAGGTATACTAAACCAGGTCTATTTAATATCATCGAAATGGGGTCAAAGGTCAGGACACAGGAGCGAGAATTATTCCACAGCCATTATCCTCATAACGTGAGTAGTGATTTCTGGTATGTTGGAAAGCGTATCATAATCAATGCATTGCATGATTTTACGAACTTGTTTTTAGGGCTATGGGAATTTAGCGACCTTAAACGAACAGCTCTTGGAACAATAAACAGACTCAGGTTCTTAAGACGAGGGGGAGAGGGAAGAGGATGGGGACTGGCGTACCAACCATATCGCATCCCGAGCTCTGGAACGAGTTCAGCTATGACGACCAGCAGCTCATCTGAGCTCTCGGCCGCCATGCCTGGTTCAGTCACTTTTACGTACATACGCACACACATACACTGAAGAGCAAACGAATTAGATATATCTGTCTAGTAACTTGTAGCACCACCTGCTCACGGCGGCGATTCGTCTCGGCATGGACTCGACAAGACACCGGAAGCGTTGGTAAGCCCTACGGATCCACGACCCCTGAACAAGCTCTCACAGTTCACGAAGATTTGATGGAGGAGGGTCAGAGCCTCGAAAATCTCGCTCGATGGCATTCCAGATGTGCTCAATGGGATTGAGGTCAGGTGACCTAGCTGGCCAAGGAAGCGAGGTCACGTCGGTGGAGTGTTCATCCAACCATTTGGATACAATTTGGGAGCGATGGCATGGTGCATTGTCTTGTTGCAGGATGAGGTCCCCAGTGGGATGTTGAAGAGGCACAAACGCGAACAAATGGTTGTCCAGGATATCCCTGTAACGTTGACCTGTGAGGGACGATGTCACACGTACCAGGGTTCCCATTTCAGTCCACGAAAGCAGTCCCCAGACGAGAATGCCACCCCCACCAGCTTGAAGAGTACTCTGCTGGCAAGAAGGATCCATCGCTTCATGTGGTTTGCGCCGTACTCGTATCCTGCCATCCGCATGTACCAACGTGAATCTCGACTCATCAGTCCAGGCAACAGTTTCCCACATGTCTAGGATCCAGTGGCGATGTTCCCGCGCCCTTGCTAATCTTTGCACCCTGTGATGTGCGGTCAGCAGCGGTACCCTCGTAGGACGATGGCTTCTGTACCCCATAGCGAGGAGATGGTTCTGGATGGTGTAGCTGTTTACACGTTTTTGTGCACCAGCCTTAAATTGCCGAGTGATTTCTTGCACTATGGCCCGTCTATCCGCTGTTACTATGCGAGCTAGCCGACGATGACCCCCGCTCATCCACACGCTGTTGTCCAGAGAGAGAGAGAGAGAGAGAAAGAGAGAGAGAGAGGTGAGGATATCCTCTTTCAAAAATTAGGTACTCTGTCGTTATATTGCTCCAGTTTGGGAAGGGACTTGTTTCAGCTATTCTGGATCTCTCGATTGCTCCTCTCAATCTCCAAATTTGAACCTAATTGAGAATCCATGGGACGAGTAGTGATGCATACCGAAACGCTACACCGGCAAATACATGCGCTTTACGGACGGCTGTGTTACAATAACTGAAGTTTTCCTACACCTTCTCATGGCACGATTCATTGCTTCTCATAATGTTGTGAGCTGAAAGGACGTCTTTTGTCAAAAAAGCACGTGCTTATAGCTAGACTTCATTCGCCCGTCTATCCGTCCGACTGTGAACACCATCTGTCTGCAGCTATTATTTTGGCTTGTCCTTGATTTGCCGCCAGAGGGCTTAAATGCTCATGCTATCGAATTCAAAATACAGTTTATTCCATAAATTTGCTTCTGAATATCCGATTGAAAAAAAGTGCTCTCTTCCTTTTTGATACCACTTATTATTTTGTCAAGTTTCTTTTTCAAGTAATGTATACACGGTCGTATGATATGACAACCTACCTAATAATGGGAATAACCACCCTTAACTCGGATGACAGCGGCAAGACGGCGTGGTATGGACGCAACGAGGCCCTGTAAAGTTGCCCGAGGCACACGTGCCCATTTGGACTACAGCAGAGCACGGAGGTCCCGGAGATGGCATGACTGTTGGTCGTCACGTTAAACCTGTCGATCCAAATAGTCCCACACGTGCTCTGTGGGATTGAGGCCGGGCGCTCTCGCAGGCCAAAGGACAATGGAGACATCGCTGTCGTGTTCCGGGAACCAGACACGCACTCCGGTAGCGACGTGACACTGCGCATTCTGCTGTTGGTAGACACCATCACCACCAGGGTAAACGTCCAACATGAAGGGATGCACGTGGTTAATGAGGATGGACACATGGCCATTGGCGTTCAGGGACCTAGTGAGGATGGACACGTGGCCATAGGAGGGACCCAGTGAGGATGGACACGAGGCCATTGGCGTTCAGGGACCCAGTGAGGTTGCACACGTGGTTAGTGAGGATGGACACGTAGCCATTGGCGTTCAGGGACCTAGTGACGATGGACACGTGGCCATTGGCGTTCAGGGACCTAGTGAGGATGGACACGTGGCCATAGGAGGGACCCAGTGAAGATGGACATGTGGCCATTGGCGTTCAGGGACCCAGTGAGGATGGACACGTGGTCAGTGAGTATGGACACGTGGCCATTGGCGTTCTTCCCAGTTGTACCAGCGGTATAAAGTCATACCAGGTAAGCATCCCACAGACATGCACACTGCCACCTCTGGCCTGTACTTGACCGACAAGCGTGTCCGGGTGTTAGTTCTCGTGTGTCTGACGTCATATCCGCCACCGCCCGTCACTTCTGTGGTGTAGAAACCATGGTTCGTCGGGGAAGGCAACCTTTTCTCACTCTTCCACTGTTTAATGACGGTAGTCCCCATGCAAAGTGCAGGCGTCGTTGCCGATGGACGCGGATCAACATGGGCGCCGAGACGCAGCGTCAACTGTTGCGCATGGGTCTCCGAGTTGACGCAGCGTCCCCTCGGAGACCCATGCGCAACAAGGTTCGCTCTACTGTTATCGATGACACGTACCTGAGTGCTCCAGCTTTCATTTGCGCTGTCAATTGCTGCACTGTTGAGCATCGATTGTCCTTTGCCAGTCGACGGATGCGACGTTCTCCTCTGGGGACGATGGCTTTTGGGGCTCCACATTTGAGACGTCGGGAGGTACTCGGTATGCCAGCGGTCCTTTCTTGGTAAACCCTTACTACAGCACCTCGCACACAGCCTACGAAGTCTTCGGTTTCTGAGATGCTTCCATCCTTGGCGCGTCCTTTTTGAACGTCCATCAAATCACTACCTCTGCCCAGTGCGCTCATGTGACGCACTATGGCTCATCTGTCCTGGCCGGCCGCTTATATCTCAGTGTGGTCGACCTTATGACGTGCACTCTGTGACGCGCTGGAGCTGGTACACTGTGATTCCGATGGTGGTCATATTATTCCGACACGATTGTGTACATTTTCCCGCTAGGGGGCGTAAAAGTAAATATTGATTTACCCGATATCTCTGCTTCTAAACGCCCGCTTCCCCAAATTCTAACTGCGTTTGATAGAGCTACTGGTGGAAAATGTTTTACATAAGATTTCTAATGTTTTGTACAGAATATTTTGGCCATCGGCGGCGTAAGTGTTTTTCTGTTTCTGGTGTACTTGCCGCAAAGCCTGCATTTTTGAAAACTCGACTGAAAAAATTCTTTCGTAGAACGAAAGCCGTGACTTCGGAAAACTTTTTGAGAGTAGCTCCTGCTTAAAAATTTTGCATTGGTTTTTCCGCCAGGGAGCGTAGGTGTTTATCTTATTTTTGTCGATATCTCTGCTTCTAAGAGTCCTATTTGAAAAAATTCTTTTTGGTAGAGCGTTTCCGCAGCAAAATGTTTCTCATGTAATTTCAAATTTCTCTTACCGCACATGTGTGTCACTAGAGGGCGTAAGTTCACGTTTCCGTTTACAGCATGTTTGCAGCAACGTCTGCGGAATTAAAACCCAAGTGAAAAGCTTCTTTTTAATTTAGATGCTATCATTACGAAAATATAAAAAAAATATTTCGGTGCATATTTTCTTCCAAAAGTAATGCACAATTTTACCGCTTGAGGGCGCAAATGTTTAATATGTTTTTCGTTATATCTCTGCTTCTAAATCTCCGATTCAAAAATTCTTTAAACGCAGGATACGATTTACCTTGTGGAACACTTCAGGCTTCCACTCACTAATTTTTTTTTTATTTCGTGGTTAACAGTTCTGTCGCTAAGTAAAGTTTGTGCACTTTTGTTTGCAGCTGTATAACCGTTTCTAAAATTTGTTTTGAAAAAATTCTTCTTTTACCGCATGCTATATTTACTGCAATTAAGGCTGGGATCATTATCCTTTTTAAATAGTGCACAGATGTTAAATGTCAAAACCTTTTTCTGTCTTTGCTTCCAGAAATACATTTGAAAAGTTTATTTTTCTTAAAATAGATTTTGCCATGAAGAATACTTTTTACGTATTTTGAACTTTTCCATTACACAAAATTCTTTCGCTAGAAGGAGCGTAGAGTTATATCATGTGTTCTTTTATATTTCTGATTCTTAACAGTTTGATTCGAAAAATTCTTTATCTCTAATACTTTTCTTCCTTTATGAAATTTTTTTTGTGTGCATCATTTGTTAATTTTCGTAACATACCTTTAAGCCATTGGTGAAAGTAAGTAGCTGTTTGTATTTCTGGATGAGTTATGTATTTTTCATCTGTTTGCTTTCTCCAATCGGTTCTATTGATTATGAATAAGTTTGAAAATGTTTATGCCGTCCAGGTGGCGCAGTGGTCTAAGCGCGGGCTATTGACCATTCGTCCGAGAAGGTTCCGGGTTTGAATTCCGGTCAGACATGGATGTTGTGTTTGTCTACGACACTGGCTGGCTCTCTCGCGTTTCTGGAATCGGTGGCTCTAAATTAGGGACGGAGACTGCCTGTAGCTCATCAAGTTGCTCACGGTGGTTGTCAAACCTTCAATCAAAAAAAAAAAATATTTGCATTAGAAAAAATTCAAAAGATGTGCTTATCACAACGGAAAATTTGGTGTCAGTGAACTACTCACAGTAGTCCTCCCGGTTGCTCACGATGATCTTCCCGGCTGCTCACGGTGATTTCCACTGCTGTTCACGGTGGCCTTTCCGGCTGCTCACGGGAGCCTTTCCGGCTGCTTACGGCGATCTTCACTGCTGCTCACGGTGGTCTTCCCGGCTGCTCACAATGGTCTTCCCGGCTGCTCACAGTGGTCATGCCGGCTACTCACGGTGGTCTTCCCTGCTGATCACAGTGCTCTTCCCGGCTGCTCACGGTGATCTTCCCGGCTGCTCACGGTGATCTTAACGGATGCTCACAGTGCTCTTCCCGGTTGCTCACAGTGGTCTCGCAGGCTGATCACGGTGATCTTCACGTCTGCTCATGGTGATCTTCACGGATGCTCACAGTGGTCTTCCCGGCTGCTCACAGTGGTCTTCCCGGCTGCTCACGGTGATCTTCCCGAATGCTCACAGTGGTCTTCGCGGCTGCTCACAGTCGTCTTCGCGGCTGCTCACAGTGGTCTTCCCAGCTGCTCACGGTGATCTTCCCGGCTGATCACGGTGATCTTTACGGCTGCTCATGATAGTCTTCCCGGATGATCACGGTGCTTTTTCCGGCTGCTCACGGTGGTCTTCCTGCCGCTCAGGGTAGTCTTCCCGGCTGCTCACAGTGGTCTTGCAGGCTGTTCACGGTGATCTTCACGTCTGCTCATGGTGATCTTCACGGATGCTCACAGTGGTCTTCCCGGCTACTCACGGTGGTCTTCCCTGCTGATCACGGTGCTCTTCCCGGCTGCTCACGGTGCTCTTCTTGGCTGCTCACAGTGGTCTTGCAGGCTGCTCACGGTGATCTTCACGTCTGCTCATGGTGATCTTCACGGATGCTCACAGTGGTCTTCCCGGCTGCTCACAGTGGTCTTCCCGGCAGCTCACAGTGGTCTTCCCGGCTGCTCACGGTGATTTTCCGACTGCTCACAGTGGTCTTCCCGGCTGCTCACAGTGGTCTTTCCGGCTGCTCACGGTGATCTTCTCGACTGCTCACTCTTCCCAGCTAATCACAGTGGTCTTCCAGGCTGATCACGGTGCTCTTCCCGACTGCTCACAGTGGTCTTCCCGGCTGCTCACGGTGATCTACACGGATGATCACGGTGGTCTTCCCGGCTGCTCACGGTGGTCTTTCCGGTTGCTTAGGGTGGTTTTCTCGGTTGCTTGTTTGAGGGAATGGCCAAAACCTGAGCCATAGACAAACAGAAATCCCATGCCTCATCTGAGACTCAAACATGAGTATCTTAGACCAACGGTCAGCTATCAGGAGTCAAACCACTGCGTCGCATGGCCGGCTCTAAAGTATATTCCCATTTCACTGCATAGAATGAATTCATGAATGTATGCGTATCGAAACACGAGGTAATAAGGAGAAAGAAATCTGAGCTTTTGTTTTCTTGCGAAACAGAAAATATTGCCGAGGTATTAATTATTTACAATTAGGACCATCGCTAAAAAATTTCCAACCGCGGTTTCTCTTGGACATTTAGATGACATGTAAACGTACAGGTGAAACCAAGTCTGATAACCTTACAATGAAAATTTTATCGCATGTTTCCTTTCACATGAAACAAACATCACAAATCGTTATCTCAGTCCAACAGCATACCAATGGCTCCAGGTTTAAGAGTTTTGCGCAAGTAGAAGATAAGTTCATACAATTTAAGCAACGAAGATAACTCCCTCCGCGAGTCTGTGTACCGAAGGGTTAAAGTGGAATGCGATAAAACTACATATCGCCTGTTACAATCCACGGTGAAACATGTTCGGTCGAGATATATATATATATATACATAAAGCTCGATAAATGACGCATCCACGGTGACGGGTGCGTTTTTCCTTTGGTGAAGATGGGCGAATAAAACGATAAATGAAACCTTGTGGAGGAAAACAGTGCCGAGCATAATCTCAAATTGCAGTCATAAAATATAGAAAGAAAATGGATGTGTCTACATGTACGGGAGTTTTCCAATATGCAATTGGCGATCACAATTGAGCAAGATTGTGAAATCGAAATTTTTGAGAATATTTCAGAGTCCGAATGCCTGCTCGTTTCACAATCATACGTCATGCTTAGAGAATTGGGATTTGCAGATAAAGAAATCTACGTTAGAATGTTGCGGTTTTTTTTTAACGTTTGCTCAAATATTCTACATGAAATAATGATGATTTAGCTAGCCTTTTTGGGGTCAAATATCGTGAATCGAATTCAAAAATACGTTTATTCCACATATATGATGCCGAATTCAAAAATACGTTTTATTACACATATTTGATTCTAAACATCCAATTGAAAAAAATATTTTATCTTTCGATTCCATTTATGTCGAAGAGTATTTTAGATATAGTTACTTTTTCAAATTACGCGTATATTTTCCGCTAGGGGGCGTAAAATAAATTATATTTTCCCCGATAACTCTTCTTCTAAAACTCCCATTTGAAAAAAAAAAATTCTTCAGCGGATGCATCTCCTGATGGAAAATCCTTTGCATGTAATTTCAAAGTTTTGGTAAAGAATACTTTAGCCACCAGGGGGCGTAAGAGTTAATTTTTGCTTCTGATGTATTTGCCATAAAATCTGAGCTTCTAAAATATCGATTAAAAAATTCTTTCGTGGACTGATGCCACTCGCATCGATAAACATTTTCGAAATATTTTCTTCTTAAAATATTCCACAGTTTCTCCGCCAGGGGGCGTACATGTACATCTTATTTTTGCCAATATCTCTACTTCTAGGAGTCAGATTTGAAAAATTCCCTCTTTGTTGGATACTTTATCTATTGTCGCATGTTTTTCATATAATTTAAAAATATTCAATTACTTCATAGACTTTCCGCTAGGGGGCGTAAGGGTAAATTGCTTTCCTCCCTATATCTCTGCTTCTAAATCTCCGATTTGAAAAATTCTTTCTGCACCGGATACAAATCCTGATGAGAAATCGTTTGCACATAATTTTAAATTTTTGTAAAAAAATGGTTTGGCCACCAAGGGGCGCAAATTTTAATTTCCGCTTCTGATGTATTTGCAGCAAAATATGAGCTTCCAAATTCTTGATTGAAAAAATTCGTCGTTTGTAGACCGATAGTACTCATGCCGACAAACCTATTAGAATTTCTCTTTTCTTAAAATAATGCATAGTTTCTACGCCAGGGGCAGAGATGTATATCTTATTTTTGTCAATATCTCTACTTCTAAGAGTCCGATTTAAAAAAATACCTTCTTTGTTCGATAGTGTTTCCAGTGTGACATGTTTTTCATATAATTTCAAAATTTTCAGTTAATTCATAGACTTCCCGCTAGGGGGCGTAAAGGTAAATTGCTTCCCCTCTATATCTCTGCTTCTAAATCTCCGATTTAAAAAATTCTATCTGCACCGGATACAGCACCTGATGGGAAACTTTTTGCACATAATTTCTAATTTTTGTAAAAAACTGGTTTGGACAACAGACGGCGTAAACTTTAATTTCCGCTTCTGATGTATTTGCAGCAAAATGTGAGCTTCTAAAATCTCGATTGACAAAAAAGTGGTTTGTTGACCGATACTACTCACGTCGAGAAACCTTTTAGAAATATTTTGGTCTTGAAATAATTCTACGCCACGGGGCGTATATGTATATCTTATTTTTGTCAATATCTCTACTTCTAGGAGTCCGATTTGAAAAATTCCTTCTTTGTTGAATAGTGCTTCCGATACGAAATGTTTTCCCTATAAATTAAAAATTTTCAAGTAAATCATGGACTTTCCGCTAGGGGGCAGAAAGGTAAATTGCGTTTTCTGCGTTATTTCTGCTTCTAAAACTCTGATTTGAAAAATTCTTCTTGTATTGCATACAAGACCTGATGGAAAATATTTTTCACATAATTTCTAATGTTTGGTAAAAATGGTTTGGCCACCAGGGGGCATAAGTGTTAATTTCTGCTTGTGATATATTTGCAGCAAACTCTGGGCTCCTGAAAACTCGACTAAATATATTTTGTTTTCTTGGACCGATACCGCTCATATGGAAAAACTTTTTGAGAATACTTTCTTCCTAAAATAATGAATGATTTTCCAACCAGGGGACGTAAAGTCACAACTTATTTTTGTCGATATCTCTGTTTCTAAGAGCCAGATTTGAAAAATTCTTTCTGTGTTGGAGAGCGTTTCCAGTGCGAAATGTTTCTCATATAAATTCATGTTTTTTTTAACGCACAAGTCTACAACCAGAAGCTCACGATTCCGTTTACAGCAATATCTGAGGGATTAAAAACCTGAATGAAAAAGTTCTTTCTTCCGTCAAATACTATTTTTTTCCATACCGGTTCCATTGATTTGAATACCTTTGATAAATTTGATTTGCATCAGAACGGATTCAAAAGACGTGCTTATTACACCCGAAAATTCGGTGTCATCTTTTTTGTTATTATTACTGGGTTAATTGCGAATGAAATGTCCGGCAGAGGACCAGCACACGTGAACGACGAGAACGGAGAAATGGGACAACTTACCTAGGCAAAATGATCCTCCTTGGCATCGACGCGTAGTTGCTATCTGTCTGGCAAAGCCATGATCCTGGAAAGAAAAACGTCTTGTGGCTAGGACCCGAAGAACTCATCAACTGCACGTTGAACCACGATGTCTATCGTGAACTGTTTCCCGGACTGGAAGTGATCCAGGCGACGAAGCAGATGATAGTCTGTCGGAGACAAGTCCGGGTATTAGGCAGGATGAGGCGGTGCTTCATATCCCATGGCACTTAGGGACAGCATCGTTCGTTGTGCGACATAAGGGTGGACGTTGTCCTGGAGCAGAAGAACACCATGTCTGTTGACCAAAGCATGTTGTTTCTGCAGCAATTTCCGGTGGATCTGGTGTAATGCAGCGCAATAACGTTCTGCAGTGATGGTTTGGCCTCTTTCCGAGAATCTCCGATGAATTATCCCGGCTATCGACCACCAGACAAGGAGCATCATCTTCTTGTTGTGTAAGGGTGGCTCAGGATGCCATCCGGCAGACTGTGCCTTGCTTAACCATTGCGCAGATAGTTTCCGATTATCATGAAGGACCCACTTTTCGTCGGAGGTGACGATTCTATCCAGTAGAGGTTTCTGTTTATTCCTGGCCAGCAGTTGTCAACTCATGCGACAGCCACATGTCCAGCTCTTTTACTTTACCCAGCGCAGCCAGAAGCCGAATAACTGTCGCGTGTTGGACACATACCTCTGCTGCTATCTCACAACACGTTTTTCGGGGTCTGCTTCAGCCTCACGTCACAGAACATCGTCAGAAACCATGTGCTTCGTTTTGCAGGTCCGTATCTCCGCTTGGAAACTTCACAAACCATCGCCGAATGGTTCGTTCATTGCCTGTATTCTCCCCAAATGCTTTGTTAACATACATAATTTATGTCTACAAAGCTTGCGGTGTTAAGATAGAATAATAGTGAAAGCGTTTCGCACAATAATATGTTTATTATACATCAACTATAGTTTCGCAAAGCGTTTGGCTCTGCTTCCTCAGGACGAATGGAGCGTAAACATTGAAATCATTGTGACGTCATCAGAATTCTGACGATCACGGGTTTTGGTGAGTTGCTTCCATGCACTTGAAAGAAATGAAGTCGACGACATGTCGTTGATAAACCGTGACGAGTTCCGGTATATGTGGACAGCTTCTAATACATTAAGCTTCTTGATAGTCGAGTCCGGTTTATCAATAAGCGTAGCGTTTCCAAACAAAAATTTGTGGTTCTTTTCGTGACAATGTTGAGCTATAGATGACTTCTTCAGTTCATAGTTCCCTACATAGGTCTTGTGTTCCTTCACACGGAAATTAAAGCCCTGCGGGTCTGTCCTATTTATAAAATACCACATTTACATGCTATCTAATAAACGTGTGAAGGAACACACGAAAGATGTACGGAACTATATGAACTGAAGAAGTCGTCTATAGCTCAACATTGTCACGAAAAGAACCATAATTTTATGTTTGGAAACGCTACGCTTATTGATAAACCGGACTCGACTATCAAGCTTAATATACACTATCAACCAACAAGTAACTGGACACCCCTGCAATCGATGATATCTGCGGTCCTGATACACGTCACGGCCGCTGCTGTTAAATATCGTGTGGGAAACAACAACGCAACCAGTCGCATTCAACATGCCATGCAGTTCGGAGATCTCTGATTTCGAGAAAGTTGTAATCGTCGGGTATCACAGAAAGGGCCGATCCATACGTGACATATCCAGCGAGTTGAAGTACCCAAAATCGACAGTGGCCTACGTGATTGGCAAGTATGTGGAAGATGAGAGGTGACTGTCGGAATGTGCTCCGACCCAGCAGACCCACAAAACTGGGAGTTAGAGACCGACGGATGCTGGCCAGAGAAATTCGGAAGAACCGCACCAAATCGATGGGCCACATCCGCGAGGAGTTTCAACAGGCATCTGGGAGTGTTCTTTCGATGAATACCATCCGTAAGGAAGCCCATATGCTCGGTTATCATGGACGTGCTGCCTCCCACAAGCCTTTGATCACCAAGTCCAATAGCGCTGCTCGGCTAACGTGGTGCAAAGAACGTCGACAGTGGACCGTTGAACAGTGGAAACAGGTCCTTTGGAGCGACGAATCAAGGTTCACCCTCTACCGTTCGGATGGCAGGGTCTGGGTTTGGCATCTGCCTGGAGAACGCCTCCTGCCGGAATGTATTTTGCCAGCTGTGAAGTTCAGCGATTCCGCCCCGGTGGCGCAGTGGTCTAAGCGATGGCCTCTGATCATTCGTCCGAAAAGGGTCTGGGTTCGAATCCCGGTCAGGCATGGATGTTGTGTTTGTCTTAAGGCACTGGCTTTCTCCCTTCCCTGGAACCACTGACCCTAAATTAGGGACGGGCGACTGCTTATAGCCCATTGAGTTGCTCACGGTGGTCTTTAAACCTCCAATCAAAAAATAAAAAAAATAAAAATAAAAAAAGAAGTTCGGCGGCGGTTGAATTATGCTATGGAGGTGTTTCTCCTGGTATGGCACGGGACCCTTGGTGGCAATTCCTGGTAGACTCAACGCCGAGACCTACTGCACCAATTTGAGTGACCATGCGCTTCCTACGTTGTGGCAGTTTTACGGGTAGAGCCATGTTACTTTCAGGATGACAATGACACCTGTTATGTTGCGAGGTCCACCATGGCTTGGTATGGTGACAATGGGTTTAATCTAAAGGACTGGCCCCGGACCTTAACCCTATCGAGCACCTATGGCACGAGTTGGAGCGTCGACTTAAGGGGTGCCCCCACCGTCCGAAATCGGTGAAGGAACTGACTTGTCTTTTCCAAGCCGAATGGAGGAAAATACCGCTTGCCGTCGTACAACGCCTGGTTGAGAGTATACCCCGGAGGGTCGCAGCTGTAATCGCCGCTCGTGGAGGCTCCACCAACTATTGAAGGTGAATAAACTTCGTTTCACTTTGCTATCACAGGTGTCCAATTACTTGTTGGTAGAAAGAGTATTAGAAGCTTTCCACATGTACCGGAACTCGTCACGGCTTGTCAACGACATGACGTGGACTCCATTTCTTTCAAGCGCGTGGAAACAACTCACCAAAACCCGTGACTGTGAATGTTTACGCTGCATTCGTCCTGAGGAAGCAGAACCAAACGCTTTGCGAAACTATAGTCGATTTATAATAAACACTTTATTGTGCGAAACGTTTTTACTATTATTCTGCTTTGTTAACGTTTCGAGCGGCAATTCCTGCAGAATGGCCCAGTTTAAATTCGTACAGGAAGATGACTCTCAAATCCGGCGTCTGCATGTTTCCTTTGCAAGCCACGTGACGCCCAAACAAATAATACCTTAACCTTGTTCTTCATACACGTGCTAGCTATTAGTAGTAACTCTGTGACGTAATACACGCAACACCTGTGGGTGATTCCATTCCGCTGTGGTAGGGGTCTGTCTCCACTGCTCGTTCGCGTCGGACATTTAATTCGCACCAACCTAATAGAATCATTGAAATGACACGATATTAATTTCAGAAAGCTCTGCTGGTAGATGCAGTGGACCGAAAACAGAGTTAAACATTCCACGAACTGTTTAAAATTTACTCTTTTTAAGGAGATTTACTTCGAATTTGTGCAATACTTCTCAAAAAATCTCGCAAATGATATATACTTAATCCACTGTTTCACATGTTTCTTCCCCGCAGTGAGACACCTCTGTTCTAAAGACGAATACGGATGGAATCAGTGTTCTCGCAAAAATGCTGTCTGTGTAAATGTCTGGAACGAAACTCAAGGGTTTATCTGCAAATGTCCTCCAGGAACCGTAAAAATGGACAATGGATTTTGCAAAGGTAAGCAAAGAAATCTATTTCGTTCTTTTCTTTTGACATTTATTTATTGAGTTTTTGAGTTCCACGTCAATAGATGGCGTCGTTGGCTCACAGCTTTTGAAAATTTCCCGAGCAGTCGGTTATGGAATTTGATACGGCGGGCTGTCTGTTTGTTATGTGTTTTGTAAAACCTTTAGGCCCCCCCGGTGGCGTAGTGGTCTAAGAGATGGCCTCTGATCATTCGTCCGAAAGGGGTCCGGGTTCGGATCCCGGTGAGGAATGGATGTTGTGCTTTGTCTTACGGCACTGGTTCTCTCCCTTCCTTGGAATCAGTGGCCCTAAATTAGGGACGGGAGACTACTTATCGCCCATTGAGTCTCACGGTGGTCGTTAAACCTTCAACCAAAAAACAACAGCAACAACAACAACACACCTTTAGTCAATATTTCGTCAACACTTTGTGACGTACCTGCCAGCAGGACGCACACGACATAAAGGCAGATAGGAATCAGAATGAACGTCTGCGTAGCTCAGTTGGTAGAGCGACTTGTTCCGGAATAAGCGAACTCGGGTTCGAATTCCGGCGTAGACCAAAAATGACGGAGAAATTCTACTTCGTTATAATGGCGCCCGAACTATCCGGATGACCCGACCGTTCAAAATCTCGCAATGGTGTGATGTTATTTCCACACCGCGAGATAGGAAAAATAAGAGAATCCCTTCTCCAGCGCTTCGAAAAATAAATGTGTGCGACGTTGCATTCCACACACCAGATTGACTGGCAGTTCTCAAGTGCAAGTTCTACAGTGGATGGCTGCCTGCAACGATTCATAGTCACGGCTGACCCGTGGGCCATGCTCCCGGCCCTCCTGCGGGGGGGGATGTGACGTACCTGCCAGCAGGACGCACACGACATAAAGGCAGATAGGAATCAGAATAAACGTCTGCGTAGCTCAGTTGGTAGAGCGACTTGTTCCGGAATAAGCGGCCTCGGGTTCTAATCCCGGCGTAGACCAAAAATGACGGAGAAATTTACTTCGTTATAACTTCTTTGTACCCAACAGTTTTCGTGTACACTGACTGTGAACCCTGTGTCAATTTCCCTGTTCTTTTCCGTGAACTATTTGTATCTTGACGTCGTCAGATCGTCGTATTCTTGACGTTGCCACATACAGATGGCTAAACACCGGTTCAGGTAGTGAACCAAAATTCCTCATGTAAAGGTTTTCGTAGCCGACCCGGTGGCGCAATGGTCTAAGCGATGCCCTCTGATCATTAGCCCGAAAGGGGTCAGTGTTCGAATCCCGGTGAGGCATGGATGTTGTGCTTGTCTTACGTCACTGGCTTTCTCCCTTCCCTGGAACCAGTGACCCTAAATTGGGGACGGGCGACTGCTTATAACCCACTGAGTTGCTCACGGTGGTCGTGAAACCTCCAACCAAAATAAAAAAGTTTTCTTATCTCTAGAGTTGACCGTGTTACTTAACGCATATCTGACGTCATGTGAGATGATTGGGATTAGATGACGTCACACCAGCAGCTGTGTTCTTTGTTTCTATGACAACAAAACAAAGTGGTATACGCGTGGACTGTGCGCCTGTAGGTGAGAACGTCACCTACACGAAAACGCGAACAGCTAATCGTGACGTCACAAATATTTGTTTCTCGGTTGTTGCTATGACGACTTAAAAAATGGCACGGAGGAGGAAGAGGGCTCCGCCTAAAACACAAAAACATAAAAAAATGCACCTTTATTTTTCCACATTTTGGATACACCTGTTGAACCGATCACAGAGGTGGCTAATCCCCGCTGCGAAAAAGGGTGTATCTTTTTCCTGACACCAACACTTTGTTGCCTCCTGTTCAGAATCATCCGGAAAATACCTACCCCGCAGGTCTTTTTTCACATTTATGAAAAGGAAGAAGTCGTTAGGGGTGAAAAGTGAGTACCGTGAGTAGAGATTAGGTAGAAGCCACATTCCATCGAAACACCGGCGGTGGGGTGGAGCGTTGTCCATCAGCAATCCCAACCGAGAACACCCTGTCGCAATTTTCCTCGCTGTTTACTTTTGACGGCTTCACGCAATTATGGCAATAGTGCAGCATAATAGGCCGCATTCAAAGTCATTTTGTAAGGCAAGTAATCAATTAACAGCAACCCTTCTCCGTCCCAAAAAATGGTAGTCATGATCTTTTCTGCAGATGGTTGTGTTTTACACTTTTTTGGTGGTCATGATGTTTCCACTGCAATATTAGATTTAATATTAGAATCCAAGTTGTGAAGCCACGTCCCAACACTAGTAATATTATTATTAGAATCCAAGTTGTGTAGCCACGTTCCAACACCAGTAAAATTAATATTAGAATCCAAGTTGTGAAGCCACGTCCCAACACTAGTAATATTAATATTAGAATTCAAGTTGTAAAGCCACGTCTCAACACTAGAAATATTATTATTAGAATCCAAGTTGTGTAGATGCGTCCCAACACTGGTAATATTAATATTAGAATCCAAGTTGTGTAGCCACGTCCCAACACCAGTAAAATTAATATTAGAGTCCAAGTTGTGTAGCCACGTCCCAACACCAGTAAAATTAATAATAGAGTCCAAGTTGTGGAGCCACGTCCCAAAACTAGTAATATTAAAATTAGAATCCAAGTTGTGTAGCCACGTCCCAACACTAGTAATATTAAAATTAGAATCCAAGTTGTGAAGCCACGTCCCAACACTAGTAATATTATTATTAGAATCCAAGTTGTGTAGATACGTCCCAACACTGGTAATATTAATATTAGAATCCAAGTTGTGTAGGCACGTCCCAACACCAGTAAAATTAATATTAGAATCCAAGTTGTGGAGCCACGTCCCAACACTAGTAATATTAAAATTAGAATCCAAGTTGTGTAGCCACGTCCCAACACTAGTAATATTAAAATTAGAATCCAAGTTGTGAAGCCACGTCCCAACACTAGTAATATTAAAATTAGAATCCAAGTTGTGAAGCCACGTCCCAACACTAGTAATATTAATATTAGAATCCAAGTTGTGAAGCCACGTCCCAACACTAGTAAAATTAATATTAGAATCCAAGTTGTGTAGCCACGTCCCAACACTAGTAATATTAAAATTAGAATCCAAGTTGTGTAGCCACGTCCCAACACTAGTAATATTAAAATTAGAATCCAAGTTGTGAAGCCACGTCCCAACACTAGTAATATTAAAATTAGAATCCAAGTTGTGAAGCCACGTCCCAACACTAGTAATATTAAAATTAGAATCCAAGTTGTGAAGCCACGTCCCAACACTAGTAATATTAAAATTAGAATCCAAGTTGTGAAGCCACGTCCCAACACTAGTAAAATTAATATTAGAATCCAAGTTGTGTAGCCACGTCCCAACACTAGTAATATTAAAATTAGAATCCAAGTTGTGTAGCCACGTCCCAACACTAGTAATATTAAAATTAGAATCCAAGTTGTGAAGCCACGTCCCAACACTAGTAATATTAAAATTAGAATCCAAGTTGTGAAGCCACGTCCCAACACTAGTAATATTAATATTAGAATCCAAGTTGTGAAGCCACGTCCCAACACAATGCAATATTAGATTCAATATTAGAATCCAAGTTGTGAAGCCACGTCCGAACACTAGTCAAAATACAGGAATAGAAGTAATCTGGATCGCAGGTAATGGTGTCACATTGAACCCGACTTGCTTCAAAATGATCATTCTTCATCTCAGATGTCAATATTTGAGGAACCCATCTGGCACAGAACTTTGACACCCCTAACCTAACATTCAAAGTTGTACAAACGCTGCCGGCACTTACCTTTAGTTTCTCAGTAATCTGTTCGACAATTCGCGGGCTTGACATCACGATGTCCTCCACTTTTCTGCACATTTAATCTGTGGTCACCTCCAGATTTGGAAACGTGTCAAACATTCTGGACCCGAACCCGATCCGAAGAAACCTGCTTTGAGTTCTGTATCTACACTGGCGGAAAGTGAAAAAAGTACACCAAAAAGGATTTGCCCGACGATCATGAAATTTACATATGTCAATAGGGTCGAGTTTACGTAGGAGTGATGTTAATTTCGGGACCAACCGGTGAGCGCTTACGCCACAGCACGGCATAATATGCAAATTATCTTCGGTGGTATTTAAGGAGTACGGCGAAGTGAATGTAATCAGTCGTCGATGTACGGACACGTACGAAGACCCTGAAAAAGCTGCAATACCTGGACATTAGGGTGGAGCGAAAAACACTTTTGTTTTAAATTGAAACGTCACCATGTGCAATAAGTGCGATTTTATTACTGAAATGACCCCCGAAATATGGATGACATTATTTGATATCTTAGGCTGCCCCAAGAACCTCGAAGTTTGAACGTTATAGGGAAAAATGGTTTAAAAACACCCGCTTCTCCATTTTGTAAATATAAAAAAAACTGTGTCACCATGAATTTTGCAGGTTCGAAAATCTGCAAAATTTGCAGGTTCTAAAACATTTGCTCTTGCATGAGCATATGTCAAAGATATGTTGCGAATCTACACGAAATTGTTCAATCTTCTTTCGGTAGGTTTCATCCATTCTTGCAGCGTGTTTTTTCAGCTTTCGGATTTCAGTGTTGTATGCGATAATACGCTTTGCAACAGATTTGTGGAGAGATGTCGGAAGAGATGCTTTCTTCCATATACTTAGCACTTTGTCCGCGACAATACTTGCTATTTCTGTTGCAGCAGGCTCATAATTTGCACCTTCCTGCCTAAGAGTATTCCTCACAAGGTAGTAAATGCGCATAACATCTTCGTAAGTAGGCAACACATTTTCATGCATCTCCTTATAACTCTCGAGGATAGGGCAATCAGCTTTATTTCTTGTTTCAGCCATCTTGAGTTGTTGGACGACAAAACAAAAATGTCGGTAGGATCCAATCAACGTCACTAGGAGTGAAAGAAACTGTTGCATCATTATGACGCAAACCCGCCAACACTCTCTCCCAAACGGACCTGTGCGACTGTGCTGAGATGACTCAGCGAGTTCGGAAACAGAGCTCCGCTGTGAGAGAGGGGTGGGCTGAGATGAAAAAGGTAACAAAAACAAAGCACAGCGCAATACAGCAAGCTATGTTTCTGAAAATCAACAAGAGGCATCCAGAAAGTATGAGAGGGGGGGGGGGAGAGTTTCTTAATGTTTAGCCCAAATTGATAACAATAAGGCTGCTGTCGAACTTAATGCTTACGCAACTTATCATGCCATTTTTGGCAAAGATTACATACTTTAAGGGATCTGGGGAAGCCTAAGAAATTAACTCATGTCTGCTGACCTTGTACTCGCGTTTATACACTCAAAGGTGATAATAAATAACATGGTGACACAGTTTTTATTTATATTTACAAAATGGAGAAAGCGGGTGTTTTTAAGCCATTTTTCCCTATAACTTTCAAACTTCAAGGTTCTTGGAGCAGCCAAAGATATCAAATAATGTCATCCATATTTCGGGGGTCATTTCAGTAATAAAATCGCAACTATTGCACATGGTGACGTTTCAAATAAAAAAAGTGTTTTTCGCTTCACCCTGCTGGACATTGAAGACGTGTAAGATTTCAGCAGTTATCGGACTTTGAGCGAGGTCTTTTAGTCGGACTCCGCGAGGCCGGGTGGTCGTATCGTCGTATTGCGGAGCGAATTGGAAGGGAAGTATCGGTGGTGGTACGATGGTGGCTTAGATGGTCCGAGGAACATTCCCACACGAAAAGACGTGGAACCGGCAGTCACAGACAGACTGATGAGCGGACCGATCGACGCATAAGAAGAGCGGCGTTGTCAAGCAGAACATCCACTGCGACGTAAATCTGAGCTGCCGTTGCACCTGAGATGACTGTGCGAACAATTTGCAACCATCTACTGGATACAGGACTACGTGCACGTGTGCTTCTGGCATGTGTACCGCTGACTCCAGTCCACCGTCAGAAACGGCTGCAGTGGTGTCGTCAACGTCTGCACTGGAGAACACAATGGCGATCTGTCGTGTTCAGCGATGAAAGTAGATTCTGCTTGGGAGCCTCCGATTGCCGTATGCGTGTTCGCAGACGCGCAGGTGAGCGTCTCCACCCTTCTTGCATCCGCCAGCGTCACACAGGGTCTACACCTGGTCTTCTGGCGTGGGGAGCGATCAGCTATCACTCCCGTACGCAACTAGTGTTTGTACCGGGTACGTTAAACATCACCTTCTACATCAACAAGACCATTCAGCCCGTTGTTGTGCCGTTTGTAAGGTCGGTCCATCGTGGTGTTTTCCAGCAAGATAACGCACGCCCACGCACGGCACGTGCAACGCAACATGCACTTCAGGGTGTGAGACAACTTCCATGGCCTGCACGTTCACCGGATTTGTCCCCCATTGAGAACGTGTGAGATTTTACGGAACAACGATTTATCCGGTCTCCACGACCAGCCACGACCATCCCCGATTTACGCGTCCAGGTTGAGGATGCTTGGAACTCAATACCCCAAACTTACATCCAACATCTGTACGACAGACTCCATGCCAGAATTGCTCAGTGTGACGCAGTTCAACCTCGTACTAACCATGTTACATGGAAATGTAATTTTTTAGTTTACCAGCAAATACAGCTGTATTTTGCCATAATGTTATGATCACGTTATCCTCTGTATTCCGTTATTATGCTGTATAAATTTCGTTGGTATTAGACGTCTATTTCTTGGTGTTCTTTTTTCACTTTCCGCCAGTGTATGTACATATAGAGCGAGTATAAAAAGGCTCTCAGCAGGGGTATCTTACTGGTTACATGGAAATCAAACAAACGTATTATAGGAATGTATAATTTACTCACTTACAGGAAGTATTGAAACTATCGTCTTTCATTTGCAAGACGTAACCTAATTGTTTTACACTTGTTTTCAAAAGGTCCCGGACAATTCGTCCAATGCCGATTCACCACCCTGGTGGCGCAGTGGTTAAGCGATGGCTTCTGATCATTGGTACAAGTGGGGTCCGGGTTCGAAACCCGTTGCGGCATGGATGTTGTATTTGTCTTACGGCGCTGGCTGTCGTACCTTTGGACCAACTATCCATTGGAAGAATCGTACCTTTGGACCAACAATCCGTTGGACGAATTATCTCATTAGACGAATCGTACCTTTGGGCCAACTATCCGTTAAACGAATTGTTCCTTTGGACGAATCGCACCTTTGGACCAACTATCTGCTGGACGAATCATACCTTTGGACCAAATATCCGTTGGACGAATTGTCCCTTTAGACGAATCATACCTTTGGACCAAATATTGGTTGGACAAATTGTCCCTTTTGACGAATCGTTCCTTTGGACCAAATATCAGCTAGACGAATCGTACCTTTGGACCAACTATCCGTTGGACGAATTGTCCCTTTAGACGAATCGTACCTTTGGACCAAGTATCGGTTGGACAAATTGTCCCTTTTGACGAATCGTACCTTTGGACCAACTACCCGTTGGACGAATTTTCTCTTTTGACGAATCGTACCTTTGGACCAACTATCCGTTGGCGAATAGTCCCTTTGGACGAATCGTACCTTTGGACCAAGTATCGGTTGAACAAATTGTCCCTTTTGACGAATTGTACCTTTGGACCAACTATCCGTTGGATGAATTTTCCCTTTTGACGAATCGTACCTTTGGACCAACTATCCGTTGGCGAATTGTCCCTTCGGACGAACCGTACCTTTGGACCAACTATCCGTTGGACGAATCGGCATTGGGACAATCGTTGTTGGACGAATCGTACCAGACCCGTTTTCAAATACATCTGAGGGCGTCCAAAAGTCCCTCTGCAGTAATATTTATTAAGGCTTTCCCACGTAATTTTGATGGCACTCCAGTCAAAACTTTTGAATTACGTAATTTGTTGTGCGCTTAATTTCAGGTTTTGTGATGTTCTTGATAACATATGAAGAGGAAGAATGTCGTTCCTTCTGTGGGGTAGCTTTAGAATATGTTTCACGGCAACACCAATTTTCACAAGCTTATGTTGAGTTGAAAGTTTCCAAAATGCGAATGTTGTTTTCATCATTGCCCCTCAGAAGGAAGGACAGTCTTCCTTTAATATGCATGACAAAACATTTCTCAGTCAGCTGAAAAGAAATGTATATCGAGCACAAAATTCCACAATGCGCATTTTTCTTTGAAAAAAACGTTTTGTTGCTTTTCAAAAATATAACTAACGGAAATAAACCGGGTCGAAATCGGGTCATGAACACCTTGACCCGACCCATTTGACCCCTCAAGATATTTTCGACCCGTTCACCCGCTGACCTATTTACCCCTTAACCGTACCCATCTCTGGTCACCTCCACCGCGCGAGTGTCATCTTTCAACGAGTCTCTTCCCCGTTTAAAGAGAACGAACATTTTTTGGTACGGAGAAAGACAGAAAGCGAAAGAGAGAAAAACAGAAAGAGAGAAAGAGAGAGAGAGAGAAAGAGGGAGAGAGAGAGAAATGAGAAAGACAGAAAGGGAAAGAGAGAAAGAGAAAGTCAGAAAGGGAAAGATGTCAGTGAGTACATTTTTTGACAGATGTCATGAGTACATGTTGACAGATGTCAGTGAGTACATGTTGACAGATGTCAGTGAGTACATGTTGACAGATGTCAGTACATTTTTTGACAGATGTCAGTGAGTACATCTAAGCAGATGTCAGTACATTTTTTGACAGATGTCAGTGAGTACATCTTGACAGATGTCAGTATATTTTTTAACAGATGTCAGTACATTTTTTAACAGATGTCAGTGAGTACATCTTGACAGATGTCAGTGAGTACATCTTGACAGATGTCAGTACATTTTTTGACAGATGTCAGTACATTTTCTGACAGATGTCAGTGAGTACATCTTGACAGATGTCAGTACATTTTTTGACAGATGTCAGTGAGTACATCTTGACAGATGTCAGTACATTTTTTGACAGATGTCAGTGAGTACAAAATATGTCAGTGAGTACATTTTTTGACAGTGGTATGAGAAGGTTCATCATCGACAAACACAGAGCATGGGAGGCTCGTCAGATAATGCGAGTGAGGAGCCGCCTCATCAGAAAGTTCTCTCAGATGAAAAAACATCTGTAACATAAATAAATATGTGAATAGGAATTTCATTAACGATTACGTACATTGAATAGAAATTTCAATGTAACTAAACGAAACATTGAAATTCCTATTTTGATTAGTGAATTTGCCTTCAAAAATGGTTCAATCGACGATGAATCCTTAATTTATGAGCATTAAATTTATAAAGTTTGAATACTGATTTTACTAAGAAGCTGAAATGAACATGCTTCTTGCGCAGGAGAGGCGATCGCGGCAAACCTCGCGAACGGGAGACAAATCTCACAGAGCAGGACACTCAGAGGTTAATCTTCCATATAGACTCATGGCAATAATTTGGCCTCGAAAATCTCAATAGAACAGCGCGCAAGTGGAAGGACATGGAACTAAAACGTAGAACCGTAACCCCTTGCCTTTGTTCTTCTATTTTTCAAGAGTTTACAACTCTTTCCGCGGTGCAATTTATATAGCCACTGGTACCGTTTCACTTGATAGACGTTATCGTACTTCCATGTCCGCCTGCTGGGGCGCTGTCTTAAACACGAGAGTTGGACCTCTGTCTCTATTCCTCTGTGCTGCTACTTATATAGCCACTGGTACAGTATCACGTGACAGACGCTATCGTAGTTTCATCTCCGATTGCTGGGGCGTTGTCTTAAACACGAGAGTTGGACCTCTGTCTCTCCTCCTCTGTGCTGCTACTTATATAGCCACTGGTACAGTATCACGTGACAGACGCTATCGTAGTTTCATGTCCGATTTCTGGGGCGTTGTCTTAAACACGAGAGTTGGACCTCTGTCTCTCCTCCCCTGTGGTGTTACTTATATAGCCACTAGTACCGTATCACGTGACAGACACCGTCGTAGTTTCATGTCGGACCACTGGGGCGCTGTCTTAAACTTAAGAGTTGGACCTCTGTCTCTATTCCTCTGTGACAAGCCTTTTCCCAGATCATGACTTCCAGCGAGTTCCTGAGGAGACAGCCCACGCAGCATAAAATCGGCTGGCATCTTTGTTTCTATTGGAGGATGCAATCCAATGGGAGCGGATGGACCTGATCTGATGACGTTGGCGAAGTCGCTCTTTGAGGCGACAACGCATTTCGCCTCAGCGCGCTGCGAGTACGCAAGTTAAACCTACATGCCCACAAAGATTTTTGTTCAAGCGTGCAGTACATTTTCTATATTATATATTGACTTTTTGGAACCTACATCTTCGATAGCAGGTAGTTAAGTGAGAAATGCACTGAAAATTTCCTTTTTATTAATAATAAATAAATTCAAATTTATTTGTATCCGTAAAAAGATAATTTTATTTAGAATTGAGCTCAATGATAAAAAATAAACTGAATGCAGTCTGTTGCGAAAAAAAACAAATTCTCACTGGCGAAAAAAAGTTCTGATTTCTTCCATGCTTCAGCTGCTTTTGCGAGATGAACAGAAATGTAATTCCAGCTGTACGCCTTTACCACAGACCAGGTCTCAATTTGTGACCCGCGTCACATGCACGATGTATCTTCGCCGACAGACATGTGACTAATATTTTGGACTCCGAAACACTTTGTGAGAAAGTACTGTCTTTATAAAAAAATTACTTGTAAGTTTTTGAGGAGCGGACTTTCTATTGATGGGCCACGGGTGGCCTAGTGGTCAACGTTTGTAACTGCCACGGAGAAGACCTCGGGTTCGATCGCAGGCAGGTACGAGCGCTCGAACCACTAAATATCTGTCGTGCGTCAGATAGGCACGTCAAGCCGTCTGGCCACGGGTACTAGCCCCCCCCCCCCGGTATAAAATAAGGGTGTCTTCCCCATTTCTACTCCGCTTCCGTGTCACTTTCCTATCGGACACTCTAGCCCAAATCTCCTAGTTTCTTATCTCTAAGTATTGTTTGTGGTCAGACACTCCCTTCCTAAAATCCTCTACATATGATCTGATATGATCGTTTGATTGACGTTGTGCGTGCCGCAACGACCACTCATTTACTATCGCTAGACGACGAAATTGAGCGCAAAATATGCGTTTTTGACCCATGGGGACAAATTAACAGAAAACAGATGAACCATTTGCTCCTCTACTGTATTTTTCATGAAATATGAGTTTTTACATCTGAAATCGTTTGCAATTTTTCAAGTCTACCTCTCCACCGTTCTTGGTATCTTCCAAGAATTTTGTTCATTTATCATCAAGTAATATAAAGATTCATTAGTATATACACAGTCGAGTCACATGATTGCGACCACCTCCTACTTTTGACGTCAACAGCGCGTAGCCAATGAAAGAAGGCACGCGTCGTGAGCTGGCGTGGAGGGTATATAAGGTGTGCTGTAGGAATTCTGAAAGCATGGGCCGCGGGTGGTCTAGTGGGGAACGTTCGTGACTGCAACGGAAGGGACCTCAGGTTCGATCCCAGGGAGGTACGAATGCTCGATCCACTAAATATCCACCGTGCGTCGGATAGGCACGTTAAGCCGTCGGACCACGGGTGCTGGCCCCCGGAAATAAATAAGGGCGTCTCCCTCCCCCTTTCTACTTCACTTCCGTGTCACTTTCCTATCGGGCACACTAGCCCAAATCTCCTAGCTTCCTATTTCTAAGGGTTGTTTAAGACCTGGGATCAGACACTCCCTTCCTAAAATCCTCTAAATATGATGATTTGATCTGAAAGCATGTCACTCGTTGTTGTCATGGATAAAAGGAGCGATTTAGGAGATTTACAAAATGGGATGATTATCGGCTTTTGGGCCAAGGGTGGCAGCATTTCTGAATTAGCGCAATTTGTGAACCGTTCGCGTGCTGCTGTGTTCAAACTTTATCGTGATTGGAGAAACGGCACCCTGTTGCGAATAAGCGACGTGTAAACTGCAAAGCACTACGTGCCACTAACGTGAGAGGTGAAGGTCGGCTTAGTAGGTGCGTGAGGGCCGATCGACACGCTAAAGGGGTGCAACTCACTGGCCGAATGAAACACAGGGCTGTCAAAAGTGTGTCTAAAACAAGTTTAGCGAACCCTGCTGCGTGTGGGGCTCCGATGCAGACGGATGGTCACTGCACCTATGCTAAAGAAGGTGCATCGGCAGAAAAGGTTTATATTTGCACGGCAGTATTGGAATTGGACCTCAGCTGATTGGCGAAGAATTGCCTTCTCCGATGAGTCACTTTTTCTGCTTCATCGAACGGATGAACGTTGGCGTATAAGGCGAGAAACATCAGAGAACAAACACTCTTCAACCATTGCCGGAAGAACACAAGCTGATGGGGGCAGCGTTATGGTCTGGGGAATGCTTTCATGGTATTCCCTGGGTCCACTCATATCTGTCGAAGGCACTATGGATCGAATTATTTATGAATCCATCCTTGCAGACCACGTATACGTGCTGATTGTATTCCATGGGAGCCAATTGGTATCTTCCAGCACAAGAATACGACGTGTCACACAGCTAGATATGTCCGAGAGTGGTTGGAAGAGCACGATGAAGACTTCAAAGTAGTTCGCTGGCCCCCTAATTCCCCAGAATTAAAGCCAGTTGTGCATCTGTGAAACCACCTCAATCGTGTTGTTCGCTCTATGGATCCCCCACCACGCACCCTCCAGCAGCTGTCAGATGCACTGCAGTCACCATGGCTACACATACCTGTGAACACCTTCCAGCACCTTCTTGAATCACTCCCAGCCCGTCTAGCTGCTGTCCGCGCTGTACACGGTGGCTACTCTGGATTTCAGCTGGTGGTCACAATAATGTGACTCGACCGAATACACTGTAGGGCCACTTTATTATGACCACCTGACAGTTTTAAGCAAATGAGCTATGGCTGCACGCTGTTACCGCCAGAGGGCAAGGCTAGTATGAAAAGGGAAAGCCTAGTGCTTGCGCCAGTAGTAGTAGTGATTTTTGGGTGACGAGATGGGTAAAAAATGCGATTTGACAGACTTTCAACGTAGGATGATTGTAGGAGCTCGGAGCCATTAGCGAGTATCACCGTAACCGCCGTATTCATGAAATGTTCCAGAGCAGCTGTTGTTTAAGTGTTTAAAGACTGGACTGTCAGCCAAAAAACTGGGTCTCTACGTGCAACGTGTGGTCATAATTGACTAGTGACTGCTCGGGCGGAACGGAGAGTGTCCAGACTGGTAACAGACAACAGAAGGGCAACAGTGCAGCAAATTACAGACCATCTTAATCAAGGATCCCCTCAAATTATCTCTGCACGCACTGTTTGCTGTACACTGCATCGGATGGGATATGGCAGCCGAAGGCCTGTTCGAACACCTTTGCTGTCTGCAGTTAATAAGAGAAAACGTCTCCAGTTCGCACAGGAGCACAAGGATTGGACAGTAGATAATTGGAAACAAATTATGTGGTCCGATGAATCATGTTTTCAGGGGCACCATGCCGATGGCCGAGTGAGAATTTGGCGGATACAGCACAAAATCATGGACCCCAAATGCATTGCTCCAACCTTTCAAGCTGGTGGAGGCAACGTTATGGTTTAGGGAATATTTTCCTGGCAGGATTTGTGCCCCACTCGCCACCACTGACACCGAGACCATCAGTTCATGAGTACTGAGTGGTGTTTCGCCTCACTTTGAGATAAACTCAGCCATGGCTTGGTTCCGAAATTTCATCTGCCGTTCATCCATTTTCAACTTATAGACAGACTTCAATACACTGTGGCGCCGTCTCAAGTGCTGACCCAGCGACATGGCGCGGCTGTTATAAACTAAACTACGATGCAATACTTGCGTCACCCTCCAACCACTAAATTCAAGGTCAGGCATAGAACTAATTGAATGCCCATAGTACATACATTTTGAAGATGATAAATTTGCAAGAGAAATTGTCTTTATGGATTTTATGCCCATTGAATAAAAAATTAAAAAATAACAATTTTCTGAAATATTTAATAATAAAACTTCATTTTAAGTGCCTGTTTCTTCGTTATTTTATATAAAAAAGTAAGAATGAGAAGCCCATCCATGGATATTCAAGGCAGCACCCTTTGGTGCGCGATATTAAAATCCTGTGCATTTAAAAATCCCAAGCGCAAATTAGCCTTAAGGTGGACGTCTAGTGATTTTGCTTTCTATACGTCAATGAGCAAATTTTGTACACATATTCTTCATAATTAATGCGTTGCCAAGCATGAAAATTTGAACATCGATTAAAATAGCTTCATACACTGACGGCAAAAAAATCCCAACAAAACGAAAAAATAGTTCTAGACGAATGAAATGGCGGCAATACATTTGTATAGGTAACATATTTAATCGATTAGGGTTTCAAGATCACAGCTTAATGTAAGCGCGAGAAGAGCCATTTCAAATGTGAAATGCTGGTACATTAATAACCGGTGTAACCGCCAAAAATTTTCAATGCAAGCACGCAAACGTTCATGCATTGTGTCGTACAGGTGCTGGATGTCAGTTTGTGGGATGGAGTTCCATGCCTGTTGCACTTGGTCGGTCAATACAGGGACGGTTAATGCTGGTTCGGAGTGACGCTGAAGTTGTCGTCCAATGATGTCCCATACGTGCTCGATTGGTGAAAGATCTGATGATCTAGCAGGCCACGGCAACATGTCGACACTCTGTAGAGCATGTTGGGTTACAAAAGCGGTATGCGGGCGAGAGTTATCCTGTTGGAAAACACCCCTGGAATGCTGTTCATGAATGGCAGCGCAACAGGTTGAATCACCAGACCGACGTACAACTGTGCCGTCAGGGTGCGTGGGATAACCACGAGAGTGCTGCTGCTGTCATAGGAAATTGCTCCCCAGACCATAAGTCCAGGTGTAGGTCCAGTGTGTCTCGGCCGCAGACAGGTTGGTTGCAAGCGCTCACCTGGCTTCCTTCTAACCAACAAACGGCCATCACTGGCACCCAGGCAGAACCGGCTTTCATCAGAAAACACAACAGATCTCCACTCCGTCCTCCAATGAGCTCTAGCTTGACACCACTGACGTCGCAAACGGCAGTGGTTTGGAGTAAGTGGAATGCACGCTACAGGGCGTCTGGCTCGGAGCTGTCCTTCAAGTAACCGGTTTGTAACAGTTCGTTGTGTCACTGTGGTGGCAACTGCAGCTCGAATTGCTGTCGCAGACGCGGTACGATGCGCCACGGCCATACGCCGTACACGGCGGTCTTCCATCTCAGTAGTGCCACGTGGCCGGCCGGAACCCGGTCTTCTTCAGGCAGTATTTTCCCTTGACCACCGCTGCCAACAATCATGCACAGTGGCTACATTCCTGCCAAGTCGTTCTGCAATATTGTGGAAAGAAAACCCACCTTCTCGCAGCCCTATTACACGACCTCGTTCAAACTCCGTGAGCTGTTGATAATGGCTTCTACGTCTTCTTAAAGGCATTCTTGACTAACATCAACACCGTACGTCGAATCTCAACGATAACTAACGCTCACGAACGTTACAGCTCGTATTTAGAGCAAACCTGCTTTGCATGTTCCGAGGGGCGCTACTAGCGCCACATGTATGCGCCGAGCGCGAAATTTGCATAGACGTCATCTTACAGATGTACTCCCACCGCCTACCAACTGTCGTTTATCTAACACAACCATTTCTTGTTGTTGGGATTTTTTTTCCGTCAGTGTATTATAACTTGGAATACTTAATATTTTCTGAAACATAACCATACTTAATAATCCAAAATCTGTTTGTCTACTGATGTCATCAATATTTAGGTCGAGCCATCGTTTCTCTAGTCTCGACACCACCAAAAGAAAAGTTATTGATTTTTAATATAATTATGGTTATATTTAAAAAAATATTAAGTATTCCAAGTTATAATATGAAGTTATTTTAATCGATGTTCAAATTTTCATCCTTGAGAACGCATCAATTGTGAAAAAAATATGTACAGAAGTTTCCCCATTGCAAGTATAGAAAGCAAAATCGCTAGAATTCCCCCTTAAAACATTTAATTGCACACAGATTAACAGTAAAACATTAAATCATAAGACCTTTCGGGTTTCCATAAACTCATCATAAGATAAATAAACCAAACCCTAACATGGGTATAGGCATATTTTCCATATGTATAAACATGTGTACACCACGTCATTTAAGGAAGTGACGTAATTAATCAATTACCGCCAACAGTATGGCCGGATCGCAGTACACATACAATAATAAATTCAGTCCTCTAAATAAGGGAACAAAGTAGGTGTGACAAACGGAAACCAGTAAATCAGTTTACAACAGTAAAAGAAACACAGTTCAAGTCAAACCCAATACAGTCCAAATATGGATTGCAAAAATGGACTGCTTTGGGTTTGACTTGGGTGAACTGTGTTTTTTTTACTGTTGTAAACTGGTGTGTTACAGGTTTATTTTTTGTCATATCTGCTTGATCCCCTTATTTAGAGGACTGAATTTATTATTGTATGTGTTCTGCGATCCTTCCATGCTGTGTCGGTTATTCATTAATTACGTCACTTCCTGGAATGACGTGGTGTGCATATGTATATATACACTATCTACCAACAAGCAATTGGGTACCCCTGCAATCGACGATATCTGCGGTCCTGACAACGCAACCAGACGCATGCAAGATGCCACGCATTTCGGAGCTCTCTGATTTCGAGAAAGGTGTAATCGTCGGGTATCACAGAAATGGCCGATCCATACGTGACATATCCAGGGAGTTGAAGTACCCAAAATCGACAGTGGCCTACGTGATTGGTAAGTGGAAGATGAGAGGTGACTGTCGGAATGTGCTCCGACCCGGCAGACCCACAACACTGGGAGTTAGAGACCGACGGGTGCTGGCCAGAGAAATTCGGAAGAACCGCACCAAATCGATGGGCCACACCCGCGAGGGGTTTTAACAGGCATCCGGGTGTATTCTTTCGATGAATACCATCCGTAAGAAGCCCATCTGCTCGGTTATCATGGACGTGGTGCAAAAAACGTCGACAGTGGACCGTTGAACAGTGGAAACAGGTTCTCTGGAGCGACGAATCAAGGTTCACCCTCTACCGTTTGGATGGCAGGGTCTGGGTTTGGCGTCTGCCTGGAGAACGCCTCCTTTCGGAATGTATTGTGCCAAGTGTGAAGTTCGGCTGCGGTGGAATTATGCTAGATCTTAACAAAAGTTTCTCCTGGTATGGCACGGGACCGTTGGTCGCAATTCCTGGTAGACTCAACGCCGAGACCTACTGCAGCATTTTGGATGATCAGTCGCTTCATGCGTTGTGGCAGTTTTACGGGGTGGACCCATGTCACTTTCAGGATGACAATGCCACCTGTCATGTTGGGAGGTCCACCATGGCTTGGTATGGTGACAATGGAGTTGATCGAATGGACTGGCCTGCGTAGAGCCCAGGACCTTAACCCTATTGAGCACCTCTGGGATGAGTTGGAGCGTCGACTTAAAGGGTTACCCACCGTCCGAAATCGGTGAAGGAACTGACCTGTCTTCTCCAAGCCGAGTGGAAGAAAATACCGCTAGCCGTCGTACAACGCCTGGTTGAGAGTATGCCCCGGAGTATCGCAGCTGTAATCGCCGCTCGTGGAGGCTCCACCAACTATTGAAGGTGAATAAACTTCGCTTTCCTTTGCTATCACAGGTGTCCAATTACTTGTTGGTAGATAGTGTATATGCCTATACTCTTGCTAGGGTTTGGGAGCCGCGGGTAGCTTAGTAGTCAACGTTCGTGACTGCCACGGAGGTAACTTCAGGTTCCATCCCGTCCAGGTAGGAGCACTCGAACTACTAAATATCCGCCTTGCACTGGATCGTCACGTTAAGCCATCGGCCCCCCGGTAATAAATAAGAGCGTCTTTCTAAACCTTTCTACCTCGCTTTCGTGTCACTTTCCTATCGGGTGTTCTAGTTTAAATCTCCTTGCTTACTATATCTAAGGGCTGTTTAAGACCTTGGATCAGACACTCTCTTCCTAAAATCTTAAACATGCGATCTGATCTGATCTGCTATAGTTTGGTTTATTCATCTGATGATGGGTTTATGGATACCCGTAGCGTCTTAGGATTTCTGTGTGCAATTAAATGTTTTTAAAGCTCACTTGAGTTTGGGATTTTTAAATAAATGTCCAGGATTTTATCATCGTGCACTGAACGTTGCTGCCTTGAATACTGATAGATGTATCCTGTACAAGGAAATGTGATATTTTATTGAGAATTAAAAGTTATTTTGATTGATTGTAGCGTTAGTATTTTATGCATCAGAAATGTGTGATATTTGCTGCAAGCTTAAATAATTTGTGAGCTTCTTACCAGTTCTGAAATTAGCTGGTACTTAAAAGCTAATCAAAAATATTTGTCCTTTTTTCAGAAATTTGTTCCATTGAAGAAAACAAAAGAAAATGCTCACTACTTGGCGCTACGTGTGGTCTTGACAGTAATTCTGATTTCATTTGCAGATGTCCGCCATCTTATAAGCAAGAACGCTACGGAACACCTTGCAACAAGTTAGGTAAGGAAGTGTGTGTCATAATCGTGCTATCACGATTTACGTTGTTGTATTTTTCTGTTTATTTCTGGATGTGGGATAGGTGGATGTATTGCATGGTGACTGTTATGCATTTTATTTCACTCGGTGATACTCTTACCATCCAGATGCACTTACTTGTTTTTTTTTTTGTTTTTTTTTTTGCTGCCACCACTCTAGATTGGGGTAAGGTCTAGACGCCTTATGGAGATCACTTTATTCGAGACAAAGTCGTGGTTGAAGACTTCCAAGCTGGTGTAGAAATGAGCCGAAGATATTTAACAAATAAATTTATTATCCACCACTTAGGGTAGGATGAAGGTTGGTTTTACACCTTGCACTAGAACATACAGAAGAATTTTAGGTGACAATAGAGCTTGAGCTGAGCACACAGAAATATGGTGCTTCCTTGTTAGCACTGTTCAGTTCTTACAAGAGTTCAGTGAAGTCACATTCAGTTCTTGTCTGAGTTCATAAATTAATCATTAATAGCATAATGCAGCACTTTGGAAACAAGATATGAGATTATCAGGTCTCAGATATAATGGATCTAGACCTCGGCCTGATCCCTTGGAACAAAATATAGATAGATACTAACTGAAGTTAGTTGAAAGCTATCCCTAGCTAACTCGACCGCAGCCGAGCGCTTTTCGTACGGCAAAATCATCCCACGCGATGACCTAACGTCCTGCTCTGGTGAAAACTAGACGAGAAGAGAGCGCCAAAAAAACTAACTTCCTGAGTTCTCCCCAAACTTTCTGAGCCCCAGCAAGCGCTTAGCCAATCACGAAGACGCATTCGACCCCCCTTAGCTGGGCATCCTTCACGTCCGCCCAATGGCTCTTCGAAGAATTCCATGCTCAAAGTTCTGAGAATTTATGGACTCGTTATGATCTTGTGAACTGGTCACCAAGATGGCTGTCCTTCTCCTTTCCTCCCTTTTCACTTCAAAATGGCGTTCCATTGCCCACTTCTAATTTTCCCCACGTTTACTTTTTTAACATTCAGCAGTTCCTATATTCCTGCGCAACACTGGCATTTTTTCCAATTCTTTTTTTTCCAAACGGTTTTCACATCATCACAGTGTGAGCTACAAGATATCAAAACCTTCTTTTTGAGATGTAGATTGAATTATTTTATCAGGTGTTGGTCAAAAATGAGTGTAAAAAATGATCAATCATATGCTAAGACCGAATGACTTCTGTTTCGAAAAACAAATGCGTACATGTTAATATGAACCGAAAAAAAAACGAGTGATAACCAAATCAATGTAGAACAAAATATTCCAAGAAATGAGTTTCCTCCATTAATGACGTCACGCGATAGTGAAGCCTCTTGCTTAATTTCGAACTCTGTCGTGTGGGATGTTAAATACGAAATCGACATAACACGCCATGTAACTTTAGAGTGGCGTCACAAAGAGAGGGAACTAATTTCTCTAATGGCATGGTCTCGTGTTTCCTTGGAGGCCCTGTGAAGATGCTCCAAAAATAATTTTCTAGTACGTCTTTGGCCGAGAGGCTCATATACACCTAAATTAATAAAATACAAGATTAACTCAGCTCGCCTTACACTCAGTGGAAGAATCGATGACGTCACCGTTCCCCTAAAAAGAAGCTATGGAAAAAGAAACATTTTCAATAATTTTCAGCCGAAACGTCGTTGGTAAATCACGTTTGCATGACATACAAACGAAATTCACAGATGTGTGAATATTTTAGCATGAGGAAACCAAGATTTCAAAAATACCTACCGCACGTAATTATAAGGTGAAGAGGAGGGAAACGGATTATAGTTTCGAAGGTTTTTTTTTTTTTTTTTTTTTGATTGGAGGTTTAACGACCACCGTGAGCAACTCAATGGGCTATAAGCAGTCGCCCGTCCCTAATTTAGGGTCACTGGTTCCAGGGAAGGGAGAGAGCCAGTGCCGTAAGACAAACACAACACCCATGCCTGACCGGGATTCGAACCCGGACCCCTTACGGACGAATGATCAGAGGCCAACGCCTTAGACCACTGCGCCAGCGGGGCGGCATTTTCGAAGGTTCATTTACTTACAAGAGAAATTATTTCTGTTTCTATATAAATTCAAAAGAAAAAAATCACAGGGAATGTACTATTATAATATTAATGTCTTATAATTGAGAATTAATTTTTTTATGCAGAACTAAAGAATATATTTGGCCTCTGATCATTCGTCCGTAAGGGCTCCGGGTTCGAATCCCGGTCAGGCATGGATGTTGTGTTTGTCTTACGGCACTGGCTCTCTCTCTTCCCTGGAACCAGTGACCCTAAATTAGGGGCGGGCGACTGCTTATAGCCCATTGAGTTGCTCACGGCGGTCGTTAAACCTCCAATCGAAAAAAAAAAAATATATATATATATTTTCAACTTTCCATATACTTGTTTCATAAAAAGCTATAAACAGTCATTTTTGTTTTGAGTTGGCAAGAGTGCGAATGGGAAAATAACCACGCAGGCAACTAATTGAATTAAGAAAGTATATATGGCAACAGTTAGTAGCCGTGATAGACTATTCTGGTAATGTAATTGCGCAGTTGTTTAAGGTACGTTTGCATTTCGCCATACAGCTATTGAATTGAGTGACTCAGAGTTAAAAAGTGAAATGCGTTCTGCGATAAAATTTTGCTATTATTTGTATAAAACGGCTTAAGGAACAGTTGATTTAATGAAAAAAGATTACAAAGATAAATGTTTGAGTGAGTCAAAGATTTTTAGATGGTAACATGATTTCAAAAAAGGGCGTTGGTCGGTAGAACTCGTTCCTAGGCCTGGTCGACCTGAAAGTGTTGTTAGGAGCGTATTGTTAGCACTGTTTAAGCAATAATGCAAGAAGATCGACAAATGACGTTTGAAGACATAGCGGCGTCAACTAATATTTCAAAAAATGTCGGTGTTCCCCATTCTGCGCGACAAATTACTGCTGCATCGTTTGTGTTCCAGATGGTACTTTATCACCTGACGAGAGAACAATTGTTAGCCAGAGTTCAGGTGTGTCATGAGTGGAAACAAATGATTGCAAAGGATCCAAACTTTCTAAACATTCTAATAACTGCCGGTGAAACACGGGTCCACTAATTCGACCCCCTCACGAAGCGAGCAGTGAGTGTCTGCAAACACAAAGGCTCGCCTCCTCCAAAAAAAGTTATAACGAATTAAATTTCTCCGTCATTTTTGGTCTACGCCGGGATTCGAACCCGAGTCCGCTTATTCCGGAACAAGTCGCTCTACCAACTGAGCTACGCAGACGTTTGTTCTGATTGCTATCTGACTTTATGTCGTGTGCGTCCTGCTGGCAGGTACGTCACATCTCCCCCCCCCCCGAAAGAGGGCCGGGGGCATGGCCTACGGGTCAGCCATGACCATGAATCGTTGCAGGCAGCCATCCACTGTACAACGTGCACTTGAGAACTCCCAGTCAATCTGGTGTGTGGAATGCAACGTCACACACATTTATTTTTCGAAGCGCTGGAGAAGGGATTCTCTGATTTTTCCTCTCTCGCGGTGTGGAAAGAACATCACACCATTGCGAGATTTTGAACGGCCGGGTCATCCGGATAGTTCGGGCGCCATTATAACGAAGTAAATTTCTCCGTCATTTTTGGTCTACGCCGGGATTCGAACCCGAGGCCGCTTATTCCGGAACAAGTCGCTCTACCAACTGAGCTACGCAGACGTTTATTCTGATTCCTATCTGCCTTTATGTCGTGTGCGTCCTGCTGGCAGGTACGTCACAAAGTCCGCCAAACCAAATCAGCTTGGAAGATGATGATGATAATTTTCTTTGATCATAAAGGCGTAGGCTACCACCATCTTCTACAAATTACTGTCGATGCTGAGTATTACATTTCAGTCTTGAAGCGTCTGCGACGACACATATCGATTAAGCGATAGGATCTGGTGAGCAAGTGGACCCTACACCATGATAATGCCCGCCCACATGTGGCTGCTTGTGTTCAACAGTTTCTTTCGAAACGCAATCATGCAACAGCTTTCTTATAGTCCTGACCTAGCTCCGTGCGATTTCCGGTTGTTTCCAACAATGGAGAAGTAGCTCCGTGGTGCAACACTTAACACAGATGCTGACGTTATTCAAGTTGTACAGGGGGTCGCTAGAGCAGCTTCCACAACATGCCTTCGCCACATACTTTGAAAAGAGGACTGAACATTGCGACCGTTGCATATCATCCGTGGGAAGATACTTTGAGAAAGAATAACATATATTTGGCTGTACCTATATTTCTCCATTTTGTGAGATTTTACTCTCAGTTTTTATGGAACCGCCGTTGTATTAAATGCGGTGGTGTAATTTTTGAATGCTATTTCTCTTTATATGAAAAAGAGGAATTGCGTTCATAAATGAGGAATAGCATACATTTTACGAACGCTATTCCTCCTTTTATGTACAGTAGCGAACAAAAGTATTTGGCGAAACACTTTTACGACCATAATTTTTTTCTGCTGGACCAAATCGGGTCATTTTGGGATATGATATATGTTATTCAGTTGTAAACATGACCCATATGCAGATGGATCGGAAACCTTAACACAGATCCGGTACCGAGCTTAATCGCAAAGATCATACAAATTGACCAACAAAGTAGGTGTGTATCACATTCATTTAATGCAACGATAACAGAAAATCAGTACGAGAAAACGACAAAACAATAACTAATACTTAGTGAGATAACAACGAGATTTAATAACAGCTGCACAACGGGCCCGCATCGAGTCCACTAGCTTCTCGACGGTGACCTGCGGAATTCGCGCCCATTCTTCAGACAGCTGGTCGAACATCTGGGCGATATTCCGGCAGGTTTTCTTCGCACATCGTCTCTCCAGCTCCTCTCACATGTGCTCGATGGGGTTGAGGTCTGGAGATTGGCTTGGCCAGTCTAGAAGTGTTACCTGTTGCTGCTGGAAGGCTGCGTTCGCTACTCTGGAGGAGTGCTTCGGGTCGTGGCCTTGCCACATGATCCATCATCGTTGATGAGTATGTTCGTGTAGCTCTGGCCGGTCATTATTCCGTCAATCTTGATGATGGGGCCCATTCCATTGCGAGAGAAGGCGCCGTAAATCATGAGCGATCCTCCTCCGTGCTTGACAGTCGGCTGAATGAACTGGGGGTTGAATCTCTGGCCACACGGACGTCATCCGTATCGGATGCCATCACTTTCGAACAAGTTGAACTTGCCCTCGTCGGTGAAAAGCACCTTACTCCAGTCCGCCGCGGTCCAGTGTCGATGACAGCGCGCGAACGCGACTCTGGCTCGTCGATTCTTGACTCCGATGAGTGGTTTCTTGGCGGGGCGTCTTCCATTCAATCCAAAAGCAATGAGACGACGGGAGATGGTCGTTCGGCTGACGCTCAGGTCGTCACAGTCGCGGAATTCGGTGGCGATGTCCACAGCAGTCAAGGTGGGATCAGCACGAGATCGACGGAGGATGCGTCTATCCTGACGCAACGTAGTGGAACGAGGCCTACCACATCGCGGACTGTTTTCGACGGTCCCATTCTTCTTATAACGTTGCAGGATAGCTGAAATCGACTGGTGTCGGATCTTCATGGCCCTCGCAATGTCGGTGACGCGCATTCCGGATTCCATCACGTTAACGGTCGCCTGTCAAGCTCCAACAGAGATCTCTGCCTTTTTACCCATTTCTGAAAACCTAAGATTGACTTATTATCACACTACACATAACAAAACCCACAAAAATCACAAGAAAGACATTAATTACATGCAGCAAACAAATGGCTAATAATTGGTGACTCTTGAATATGGCCCATTTCGTACGACCAAATCGCTCTGAGCGAAATACGGACTACGCGGCATTGTAACCCACGAATCAACACATATCATATCCCAAAAGGACCCGATTTGGTCCAGCAGAAAAAAAAATATGGTCTAAAAAATGTTTCGCCAAATACTTTTGTTTGCTACTGTATGTGTCAAAACGTTCCTCTCAATATTGAAACACCCCTGCGCAGTTCTTATAAGTTGTTGATCAGTCTCAAATTATTGTCCCTGTAATGGCTTTTAAAAATGGAGGACAACTAAAAGTCATATGGTGACAAGTCTGGACTATATGCGTGTTGGGGTATCAACTCAACATTCGTTTTCTCCAAATAAGAAGAAACGACAGAACTGGCCAGTCGCACAGGTGGCGCAGTGTTCTAAACGATGGCCTTTCATCATTCGTCCGAAAGGGGTCCGGGTTCGAATCCCGGTGAGGCATGGATGGATGTTGTGTTTGTCTTACGGCACTGGCTCTCTCTCTCTCTCTCTCTCTCTCTCTCTCTTCCCTGGAACCAGTGACCCTAAATTAGGGACGGGCGACTGCTAATAGCCCACTACGTTGCTCACGGTGGTCGTTAAACCTCCAATCAAAAAGAACACTGGCCATGTACGGCCCAATGGGGAACTCTAAATTGAACAAATCCTTTTCATTCCCAAATCCTCAGTTAAAATTCAAAGAACTGATGATTTCAAAATGTGAAAAATATCTTCTATATTTCTAATTTATAGGCGTCTGTCTTATCGAATAATATCACCAAAATAATAAGGTGATATTATTATATATTTAATAAATCATCTAAAAACAAGGTGATTGTTGGCCACCGTGGTGCAAGGCAAACGCTTTCGGCTAGATATCGAGAGATCTGGGATTCCATTCCCCGACAGTGGCCGAAAAGCAATTTTTCGGTTGCTGTGTGTTGATTAAAACGTGGAAAGAGCTATGTGTTTGTTTATTCACTGACGCCACGTATTTCCAGGATTTTCACTGTGGATCTCGCCGTTGGATTTAACTGCTGTAAATAATATATAGCCAGTGCCGTTAATGCCCACCAGATGGAGACGTCTCAGGAGCTGAGCCCATCTTACGGATTTACGATGTCAGAAGCTGACAGAAAAACACACATAGCGTCGTGGATTGTTGGCCAACGTGGTGCAAGACTAGCGCGCTCCCCTAGATATCAAAAGATCTGGGGTTTGATTTCCCGGCAGTGGCCGAAAAGCAATTTTTCGGTTGCTGTGTGTTGCTAAAACGTGGAAAGAGCGATATCTTTTCAATATCACCAATTGTACAACCTAGTTGTGAAACTCCTTGAAGGGCTTCTCCCACGCGCGATTAAAGCCGCCAACCCACGACCATCCATGAATTCTTTATTCCACCTGTAAATTGTTGATTTTCAAGTTATTCATTTTTATAAGACTCTTACATAAGACGGAAAGGCCATCCTGGTGACGCAGTGGTCTGAGCGCTGGCTTATGATCATTCGTCCGAGACGGGTCCGGGTTCGAATCCCGTAAGGTATGGATGTTGTGTTTATCCTAAAGCACTGGCTCTCTCTCTTCCTTGGTACCAGTGGCCCTAAATTAGGGACGGGCGACTGCTTTTAGACTATTGATTTGCTCACGGTGGTTGTTAAACCCCCAAACAAAAAGAAAAAAAAAAAGACGGGAAGTCTCTCCGACAGACTTCGTAATTCGACAGCAAAATTTAATGGCGCGTCTTTGTTTTTCCTTCACATCCATTTTACAAAAAATCACAGCACGATAAGGGTTCACGGAACAACGCTTATTAAACTGCGCATTACCAAAGACGCATGCGTAATAAACAAGTGCGGCCGTTTGCTGTGGTAACGACTACCACAGTGTACATTTTTTAAAAAGACATTCTCAGTTATTTTGGGACAAGCTATGTATATAAATATGTATCAGTTTAGTATCTTTTTTATGGAGATCTTGACGACGTCACGAAGCGTTAACTTTAAGAATATCAAATGATACCGCCTAAGGTAGAATCAAATAATTTATTGTGACTTAAAAAACGCTTGAAAATATAAAATTACCTACTGATTATCAACGGAAAGCGAATTGTATGGGAAATGGTTTCCCAGTGAAAATGATTGATAAATCTTAATCTAATGAGTCGAATAGGGCTCTTTAAATTATTACAATATTAGTACACACTTGCGATTTATAAATCTTTGCCTTTTCGACTATTTTAGTACGTTGCCAGGCCACCGTGATAAACGCGCGTTACTCTCTGCACGTAAGAGCAAAGAAAAGTAGGAAATCCACTTACACGGTCCAAGCTTATTGCGATTACCTGAGTCATAGTATACAGTATTTGAAACGATTCATGAAACGTGAGCTAGGTTTGAATATTCTTGCAACTATACATCAAGGGAATAAAAACTATTGAAAGGGCGAACAAGAAATGTGCGAATTGATGGTAAAATGTTGATAGGACTCTCCAAAATACATCGCCATCTAGCCTTCTAGGCTAAAATCGTAACCACCAACTCTTATTTTCTTCGTGATGCCTAGTTTCTTTTCCCATCCTTCGTAGTCGAACCAAGCATGCATCTTTGCATACTTTTTTAAGATGTTCGCAAACTCGCTATGGCTTTTTCAGTTAAGTTCCATATCTAAGTAAGAACTTGAAGTATGCATTGATTACGTACATTTCTTTTAAGACCTAATGGTTAATTGTTTTTGAAAATCATACTGTTTCTTCTAAAATCTCTCCAGCCAAGTTTTATACGTCTATTAATTCGTTCTCTCATATGGTCTTTCCTTGGTACCTGTTAATCAAGATGTAGGCATCAGATATTTCTAAATTTGACCCATCAACCTCCAATTCTTCAGTTCTTTGTTACACATCAAACACGTTTTCTGCTAGTTCATCTTGAATTTCATTTCGTTTTGAAGATGACAATCCGTTTTTGGGTGTAAATATGACAAGGATGGTAAGTCAGATAATATCCGAAAACTTGAAAATTTTCGTCGTCCTGGAGCGGGAATCAAAACCGCGTCTCTTAGATAGCGCCCGGGTATGCTATCCACTACACCACCCAGAACCAAGTCTCAAGTTTTTGATTAATTTGAATATAACCATCACAGGATTCGCTAGTCGAAGCAACCGGCTTTCATGTTTAGCGAGTCTGGAGGTTATGAATCCTATCCCGTTATTGTCCAGGGAAGTAGATAAATCATGAATGGAATACGGGATTACACCATACAACACGAATTTTGAAGATGCTAATCCCTTTTTTGTTGTAAATATGACAAGGATGGCAAGTCAGATGATATCCGAAAACTTGAATATTCGGTCGTTCCGGACGGAAATCGAACGCGCGTCTCCCAGATAGCGCCTGTGTATGCTAACCACTACACCACCCAGAACGACCAAGTCCAAAGTTTCCGATTAATCTGAATATAACCATCACAGCATTCTCTAGTCGCTAGTCGCTCGACTAGCGAATGATGTGATGGTTATATTCAAATTAATCGGAAACTTGGGACTTGGTCGTTCTGGGTGGTGTAGTGGTTAGCATATACGAGCGCTACCTGGGAGACGCGGCTTCGATTCTCTCTTTGGGAAGAGAAAAATTTCAAGTTTTTGGATATTATCTGACTTATCATCCTTGTCATATTTACACCAAAAAAACGGATTGTCATCTTCAAAATTTGTGTTGTATTGTGTAATTCCGTATTCCATTCATGATTCACTTCATTTTACTTTTCAGCAAGTTCCGGTATAACAGGCGGTCGTTCAATCAGTTCTAAGCCTGACTGTGAAAGTATTTGTTGGCGGCTGATGCAAGTATTGCAAAGCACTACATCATCCTTCAGATACATAAAAACCATGCCACGTCGCTGTATTAGCATTTCAGACAGCGCTACATTTGAGTCCATACCGAAGTGTCAAAAAGCAAACAAACTAGGATACTTCTAGTACCACTTTGGCCCTTCTAGCGATCGGATAGCGACATCAACGCGACGGGGCATAGATTCCACAAGGTCTCTTTAGTACTGTGGCTTCCCGAAGAGCGTCCCACAATTCCGTAATATTTGCCAGTGGAGTAATTCTCCCATTGGCGGTACGTTAAACAACATCCTAAACGTGTTCGATAGCGTTTAAATCCGGCGAAGGAGGGAAGGACGAGGAAAGGGAGGTGAGGTAAAGTCAGGATGCCAAACTCCGAGGCATGTTCCTGCAGCCATAACCGGGGCACTGTGGATGTGCGCGTGACGCATTGTCGTGTTGAAACAGGTCGAAACTGTCGGATTCGTTGCATGACATGAACGAGTGCAAATGAACTTTGAGGATGGTTACGTAACCGTCTCGGGGGCATAGTGGTCTCAGCGATGGCTTCTGATCATTCGTCAGAGATGGGTCCGGGTTCAAATCCCGTGAGGCATGGATGTTGTGTTGTCTTACGGTGCTAGCTCTCTCCCGTACCTGGAACTAGTGGCCCTAAATTAGTGACGGGTAACTGCTCATAGCTCATCGAGTAGCGCAGAATAGTATAAACTTCCAAATAAACAAACATTTATATCCGTCAAGGTGTCGCAGTGGTCCTAGCGATGGCTTAGCGATGGCTTCTGATCATTCGCCGAGGGAGGGGTCTGGGTTTAAATCCCGGGTAAGGCATGGATGTTTGTGCTTGTCTTTCGGCACTGGCTCTCAATGTGTTACTTCATCATTTGTCTTACTGTATAGCATGTTCGCTAAGTCCATGTGTTACTTGATCATCACTGGCTCTCCCTGTGTTACTTGATCATTTGGCCTATTGTGTACCATGTTCGTTATGTCTGTGTGTTACTTGATCATCAGTGGTTTCCTATGTGTTATTTGATCATTACTGGCTTTCTCTGCATTGCTTGATCATTCGGCATACTGTGTACCATGTTTGCTCCGTCTATGTGTTACTTGATCATCACTGTCTCTCTCTGTGTTACTTGATCATTTGGCCTATTGTGTACCATGTTCGTTATGTCTGTGTGTTACTTGATCATCATTGGCTTCCTATGTGTTATTTCATCATCACTGGCTTTCTCTGTATTACTTGATCAATCGGCATACTGTGTTCCATGTTCGCTACGTCTATGTGTTACTTGATCATCACTGGCTTTCCCTGTGTTGCTTCATCATTTGGCATACTGTATACCATGTTCGCTACGTCTATGTGTTAATTAATCATCACTGTCTCTCTCTGTCTTATTTGATCATTTGGCATTCTGTGTACCATGTTCGTTATGTCTATGTGTTACTTAATCATTTGGCATACTGTATACCATGTTCCCTATGTACATTGTTGATGTAAACTAAATGTACTGTCTATTTCACCCTATCAATACTGTACAACTATATCTGTTTATCCTGTCACTGTATCTGCACCACCAGATCAAATAAATAATATCCTATAGCCCACTGAGTTACTCACTGTGGTCGTTAAACCTCCAATCACACACATGGTTACGTAGCGTCTTCCGGTCAGAGCGGTTTTCAGACATATGAAGGGCCCTAATGCGTGCCAGCGAAAGCCACCCCACACCATAACTGAGCCTCCGCTGGCCTGAACTTTTCCTTGTAGGCATGCGGGTTCCATTGCCTCGTGAGGTTGTCAATATACCAGGAGTCGGCCATCTTCCCGAAACAATTGGTACCGTGATTCGTCGGACCAGGTTACACGTTTACAGTCACCTTGCGTCCAATAGCGGTGTTCCCGAGCACAGACAAAGTGCACAACCTTGTGTCGTCGTCTTACCTACGTTGTAATTTTTTTGCGTGCTGTATCACGAGGAATCAACCCTTTTCATTTTCAAAGACGCTGCCAATAATGCTAAGTATTCATTTTCAAGTGCTCAGGATTTCAAAGATCTTCTTCCTTCTGATGGTTTCAAGGAATCAAAAGCGATTTGACAATCTACAAAATACACAGTTTTGAGTTCTGGAGTATTTTTGGGGTTTTAGCCATAACTCACCAAGCTGTTCATGCGTGTTAGTGAATGTTGGGTAGCATTTGGCCTAATCCGGATTGTATAGTTTTACCGCTGTTAATTGGTCTCTAGAGCCCTTTCAGGAAGACCAGGATGCCCCACAAGAAGGCGATTCTATAAAAGAAACCTGTAGACACGATATATCTGCAACAATTAGTCCGATTTGAAAAATTCTTTTTGCATTGGGAAGCTTGAAATATGCGAATGATGATCTTTTATTTCGTTTTTTTTTCGATGTACAATTTCGCCGCTAGAGGGCGTAAATGTAGATGATGTCGAATGCAAAAATACCTTTTGTTCCAAATATTTGCTTCTAAACATCCGAGTGAAAAAAAATATTTTACCTTTCGATTCCATTTAGGTCGAAGAGTATTTTACTATAGTTACTTTTTCAAATTATGCATAGATTTTCCGCTAGGGGGCGTAAAAGTAAATTACATTTTCCCCGATATCCCTTCTTCTAAAACTCCGATTTGAAAAATGTTTCTTTTAGCGGATACAGCTACTGATGGAAAATCTTTTGCATATAATTTCTAATTTTTGGTAAAAAATACTTTGGCCACCAGGAGGCGTAAGTGTTAATTTTTGCTTCAGATGTATTTGCCATAAAATCTGAGCTCCAAAAATCTCGATTGAAATATCTTTCGTGGACTGATGCCACTCTCATCGATAAACCTTTTCGTAATATTTTCTTCTTAAAATATTCCATGGTTTCTCCGCCAGGGGCGTAGACGTATATTCTTTTTTCTCAATATCTCTACTTCTAGGAGTCTGATTTGAAAAATTCCTTCTTTGTTTGATAGTGTTTTCAGTGTGTCATGGTTTTCATATAATTTCAAAAATTTCAAGAAATTCATAGACTTTCCGCTAGGGGAGGCGTAAAAGTAAATTACATTTCCCCCGATATCTCTGCATCTAAAACTCCGATTTAAAAAAATTCTTTCTGCACTGGATACAGCTCCTGATGGGAAATCCTTTGCGCAAAATTTCTTATTTATGTAGAAAATGGTTTGGTCACCAGGGGCCGCACGTCTTAATTTCCGCTTCTGATGTATTTGCAGTAAAATATAAGCTTCTAAAATCACGATTGAAAAAAGACCGTTTGTAGACCGATACTACTCATGTCGACAAAGCTTTTAGAAACATTTTCTTCTTAAAATAGTACACGGTTTCTACGGCAGGGAGCGTAGATGCATATCTTATTTTTGCCAATATCTCTACTTCTAGGAGTCCGATAAGAAAAATTCCTTCTTTATTGGATAGTGTTTCCGATACGAAATGCTTTTCATATCAATTCAAAATTTTCAAATAAATCATAGACTTTCCGATAGGAGGCGCAAAGGTGAATTGCGTTTTCTGCGTTATTTCTGCTTCTAAAACTCCGATTTGAAAACTTCTTCCTGTATCACATACAACACCCGATGGAAAATATTTTTTATATAATTTCTAATGTTTGGTAAAAAATAGTTTGGCCACCAGAGGACATAAGTGCTAATTTCTGCTTCTGATGCATTTGCAGCAAAATCTGGGCTGCTGATAACTCAACAAAAACCTTTTTCTTGGATTGATACCGCTCATATTGAAAAACCTTTTGATAATACTTTCTCCCTAAAATAATGCATGGTTTTCCCACCTGGGGGCGTAAAATTACATCTTATTTTTGTCGATATCTCTGTTTCTAAGAGTCCGATTTGAGAAAATATTTCTGTGTTAGAGAGCGTTTCCGATGCGAAATGTTTCCTATATAAATTCATATTTTTCTTAACGCACAAGTCTGCAACCAGAGGTTATAAACTCACGATTCCGTTTGCATCAATATCTGAGGGATTAAAAACCTGATATGAAAAACTTCTTTCTTCCGTCAGATACTATTGTTTTTCATACCGGTTCCATTGATTTTTGAATAGCTTTGATAAATTTAATTTGAGTCAGAACGGATTCGAAAGACGTGCTTATTACACCCGAAAATTCGGTGTCATCTTTCTTGTTTTTGAATTCATAACAGTACGCTGTATACCTGCTTCAACGATTACGATTTAAAGAGTTTTTATTCCATTCTTTTTCAGCCAAGTTTTCATATATGGTCACACTGCCTGTTCCATCCAAGTATTATATCAAGAATCAGAGTATGGGCCCACGCATGCAGCGTTCCTTAGGGGACCAAACCTTCGATTATCATAAATTGTGGAGAAATATTGCAGCCACGGTAAGACAGATTTTTGATTAATCCTCAAAATAAATTACATTTTTAATAGATAAGTTTGGACTATATGGTCAAATAACTATTAGGTTATATCAAAGGCGATTAATTCGTAAATGCCCGTGTTTAAGATTTGGGTTATTCTGGCTAAGTGGCTTACATTAACTGAATTTATTTCCTTTACGAGTTCGTATATTGTAGTAAAAATATGAGTTAACAGAAAATAATTTATATGTAAATTAAATATGAGTCGAATCGCTTATTTTCAGGCTTTGCTAAGTTTTCGTCTGCAATAAATGCATTTTTCTAAGCGATTGCTTTTCCTGTTTTCTTTTACAATCTTTATTTTCTGAAGATTCTGAGATATTTATGTTCAGTTGCTTGGACTTTCCTCGTCCTAAGTAGTGTAATGACTGGTATATTCGACCGGAAATCGGGAGTTGGGGTTAGATTCCCGCTCCAGGACAATGGAAAATTTCAAGTTTTCTGAACGAAGGGATTACATAGAGTACAGTGAAAATATAAAAGATTACATTCTTTATTTTATGCCACGCGTACTACATTTGTCGTGTAAAAACACTGGTGTACAAAAATTAAGGACGAAGAGGAGAAATTAGCATAACAGCGGAACGAGCAAGAAGAACGGGCCGAAAGACCACTCAGAAGATAGACTAGGGTCCGGTACGGTTGGGCATGTACATATATGCAGCATGACGTAGGGGTGGGGGGTCGGATGGGTATAAAGCTCACGGGCGATGTACGCTCAGAAATTCGGTGAAAGCTATTGCACGGTGTACATCAGTTTGAACGACGTCGAGTTGCTGCCACCGTGTGATATGGCCATCTTTACCCGAGGTCGCGTCATTGGGAAGGTGGAAGAAGGTCGAAGTGTGATTAGTGTGGCCGAGGAGTTCGGGATAGCTCACATCATCGTTTCACGAGCTTGAAAAGCATTTCAAACGACAGGAACAGCTGTCCAAGAGTTCAGCAGTGGTCGTCCACGAGCAACCACGGCGGCGGACGACCGGTATATTGAACTATACAGGCGAGAAGAGACAGACGGCAGACAGCGGGATAAATCGCAAGGCACATGCAACAGACAACTGGACGTCCGTTATCGCATTTTACCGTGGCCAGAAGGCTGCACAAAAGTGGTCTATTTGCACGGCGACCAGTACGGTGCGTGCCATTAACGCCTGCTCATCGGAGACGGCGGATTCTGTGGTGCCAGGAACAGAAGAACTGGACACATCAGCAATGGTGTCATGTTCTCTTTACGGATGAGAGCCGATTTAGTCTGACGATCGATTCTGGACGTATACACATCTAGAGAGGGCAGGGAACACGCAATAACACCTCCAACATGATCGAAAGGGACCAGTTTGAAGGTGGCGGAGTCTCGTTTGGGGGGGGGGGTATCATGCATGGTAGCCGTACTGACCTCCACATCTTCCAAGGAGGTTCAGTCACTGGTGTCCGCTATCGTACCGAGGTTCTCCGGCCTCACGCGCATCTGTTTAGTGGTGCTGTGGGTCCTCAGTTCCTTTTCATGCACGACAACTCTACACCTCGTCGTAAAGTGGATGCCGCAGAGCTGTTGGAGAGTGAAGATATTCAACGCATGGATTGGCCCGTAAGGTTACCGGACCTAAATCAAATCGAACACGTCTGGGACCTTCTCGGGAAACACCTGGCAGCACGTCACCAGCCGCCAGCAACGATTCTGCAGCTGCGATTGACGTTACAAGAGGAATGGGCCACGATGCCTCAACAGATCCTTGTCAACCTCGTCCTCAGCATGGACAGACGCTGTAAATCCTGCAACGCAATCAGGGGTGATCATATCCCCTACTAAAGACTGGATTTTTCTTTTTAGCCGGCTGTCACATGGACGTTTCTGTCTTCTGTCCAGTTGTACTCGAAGCTACCTTTTCAATAAAGTGCCTTTGTATCATTTGGATTCCTTGTTTGGACGGTTTTGCTAACTTGTCCCATATTCTTACATCTTGGGGATCTTATGGCATGATTTGAGTCGATGTGGAGTACTTCTGCACGACGTTACAGTCGAAAAACTGTCTGGTCCTTAAAGTTTGCACGCCAGTGTATAAATATTGCTCTGTATGTACGAAATTGTTTGGAAATTCAAGCATAGCATAAACAAGGGAAAACCAAAGTTACGGTACTTGAGACCAGGTAGATTTTTATATTTAGGAGAGATTTTTGACGAACGAAACAGATTAGCTGGTGAAGTAATTACTCTATCGTACTCACCTTTGAAAGTCATAGCTGCTTTCAGAGGATTCCACAGAACAGATGCGTCTTCGAAAAGGTACGAATGGCTGTGTGTGAAACTGTAATTAATTATTCCTACTTTGATGTATGGCAGTGAAACCTAGGAATGCGAGCAAAACATATAAGTCCTTTGAATGCTTCTGAGATGCGTTTCTTATGGAAGGGATTTAAGGGGGTATAATAAGACACTTCCTGTGCTTTGTGGAATAGTAATATGAAGAAAAAGGTTGTGGGTAGGATGGAAACAAATATTCGGAGTTTGTTTGTCCATGTTGAAAAAATGACGGATAATGCATTAACTAGGAAAATTTATTTAGCTGAAGTGGCAGGAAAGAGAAGTGGAGGGGCCAAAGAAATTATGGACCGTCACATTTAGGAATGTCTGCATGAGAAAAATATAATGTATGGGAAGAAAAAAAAGACCTTTGTGAGACGTGTGGTGGAAAAATGAAAATATAAAAGATTAAAATCTTTATAGAGAAATTCAAGTTGGGCACCAAGATCACTGCAAATGTAGACCTTTGATAAATTAAGGGTAAACAAAATCTAACAACCTTGGTAACTTTGGTTTGGAATATGATGTTTCTTTGAGGAGCTTAACGCAGAATCTTGAATTAAAAAAGTTTGAGAATAATCACGTCTGTGTAATTCATGTCAGATATTTAGTAGCTCTACATTTACAAGGATATCTTTCCCTCACACAGCCTTGAAATGACTTGAGGGAATTTTGATGCAATAAATGGCTGGAAAATGCACGAGGTTGAAGAAGAGGGAGAGCTCTGATTTCTGCTGGGAGATCTTGATTCAAGAAATTTAAAGGTTCTGGCACGAGCTAAAAATCTAAAGAAAAAGTGGCACCCAGAATCAGTGCTTCTTAACATGCTGTTCCATGCAGCAGCAAGTCGAGAAGCACGATCTATCCACAAGTACTCACATGAACTCTTTAGCTTTTCGTTTCTTATGAGCAACTACAATTAGGCACCTGTAACGCATGGTGAGGTATCCAGGAAATGTTGATGTGCTCCACAATTGTGTTTTGTTTGGAGTTTTAGCGACTACCGTTAAAACTATAAAGCTATAGGCAGTCACCTATCCCTAATTTAGAGCCACTGGTTGCAGGAAAGAGAGAACAGGTGCCGTAACACAATGAGAGCCACTGTGGTAACAGCACCCATAAGACAGAGATCCAGTATTGTAACAACGCTCGTAAAAGCATCCAGTACCGCAACAACATCTGTAACAGCATCCAGTATTTTGACAACATCCGCAAAAGCACCAGTACAGTTACATCATCCATAGCAGCATCCATAAGACAAAGAGCCAGTGCTGTAACAATATTTGTAAGAGCATCCAGTACCGTAACAACATCCAGTACCGTTACAACATCCATAACAGCATCCATTATCGTAACAACATCCGTAACAGCGTCCAGCACCGTTACAACATCCAGTAACAAAACAACATCCCTAACAGCATCCGTAAAACAGAGCCAGTGCCGTAACAACATTTTGTGCTATAACAACATCCGCAACAGTATCCATAAGGCACAGAGCCAGTGCTGTAACAACATTCGTAACAACATCCAGTACCGTAACTACATCCGTAATAGCATCCAGTACTTTGACAACATCCGCAGCAGCATCCAGTACAGTTACATCATCCGTAGCAGCATTCAGTACCGTAACGGCATCCGTAACAGCATCCATAAGACAGAGAGCCAGTGCTGTAACAATATTTGTAAGAGCATCCAGTACCGTAACAACATCCAGTACCGTTACAACATCCATAACAGCATCCATTATCGTAACAACATCCGTAACAGTGTCCAGCACCGTTACAACATCCAGTAACAAAACAACATCCCTAACAGCATCCGTAAAACAGAGCCAGTGCCGTAACAACATTTTGTGCTATAACAACATCCGCAACAGTATCCATAAGGCACAGAGCCAGTGCTGTAACGACATTCGTAACAGCATCCAGTACCGTAACAACATCCGTAATAGCATCCAGTACTTTGACAACATCCGCAGCAGCATCCAGTACAGTTACATCATCCGTAGCAGCATTCAGTACCGTAACGGCATCCGTAACAGCATCCATAAGACAGAGACCCAGTGCTGTAACAATATTTGAAAGGGCATCCAGTACCGTAACAACATCCATAACAACATCCAGTACCGTTACAACATCCATAACAGCATCCATTATCGTAACAACGTCCGCAACAGCGTTCAGCACCGTTACAACATCCAGTAACAAAACAACATCCCTAACAGCATCCGTAAGACAGAGCCAGTGGCGTAACAACATTTTGTGCTATAACAACATCCGTAACAGTATCCATAAGGCACAGAGCCAGTGCTGTAACAACATTCGTAACAGCATCCAGTACCGTAACTACATCCGTAATAGCATCCAGTACTTTGACAACATCCGCAGCATATCCAGTACAGTTACATCATCCATAGCAGCATTCAGTACCGTAACGGCATCCATAACAGCATCCATACATAAGACAAAGAGCCAGTGCTGTAACAGTATTTGCAAGAGCATCCAGTACCGTAACGGCATCCGTAACAGCATCCATAAGACAGAGAGCCAGTGCTGTAACAATATTTGTAAGAGCATCCAGTACCGTTACAGCATCCATAACAGCATCCATTATCGTAACAACATCCGTAACAGAATCCGTAACAGCCAGTGCCGTAACAACATCCTGTACAATAACAACATCCGTAACAGCATCCATTAGGCACAGAGCCAGTGATGCGACAACATTCGTAACAGCATCCAGTACTGTAACAACATCCGTAAGACGGAGAGCAAGTGCCGTAACAACATTCATGCCTTAACGGCTTTCGAATCCATACCGATCTCAGACGATTAGTCAGCAGCCAGTGTTTATACCACCGCGCCACCTGTGTGGCTTGTGTTTCCCACATGAACAAGTCATTCGGAGCCATACTGAAGTCACCAGACAGCTTTTTTGCGAATGCACGCGGCTTACCGTTTCCCCAAGGGAACTGTTCTGCGCAACGAAAAATGATCAAATTCAGCGATCCGAATAGCCAAAAAAGCAGGATTCCTCAGATTGCGGATGTAATATAATGTGCACAAAACAATTGGGACATCTCCTCATATCCAAATAAGTGTTCATTTTCAGTACTGTGTTTTACATATAGCACCCTACTCACAACGCGCGCACGTGTTGTGAGTAGGGTGCTGTATGTAAAACACAGCATTGCCACAGCTTTCAGACTGTATGGGAAACTCTTACGTCGCGCAGAGCTGAAATGTCAGACTTTTAAAGGGACGTGGTGGTTGGACGCCATTTGAGTAAGCAATCTGTGCGTAGCATTGCTGCTCTTTTTGAGATTAACAAAATCTACCGTCGTTGATGTTGTTCTGGATGGAAAGCAGATGGCGCCACTGCATCAACACCGCGCTCTGTGAGGTCGTGCAAACTGATTATTCATGCCAAAGAAAGCTTACTGCGGAATATGAAGAAGGCGCGCAGGTCCTCTGCCATAGACCTGGCAGGTGACTTTCCACAAGCCATTGCAAATGCTTTTGTAACGGAACAGCCCTTCAGGAATAGCATACGCACCGGGTATGATAGGTCATCTGTGCACAAGCTTTACATTACTCCAAGCAATACCAGATGTGACGTATATTCTAAATTAACTTTCCTTTTTAGTTTCTTTCCCTGTGTAAATCTTGAGTTTGTTCTCAGTTATACTTCACACTTAACGTGGTATCTTTTCTCTCAAACGAATACTGTTGGCAACACAATTGAGGTAGAATGAACGTGACGTATGCCTGTTATGAGATGAGAGCCAGAGATATAAACTACTAGACAACAGTTGCTCGCGGGGAGTGTGGAGTGTTGAATGTGGTTGATACTGATTTGTTATGTAAAATGTGAAGTGCTATATGGCCGCCCCGGTGGCGCAGTGGTCTAAGCGATGGCCTCTGATCATTCGTTAGAACGGGGTCCAGGTTCGAATCCCGGTGAGGCACGGATGTTGTGTTTGTCTTACGGCTCTGACTCTCTCCCTTCCCTGGAACCAGTGACTCTAAATTAGCGACGGGCGACTGCTTATAGCCCATTGAGTTGCTTACTGTGGTTGTTAAACCTTCAATTGCCGACCCGGTGGCGCAGTGGTCTAAGCGATGGCCTCTGATCATTCGTCCGAACGGGGTCCAGGTTCCAATCCCGGTGAGGCATGGATGTTGTGTTTGTCTTGCGGCACTGGCTCTCTCCCTTCTCTGGAACCAGTGACTCTAAATTAACGACTGGCGACTGCTTATAGCCCATTGAGTTGCTTACTGTGGTTGTTAAACCTTCAATTGCCGACCCGGTGGCGCAGTGGTCTAAGCGATGGCCTCTGATCATTCGTCCGAACGGGGTCCGGGTTCGAATCCCGGTGAGGCGTGGATGTTGTGTTTGTCTTACGGCACTGGCTCTCTCCCTTCTCTGGAACCAGTGACTCTAAATTAACGACGGGCGACTGCTTATAGCCCATTGAGTTGCTCACGGTGGTCGTTAAACCTCCAATCAAAAAAAAAAAAAAAAAAGGAAGTGCTATATGATGTATTAAGTGAAAACATCTGCAATAAAGCCAATTTCCGTAAGTTTGACTTCTAATTAAATGTTTATGTCTGGCCGTTAAGGTTTAATTTAGGAACTATTTCATCGTATCGCTTTGTTTTTAAAATAACGTAAGAAGAGCGATTAGGAATCAGTACGAAAAAACATTACGTTATACAGACGACAATTGCATGGTACTTCTCCCACAGTTCGTGACAAGTACGGAAAAAGATGTTTTGTAAAACCTACTAAGTTATCAAAGAATAATCAATCAATTTGCCAGCAGATGGCTACGAAAAATTGAAACTAATGATTTATAATTCGCTCAGTACGATTTATTTCATTATATTGTAATAATCGCTTCTGAAATATTCAGTAAGACTCAAGGAGTTGTGAATTACCTAAATGCAAATAAAAAAACGTAGTAGTGTACTGTTAGTTCCTAACTTGCAATTTGTATCATCTCATCTATGCCATTTCTTGTTTCATCTAACATTCTCACAGTACTGGTCATTATTTTTCTTTTCAGATGTCTGAACTGTATGAAGCCTTTGAAAACGCAAATATTTTGAGATGCACGTAAGAAATGTTTTGTCGTTTATTTCAGTTCAGTAGCCGTATGGCATTCAAATTTCAGATAAGGTGGATCAAACATTTCGCGTTTTACATTTTAAGGAATTGGAAGTTAATCAGATTTATTGTGCATAATGTTTTTGAATTTCGTTTGCAGTTTCAGATCTGCTATTGAAGTTTCGAATCGTATTTCGAAAATACTCAGAAATCGCGTATATATGTTACCGTTAAAGTGTATAATTCAGTTATTTCATAGAATACCTAGTTATTCCATGAAATAACTGATCAAGTTAGTTAAAGGGTGTGATAAATTAATAATTCCACACTTTAACTAGTTATCCTCGATGTCGATGAAATTTTAGTACATTGTAGGGGACCATCTGGGAATGAATCCTATTGAAAATGGGTGACGTGGGGTCACAGGTCAGGACATAGTAGGGGATGCATTCCATTGCCCTTATGCGTCATAACGTGCGTAAAAATTGCTCGATTTCGATGAAAGTTTAGTATGTGGTAGGTGACCACCTGGGAACGAACGCTATTGAAAATGGACGAAATGGAGTCAAAGGTCACGACATAGGATCTGGATCCATTCCATCCCCTTATCCCATACTATTAAAGGAGCAATTCTTGTATGTATGTTAACTTTATTTTGAAAACGGCTCTAAGGATTTTGATGAAAGTCGTTAACCTACCGTTTTCTGGTACTAGAAATCAATTTAGCTTGATCTCGACTTTAGGAAAATTTGTTTAGTGGGTTAAATAACCACCCCGAATTATAACGTTTTTAGTCTCATGGCGTCGTCCCGTTCATATTACCCATGCTTAGAAATCTGATGACGTCACAATCTCGCGATTGAGAATGTTGGCGCGCGGTCACGCCATCTGTCTCATTACGTCACGCGTTGTGTGTGGATCCTATTAAAATTTTATGACGTCACACTCTTGCGAGCCGGTGGTCACGATTCCTTTCTGCCTCATTACGTACGCGTTGTGTGCGTATGTCCGCCCACACGATAACTCGCGTAAAAATCGTTCGATTTCGATGACATTTTAGTATGTGGTAGAGGAATACCTGGGACGGAATTCTAATGAAAGTGAACGAAATGGGGTCAAAGGTCAGGACATAGGAGTGGGATCCATTCCGCTGCTCTTATGCGTCATAACTAACGTAAGAAAAGTTCGATTTAGATTAAATTTTAGTATGTGGTAGGGGGCCACCTGCGGACTAACCCTATTTAAAATGGGTGAAATGGGGTCAAAGGTCAGGACATAGGAACGGAATCACTTGCATCGCCATTATGCTTCATAACTTATGTAAACATTCTTCGATTTGGATGAAATGTTAGTATGTTGTAAGGCCCTGCCTGGGGACGCATTCTAATGAAAATGGGTGAAGTGGAGTCAAAGGTTAGGACACAGGAACATGATCTATTCCATTGCCGTTATGCATCATAACTTACGTAAAAGTGCTTCCATTGCTACAAACCTTTATCATGTTATTTAGGAGGTATACTGAACCGGTTCTGTTGAATATAATCGAAATGGGATCAAAAGTCAGGGCACAGGACCGAGATTTATTCCACAACCATTATCCTCATAACTTGAGTAATGATTTCTGGTATGTTGGAAAGTGTATTATAATCAAGGCATTGCATGATTTTACTAACGTGTTTAAAGGAATTTTCAGTCCTTTTATTTGCTGCCTATGGTAACTCCCTAGTTACCATGGTGTTTTGCTGACTACCTTCCTTGAAAATGCCATCTGGTTGATGTGCGAAAGCTTGGAAACATTTTTTTATCTACGCCAATAAATTCGGATCAGTAGTATTTCATACTATCTTATGTGTGTAAGCTGTGTTTTGTTTGATAACTTCAGTTTGGATATTTCGTGATAGCATTTGATGTATAAAAGTTATTTTCCTTTCACAGAAGATATTCATTTCATCGTTTTGTGTGTAACCAGCTTCCCAGTTAATTGTAACATATTTGAATTGGAATTGAGGCAACTCCTAATTATTCTTAGACATTTATTGATGTCTAGATGGTGTGTCTGTCTTATAGTTCGTGAAACATCCCCGCTTGAGATATTGCTGTAAAGTTGTCTTATCCAAAGATTTATGACACGATGTCAGAGCTGCGTTGCGTCACACGATTAATGTCGTTACAGCAATTTAGAAACACAAAAAAGAAATGACACGTTCCGAATATTCGTTTCTATCGCGACGCTGATTATCGACTTTAGAGAAACAAATGCATGGATTTATAAATGATTAACCGATGTGCTTCTTTTTAGCACGTCTTTTGAAAAAAGATCGTGCTTCTGTTATCGGTTTGTCCGTCCGTCCGTACCCACGAAATCTCTGCAACTATTAGTCCGATTTGAAAAATTCTTTTTGCATTGGGAAGCTTGAAATATGAGAATGATGATCCTTCATTTCGTTTTTCTTTACGATGCGCAATCTCGCCTCTAGAGGGCGTAAATGCAGATGATCTCGAATTCAATAATACGTTTTATTCCACATATTTGCTTCTAAACATCCGATTGAAAAAAATATTTTATCTTTCGATTCCATTTACGTCGAAGAGTATTTTAGATATAGTTACATTTTTAAACTACGCATAGATTTCCCGCTACGGTGCGTAAAAGTAAATGACATTTTTCCCGATAACTCTTCTTCTAAAACTCCGATTTGAAAATAAGTTTCCTTCAGCGGATGCATCTCATGATGGAAAATCGTTTGCATATAATTTCTAGTTTTCGGTCTAGAATACTTTAGTTACCAGGGGGCGTAAGTGTTAATTTTTGCTTCAGATGTATTTGCCCCAAAATCTGAGCTTCTAAAATATCGATTGGAAAAATTCTTTCGTGGACTGCTGCCACTCACGTCGGTGAACCTTTTTGGAATATTTTCTTAAAATATTCCACAGTTTCTCCGCCAGGGGGCATAGATGTATATCTTATTTCTTGTCAATTTCTCTACTTCTAGGAGTCCGATTTCAAAAATTCCTTTTTTGTTGGATAGTGTTTCCAGTGTGACATGTTTTTCATATAATTTCAAAATTTTCAAAAGTAATTCATAGACTTTCCGCTAGGGGGCGTAAGGGTAAATTGACCCCCTCCCCCTACATCTCTGCTTCTAAATCTCCTATTTGAAAAATTTGGATACAGCTCCTGATAGAAATCCTTTGCATATGATTTATGATTTTTGGAAAAATGTTTTGGCCATCAGGTGGCGTAAGTCTTAATTTCCGCTTCTGATGTATTGGCAGCAAAATATGAGCTTCCACAATCTCGATTGAAAAAAAAGTCGTTTGTTTACCGATACTACTCATGTCGACAAACGTTTTACGAACATTTTCGTCTTTAAGTAATGCATGGTTTCTACACCAGGGGGCGTAGATATATATATTATCTTTGTCAATATCCTTATTTCTAGAAGACCGATTTTAAAAATTCCTTCTTTGTTGGATGGTGTTTCCAATGCGAAATGTTTTTCTTGTAAATTCAAAATTTCCAAGTAAATCATAGACTGTCCGCTAGTGGGCACAAAGGTAAATTGCGTTTTCTGCGTTATTTCTGCTTCTAAAACTCCGATTTGAAAAATTCTTCCTGTATCGCATACAAGACCTGATGAGAAATATTTTTCTCATAATTTCTAATGTTTGGTCAAGAATGGTTTGACCGCCAGGGGGCATAAGTGTTAATTTCTGCTCCTGATGTATTTGTAGCAAAATCTGGGCTCCTGAAAACTCGACTAAATTTTTTTCTTGGACCGATACCGCTCATATGGAAAAACCTTTTGGAATACTTTCTTCCTAAAATAATGCATGGTTTTCCTACCAGGGGACGTAAAGTCACATCTTATTTTTGTCCATATCTCTGTTTCTAAGAGTCCGATTTGAAAAATTCTTTCTATGTTGGAGAGCGTTTCCGGTGTGAAATGTTTCTCATATAAATTCATGTTTTTCTTAACGTACAAGTCTGCAACCATAGGTCGTAAGTTTACGATTCCGTTTACAGCAATATCTGAGGAATTAAAAACCCGAAGGGAAAACTTATTTCTTCCGTCGGATGTATTGTTTTCCATACCGGTTCCATTGACTCTGAATAGCTTTGAGAAATTTTATTTGCGTCAGAACGGATCCAAAAGACGTGCTTATTACACCCGAATATTCGGTGCCATCTTTCTTGTTGCTTCTTCGTAGCGGATAAGGGAGAATGTTGGAGTCAGTAAACACGTGGAATTAAAGCCAACGCGAGTTCTTCGTAAATATACTTTGGAACTACAACCCAACTCATCCGCCCCGATCTCGCAGTGGTCTAAGTGATGGCTTCTGATAATTCGTCCGAGATGGGTTCAGGTTCGAATCCCGGTGAGGTATGGATGCTATGTTTGTCTCACGGCGCTGGCTCTCTCCTTTTGCTGGAACCGGTGACTCTAAATTAGGGACGGACGACTGCTTAACAGTCCACTGAGTTGCTCACGGTGGTCGTTAAACCTCCATTAAAAAAAAATTACAACTCATTCAATTACTAGATATATGCTGTCTCACGTACGATCAATACAAACCGCGTCTCCAACTGTAAATTGCCGCCCCGGTGGCGCAGTCCTCTGATCGTTCGTCCGTAAGGGGTTCGGGTTCGAATCCCGGTCAGGCATGGATGTTGTGTTTGTCTTACGGCACTGGCTCTCTCCCTTCCCTGGAACCAGTGACCCTAAATTAGGGACTGACGACTGCTTATAGCCCATTGAGTTGCTCACGGTGGTCGTTAAACCTCCATTAAAAAAATTACAACTCATTCAATTACTAGATATATGCTGTCTCACGTACGATCAATACAAACCGCGTCTCCAACTGTAAATTGCCGCCCCGGTGGCGCAGTCCTCTGATCGTTCGTCCGTAAGGGGTTCGGGTTCGAATCCCGGTCAGGCATGGATGTTGTGTTTGTCTTACGGCACTGGCTCTCTCCCTTCCCTGGAACCAGTGACCCTAAATTAGGGACGGACGACTGCTTACAGTCCACTGAGTTGCTCACGGTGGTCGTTAAACCTCCATTAAAAAAAAATTACAACTCATTCAATTACTAGATATATGCTGTCTCACGTACGATCAATACAAACCGCGTCTCCAACTGCAAATTGCCGCCCCGGTGGCGCAGTCCTCTGATCCTTCGTCCGTAAGGGGTTCGGGTTCGAATCCCGGTCAGGCATGGATGTTGTGTTTGTCTTACGGCACTGGCTCTCTCCCTTCCCTGGAACCAGTGACCCTAAATTAGGGGCGGGCGACTGCTTATAGCCCATTGAGTTGCTCACGGTGGTCGTTAAACCACCAATAAAAAAAAACAAAAAAACAAACAAACTGCAAATTAAAACACATTTATTTACTATTAAAAACACTATTTTAAAATACAAAGGCAAGTACTTTCGCCGCCCCGGTGGCGCAGTGGTCTAAGCGATGGCCTCTGATCATTCGTCCGAACGGGGTCCGGGTTCGAATCCCGGTGAGTCCTGGATGTTGTGTTTGTCTTACGGCACTGGATCTCTCCCTTCCCTGGAACCAGTGACCATAAATTAGGGACGGGCGACTGCTTATATATAGCCCATTGAGTTGCTCACGGTGGTCGTTAAACCTCCAATCCAAAAAAAGTACTTTCAGGGCTCCCATGTCCCCATCATCAGGCGTAAGTGCCACGAAGCAAGATGAGTCATCTCATATATATACAGCCACAAAGTATTCCCGTCACACGTCTCTTTAACCCTCTTGTGTTGCCAACATTAGAACTCAAACACTAATGTTCAAAAAATAATTATACAGGTCAAAGGTAGCTCCAGTTTTCACTCTCGATAGAACAGGGAGTCGCCAACCTTCTCCATGGGTTTGGTATATAAGTAGGCATGTCAATATTACAGCAAGTGTTACCATATGAAATAATGTGCAAACTTTCGGACAAAAATATTGTACTTCTGGTTACATTTGAACAGAGAATTTTTGCGTTATCTCAGTCAGGGGAGTAACCTCCCTGTCCAGCTGCAGTAGTAAATACTGTGTTAATAGTCCCCGTTCGTAGTGCATATTTATGTTCACTCAATCTGATTGAGTCAGGGGTTCGTAGTGCATATTTATGTTCACTCAATCTGATTGAGTCAGGGGTTCGTAGTGCATATTTATGTTCACTCAATCTGATTGAGTCAGGGGTTCGTAGTGCATATTTATGTTCACTCAATCTGATTGAGTCAGGGGTTCGTAGTGCATATTTATGTTCACTCAATCTGATTGAGTCAGGGGTTAGTAGTGCATATTTATGTTCTTTCTTTCTTTTCTTTGATTGGAGGTTTAACGACCACCGTGAGCAACTCAATGGGCTATAAGCAGTCCCCCGTCCCTAATTTAGGCTCACTGGTTCCAGGGAAGGGAGAGAGCCAGTGCCGTAAGACAAACACAACATCCATGCCTGACCGGGATTCGAACCCGGACCCCTTTCGGACGAATGATCAGAGGCCATCGCTTAGACCACTGCGCCGCAGGGGCGGCACATATTTATGTTCACTCAATCTGATTGAGTCAGGGGTTCGTAGTGCATATTTATGTTCACTCAATCTGATTGAGTCAGGGGTTCGTAGTGCATATTTATGTTCACTCAATCTGATTGAGTCAGGGGTTCGTAGTGCATATTTATGTTCACTCAATCTGATTGAGTTATCCCAGTCAGGGGAGTAACCTCCCTGTCCAACTGCAGTAGTATGTGCTGTGTTAATAGTCCCCGTTCGTAGTACATATTTATGTTCACTCAATCTGCTCCCCTAACTGGGATAACGCAAAAATTCTCTGTTCAAATGTAACCAGAAGTACACAATTTTTGTCCGAAAGTTTGTATATTATTTCATATGGTAACACTTGTTGTAATATTGGCATGCTTACTTATATGCCAAGCCCATGGAGAAAGGTTGATGACTCCTTGTTCTATCGAGAGTGAAAACTAGAACTACCTTTGACCTGTGTAATTATTTTTTTAACATGGGTTCTAATGTTGGTAACACAGGAGGGTTAAAGAGACGTGTGACGGGAATACTTTGTGGCCGTATATATATGAGATGGCTCCTCATGCTTCGTGGCACTTAGGCCTGATGATGGGGGCATGGGAGCCCTGAAAGTACTTGCCTTTATATTTTAAAATAATATTTTTAATTGTAAATAAATGTGTTTTAGTTTGCAGTTGGAGACGCGGTTTGTGTTGATCGTACGTGAGACAGCATATATCTAGTAATTGTACAGTTATCGTGCGAAATTGATCATTGGTACAACTCATTCCCTGCGGAACGGCATACGCGTGCTTTGTTGCCATAGCAATGAAACACACACGCCTAACCCATGTATTATGTATTTGATTATTCATATGTGTGCTTATTCATTTTGGAGGTTTCTTTTTTTTTTTTTTTTTTTTTTTTTGAGTTTAACGACCAGCTTGAGGTGTGGGCTACATAAACAGTCGTCCTTCCCTAATTTAGGGTTAGTAGTTTCAGGGAAGGGAAATATTCATTGCTAAAAGGTCAAGCACACCTCGTCTGAGATTCGAATTCAGGCCAATCTCAGCAGAAGGGTCAGAAGCCAGCCCTCAGACAACTGCATCAGGAGAGAGACTTCATTGTTGATACGTCGACTGAATAGTACATAAGATATTCTAATTTAGTTATAGCCACTGGTAAGAACAACACGAATCGTATTAGTAAACTTATGTTCATACATTAATATTATTAATAACATCTATGAAAATGCAAGTGCAAAGATTCGGCTGTTTGAAAATACAACACACATAAAAATTGGAAAGGGAGTGAGACAAGGTGACACCATATCTCCGAAGCTCTTTAATGCCACATTGGAAAATGTCTTTCAATCACTGAACTGGGAAAACAAAGGGATAAAGATTAATGGAGATTATCTAACCCACCTTCGTTTTGCTGATGACGTAGTCATTTTTGCAACTACCCCATCAGAGCTGCAGAGTATGATCCAGGAACTTGCTGACAAGAGTAAAGAAGTGGGATTAAAAATGAACTTTCAGAAGACAAAAGTGATGTTCAATGCTTTTACAAGAAATGAAGATTTATCGATTGATGGAGAAAAGCTGGAGATAACAGACACGTACGTTTATCTTGGACAGCAGATATCAAGTGAGGGTCACATTGATGAAGAAATTAATCGGCGTACAAAACTTGCCTGGAGAGCTTTTGGAAGAAACAGCATAATTTTCAAGAGCAATATGCCATTATGTCTTAAAAGAAAAGTGTTTGATCAATGCATCCTTCCAGTGCTTACGTATGGTGCAGAGACGTGGACCTTAACTAAAAGAGACATACAAAGGCTGCAGACAACTCAAAGCAGCATGGAGAGGTGCATGCTTGGTATAACCAGGAGAGATAAGAAGAGGAACTCGTGGATCCGAAAAATGACAAGAGTGGAAGACATCATGATCAGAGTTAAATCCCTGAAATGGCAATGGGCTGGACATACTGCCAGAAGGACAGACCATAGATGGACAGCCGAAATTTTAGATTGGATTCCAAGGGACAGGAAAAGACCCAGAAAAAGACCACATGGGAGATGGGTGGATGAAATTCGTAAATATGCGGGAGTGACATGGAGGAGACTGGCACAAGACAGACCGTTGTGGAGGAAACTTGGGGAGACCTTCGTCCAGCAGTGGATTGATAATGGTTGACAATGATGATGATGATGATACAGATGTTACGTCACAGGTATACATGATTTCATCCGCGAGGTCATTTGCCGTCACTAAGCACCTGTGCACCAATTTGCAGTCAGTGGACACCATTGAACACCCGAATACTAACTTCACGAGCGTTGAAAGTCAGCGCATTTACAATGTTGCTTAGAGCTCTTCATGGTAACTTTCGGGATGCAGAGATATTACCGACAGCCAGAAAAAGGGAGACAGTTCATTTCTCAGGACTAAACTGGGAACCAGAAGACTACGGTGTGCCATTCCGATTATTCGCAATTTTTTTTGTTGGAGGTATAATGACCACCGTGAGGAAGTCAGTGGGCTATAAATATTTGGATCACTTCATGTCTTCTTACGTACCTTTACGAAGAAAGCTGAGTAGCATTCAAAGTGTAAGCCATCGTGTTGCACCATCTTTAGCCGTATGTTAGCCAGTTCTTCAAATCCGCGGCGGTACCAGTTCTTGTTCTTCGAGGCGAATAACTGCTTCCCCACAGTTGCCACCTCCATCAGGTTGTTGAATTTCCGTCACCGAAAAAAGTGGGTCATGAACCGGAACAAGTAATAATTCGACGAGGCAAGGTCCGACCTATATAATGGGTGTGGCATCAGTTCGATGCTCTCAAGTTCCTGAAGTTTTTCCAGAATCGTTAGCGCAGTATGAGGCCAAACGTTGTCCTGCTGTAGGAGAGCGTGCTTTGTGTTCCCCGGTACCGGGTACTTCTCTTTCAAAACGGCATACATCCGCTCCAGCTGTTCAGGGAACAGGTTATCGTTGATGGTCCGACCGTCTGGAACAAATTCGTAATAGTTTATCCCCACGAAATTCCACCAGACGTAGAGCATCACCTTGGCAACAGGTTCAGGAATCTTGCCCGTCCTCAAACACTGCCGTTGTGTGTTAGGATTACGGAAATAGACCCACTTTTCATCACACGTAACAATTCTCTTGATGAAACGTACATCGGGAGAGTTTTCTATGAGTTTCGTGCACACTTCCTCTCGGCGGTTTGCTTCAGCTGCCGTCAGTTCGTTAGCGATAATGTGGCAGCTCCTGTAGACCTTTCCGAGGTCCTGAAGGTGACGAACCACGGCGTTCTGTGATATGCCCAGCTCGCCTGATAATCTCCGAGTGCTGGCTGTCGGAATTGCCTCTAAGGCCTAGCGCATGGTCTCCGAATCCACGGTTTGCAGCGTACCTGACCTTGGCTGATAGTAAAGGTTTCTGGTATCTGAGATAAATTTTTGGAACCATCTGGTTGCGGTGCTGTGGTGCACGGAACCTTCCCCCTTTCGCATGGCAAATATCTTGTGTTGCTTGAGCATGCTAGAGGTTTGTCTAGGTTTATGTGCAGTCTTATAAACCTGCACATAAAGCTAGACTAACCTCTAGCATGAAACAGAAGAGACTCCAGTTTGTGAAGCGTCATCAATCGTGAACTGCTGCAAATTGGAGCCAAGTTCTGTTTTTCCAATGAATCAACTGTGTGTCAATTCGAATCACGTGAAGCAAATGTTCGACGACCAAAAGGCAAAAGGTTTGATGAAAATTACATCGTTAGCACCCTGAGACATCCGCCTCGTTAGATGATATGGGGTGCTATATCAGCATCCAGTACTGCTTCATCATCCTTTTTGCCAGCAGGCACTACCATGACTAGTCCTTTTTATGTGGAAATGTTACGCTAGAAGCTATGAACTCATATGCTAATACACAGATGCACAAGCTTTATGCATGATGGTGCTCCATGCAACAGATCAAAGAGAAAAAACATAACAGAGCTTGATTGGCCCGGTAACTGTCCAGACCTTAACCCCATCGAAAATTAATTTGTGGACCATTTAAAAAACCAAAGTAGCAGGAATTTAGCCATCAAATTAATACAAGGAGATTCATAAAGAAGTATACTGTTTCCAGATGCTGTAAAACAGTAACAGTTGAAGACACGGACGACAACTGCAAACCGTTAGGTAGATGTACTCAAAGAGTTCGTGTCCCGCTACTGAGGGAAGTGACGTAGGCGATAGCGCGCGTGTCACGTGACTAGTCAGTCAGAATGGCAGCGTCTGCAGTGGAGAAGGCGTTTTGTGTTCTTGAATTGAGCAGAACGGAATCTGTAACTGTTTTGCAGCGGCATTTTCTATCACGTTTCGGAAAAGAACTTCCAACCAGAAAATCTATCTATGATTGGCATAAAAAATTTGAAACTACGGGCTGTTTGTGTAAACGTAAAAGTCTTTGACGACCGCGTGTATCGGAAGAAGTCGTCGATAGTGTTTGCGCCGCTATTCAACGAACCCTGGGAAAATCAACTCGGAGGGTGAGTCGTGACGTGCAGATTTCACAGTCCACTCTCTGGAGAATTTTGAGAAAGAAGTTGAAAATGATTCCATACAAAGTGCAGATGTTGCAAAATCTCACTGCACTTGATTCAGATATCTTAACTCGCGTTTGGGCGGAAATGGATTACCGACTCGATGTGTGTCGTGTGACTAAGGGTGCACACATAGAACATCTGTGACTGTCTCTAAAAAAACTTGAAACATTCCCCTATTACAGGTAACATAAAATATCTTACATTGTTCTTATTTTATAGTGCGTTGAAACTGCATACTTCTTTATGAATCACCCTGTATAACAAAATCTCAGACCCGCGGTAGCCAAATAGCATCCATCCCATGATAGTTCTGATACTTCAGTACGAAATGTTAATTGTGTAGCCAAATTAAACTGATTACACATTGTTCGTATTTTATCATAGTTTGGAGGGTTTATCTTCCACCATGAGCAACTCGATTGGCTATGAGCAGTCGGCCTGGCCCTTATTTAGGGCCAATGGTTTCAGAGAAGCGAGAGAGCCAGTTCCGTAAGGTAAACACAACATCCATGCCGCACATAGATTCGAAACCGGAGCCATCTCAGACGAATGATCATAGTTTTTTTTTTCATTTCATTTATTGCATTTTAGTTGTTACAGACATGGTGTTACACAATCATAAATATATAGCACACATTATATTTTTTGTAACAACAGGGAATGAGAAGGGAAAAGGCCTGACGTGCCCTCTTCTCCCGAAGAATCACAATTTTCATGAAAATAAAAAAAAAAAAAAAAAAAAAAAACATAAACAAGTCAAGTCCACACAATATCAAACACAGCTAGGGTGGTAACGTAAATTAATAAAGGTAATAATACATTATGAGCTTTTGGTCAGTAAGAAATACCTGAGTTTTCGTTTAAATATATTAATATTATTAAGTGATACAATATCAGTAGGAAATGTATTCCATAATGCCGGACCAGTATAATTAACAAATGATCTAAATCGTTCTGTTAGTGGAAACATGGGGATTAGTGTTGTTTTTTGTCTCGTGGAATAATCATGACCACGAGTACTTATTGAAATTAAATCTTGGTAGTAACCATTTTTAATTCTCAAAAACATTAGTTTACCTATACTATAGATATGCAATTGGTGAATAGTTAGTATATTAAAATCGTGTAGCCAAATTAAACTGATTTTAGTGCCAGCGCTTACACCACTGCGCCACTGGGGCGCGCCTTTCATCTTCATAGAACTTACTTAGTAATACGTGGATTGAACCGAAATTAATGCAAAAGTGGGCATAACTTTTTTTAACTGACAGAGGTCGATCAAATTGCACATGTTGGCAGAGTAACTCTTTCTCTATACAAAGGTACTACTCAACATTGTCTCCATCACAAATGAATGAGGCATTTGTGCCATCGTTGAACCCAACTCTCGAATCCTCTTTGAAAAAATTCAGTTGTGGACTGTTGTACTCACTTTTTCATAGCCAGTTTCACTTGGTCTGTGTTATGAATTCGTTGTCCCTGGAGACTGTCCCCGAACAGGTGGAAGTCGGAGGTCGCCAGATCTGGGCTGTACAGTGGATGGAGGACTACCCAGCAGCGTAATTTGCTGATCGCCTGATTTGTTGCCAAAGATGCGTGAGGTCTTGCATTGTAATGGTGAATGTGGTTCCTTTTCAGATTCTTGTTCGGTCTCTTCCTCCTTATGGCTTCTCTAAGCTTCTTGAGTGTCTCAATGTACTGCTCGCTGGTCACGGTACGACCACGTTTCAGAAAATCGAAAAGAATGATACCCCTGTCATCCCAAAGAATAGTCACCATGACTTTCTGTGCTGATCGTTGGATCTTGAACTTCTTAGGCCTTGGTGAAGAGGTGTGACACCACTCCGTGGATTGATTCTTCGTTTCCGGATCGTAAAGATACGCCCACGTTTCATCCTCTGTCACCAGATCACAAAAAATCGTGTCTTCAGTGGCTTCAAACGCTTCCAGCAGATCAGAGCAGACTTCTACCCTTCTTTCCTTCAAATCTGGTGTCAAGCGCCGAGGTACCCATTTTGGACATACTAGGGGTGTTCAAATGAAAAGGTACGAAACGTCATAAGAACGTAACCGTTAACATATTTGCCTATGCCGCTATGGGAGAACGTAGCAACACATCTAGGGATGCGATTGGGGTCGCCGGCGTGGATCGGAGCATGCGCGGGCGACCGCATGCGCAGGAGAGAGCAGAGGCTCTTATAAAGAGCGCCGTCCATTTGACTACTTGTTGAATCCCTCCAGCACAGACGAACCATTAACTCCGATGTGTACTGTGAGACACTCCGAAGCCTACGCAGGTCCATCAAGAACAAAAAGACCGGGGCTGCTCACGGAGGGTGTGGTTCTGCTCCATGATAACGCGCGTCCACATGTCTACAGGGTCACACACGCGGAACTGGCCAAGTTCCAGTGGGAGCAGCTTGACCATCCGCCCTACAGCCTGGACATGTCGCCCTGCGATTTCCATGTGTTTGGTCCCCTGAAAAAACATCTGAAATTGAAGCGCTTCCACTCGGACGACGAACTCAAGGACGCTGTGCAGGACTGGGTCTCGTCACGGCCACAGGAATTCTGGGAACAAGGAATCCTTCGGCTCGTTAATCAATGGGATCGTTGTGCTATGGCCTATGGTGTATACTTTGAATAAAGTCTTCATTTATACCCACAGTGTCGTTTCGTACCTTTTCATTTGAACACCCCTAGTACTTTCCGATACCCCAAGTCTTCCACTAACTTCTGTATGGCATTGTGACCCCAGCACAGTTATGCAACAAGCTCATGGGTTGTGACTCGTATCTCCGCGCGAATCAGTTCATCCACCCCTGGCGATTCGTTTCAGTGGGCACCGATGATGGTCGTTTAAATAGCACATGTTGGTTTCCCCCTCTTCAAAACTGGTTTCCCCTTTAAACTTCTTCATCCATCTGAGCACAGCTCTTGCCAATGGTGTCATCTATGTAAACATTCTGCAGTCTTCTGTGGATTTCAGACAGCCTGCACCCTTAATTTGTCAAGAACTCAATGACGGCATGTTGCTTCTGCTTGGAATACATTATTCACCTGCAATGAAGAAGAAAGGTTACTATAGAGGAAGAGTTATTCTACTAACATTTGCTATTTGAACGACATCTGTCAGTTAATAAAAAAGTTATAACCACTTTTGCATTGCATACAACCCTCATATAACTGCAAAGAACTTCTGTTCACGATGTAATGGGAAAATTATATAGTACAATTTAACGGAATTTTTCTTTTTGCGTTAAAATAGAAAGTCTGCTTAATCAAATTCGAATGAGTTCCGGTTCTGGCTACAATTTTTCAGTTGTGGTTGGAGGTAAAATTAATAATGTTGAATTTAAAATCTATTGCGGGATTAAATTAATTAAGGCATTTTAATTGAGCTGGGAAGGTGTGATAATCCTCGTCATCATTTTGAACTAAACTTGCAAACAGCGAATAATATATAAAAAAAGGGGAGTTCTTACAGTAAATGTGTTTTACTCTACTTCTGTTGCTACGCTGCTGGCCACCCAAAATGCAACATCAAGAAGGACACGAGATAGCAAAGCCAGACTTACTGGACACATAGCAACAGATACAAAGTTGAAACGATTGAGCTTACAGGCCCGTGCGACTTGCGGAACACGCAGACATCAATAGTTCTTGTAGCCCCCATGGCTGGCAATAACGGCCCCTACACGCCGCGGCATTGAACGAAAGAGGCTTTGGATGTGGGCTTGGGGTATATCGGTCCAGGCCGCTTCTATACGTTCGCACAGTTCATCAGGCGTAGCCGCGACTGGTGCTTGTCGGGACAGTCGGTTGTCGATCAGAGACCACACGGGTTCGATGGGCGACATATCGGGATAACAGGCGGGCCACGGCAGCAGTGACACCTGGTGGTCCGTGAAGAATTGTTGCACCTGCGTGCCACGTGCAGGAGCGCATTGTCTGTTGAAATGTAGCCGATGGCAGGTCCTGCAGGTAAGGGAGGACTACAGGCTCCAAAACGTCGGAGATGTAGCGGTGGCTGTTGAGTGCACCGGCGATGCGTAGCAGAGGAGTGCGGGTGTCATATCCAATTGCGCCCCAAACCATAACGCCGGGCAACGGACCGGTATGGCGATGCATAATGAAGGCGTCATACAGTCTCTCGCAGCGGTGCCACCACACGCGAATCCGACCATCGTGGAGTTGCAGGCAGAAGCGGGATTCGTTGGAGAAGACAATGTCGTGCCATTCCGTAGTCCAGGTGCGGCGTTTAACGACCCACTGCCGCCGCACTCGCCGGTGGTGTAACGTCAATGGTAATCGGAGCAATGGGTGCCGTGGGACAAGTCCCCGCTCCTGCAGACGATGTCGCACGGTACGTGCTGACACAGGTTGTGGCGCAACACACCCTAATTCCTGCGCTAAAGTTCGTGATGTGGCGGTGGGAGCCGTCAATGCCCGCCGCACAACATGTCAGTCCTCTCGTTCTGTGGTGTGCCGCGACTGCGGCAATCGCTCACGTCAGTCCGTCCGTCCCTCCTGCACCCCCAAATCCATAGTCGCCTCACTGTGGCTAATGTCGTCCCACACGGGCGCCAATGTCTCGGTACGATAAACCTCTGTCGCGATAAGCCAATTTTCGTCCTCTCTCGAACTGCGAAACCTGCTGGAATGACTGCCGTATTCCGCGACGAGGCATCAGGAAGCTTCCCACGCACAGGTCCGGCAGCACAACGCACTTCCACTACTTACACCCCGCCTTCTGTGTACCCTTCTTATAGTGCTTCTCGGTGGCTTGCCGGGCGCACATGATTTGCATATGCCTTGCAATGCTAATCGTTTGCATGACCTCTCGCTGGCGACGCATGCTGCGAATTACAGTCCAATCGGACGCTTTCTTCTTGGTGTAGCATTTTTGGTGGCCAGCAGTGTATTTATGATTTCGAATATTACGTGATATTTCCTTCTGAATTTTTCTGATTTCTGCATTTTGCTCATTGCATTCTTCTTCTTATGTCATGAAGGGATTAACTTGGCTTAAATTTATATTTCTTTCAGACAAGTGGAAGATTTCTTGCTTTGCACAGTGGAATTTCAGTTTCAGGAAACAAATATGGAAAGTTTAAAACGAATTAAAGATACATCATCTTGTGTTTCTAACGCGAGAAGGAAAGACAACATCTGTTTGCTTTCTCCAGCTCTGTTGCTAAGAAAAGACAAAATACAATCTCATGGTGAGTCAGTCGCACAACTTTTGAACTAATACATTGTAGCTCAAAAAAATTAGAAAAATTGGTTTACGTAATAAATGGTTTTTCCAAAAGAGGCTTTATATGTTGCTTTGTAATAAAAAAGGAAATGCAAGGAATAAATCGTGTATCTCTATTTGAAATGAAAGTATCATTGATTATAATTAAACGTGGATGATAATGTCACTTAAAAGTGCACCACGGCTACGTTGATAGGCATTGATACGAATATCATAATTTTGTATGACATTTTCAAGCATTGGGACATTAATTACCATTATGGCGGTTCGGATGTTATTTTTCAAGTGTGGCACTTTGTCTGGTTTGTTAACGTAAACTTTACTTTTCAAATAGCCCGAAAGATAAAAGTCCAACAGTGTCAAGTCGCAAGATCTTGGCTTCCAAGTCACATCGCCATTTCTTAAAATGACACGTCCATGCAATTTCGTGCCTAATAACGCTATGTTCGCTTGTATTGTATGACTCGTAGCACCATCTTGTTGAAAACAAACATAAAAAATGTTCAATTCCATTAAATTGAAGCCACAAGAAATCTGTAATCATCGCATTATAGCGCTCTGCATTCACTGTAACAGCACTGCCACGATAATCTTCTACGAAAAATGGGCCGATGATTCATCTAGACCACAAACCACACCAAACCGTACAATGTTGTGCATACAGTGATCGTTGGTGAATAATTCGAGGGTGTTCATCCCCTGAAATGCGACAATTTTGCTTATGGACACTGCCATTTAACGAAAAATAAATCTCGTCACTGAAGATGATTTTACGCGAAAACTAAGGATCCGTTGAGTTGCTTTTTGTTCTAACATCCAAGCAACAAAATTCCTGTGTTGCAAATGGTCCGTTGCCTTCAGTTCTTGCGTTAACTGAATCTTATAAGCAACCAAATGGAAACTTTTGTAAAATTCTCGATAAACCGGTCTGAACAACGCCAAGTTCTTGAGAACGCCGTGGAATTGATGTTGATGAGTCATCTGTGACACTTGCACGCCGTGGAATTGATCTTGTTGAGTCATCTGCGGCAATGGCACGCCGTGGAATTGATCTTGATGAGTCATCTGCGACAATGGCACGCCGTGGAATTGATGTTGATGAGTCATTTGCGACAATGGCACGCCGTGGAATTGATGTTGATGAGTCATTTGCGACACTTGCACGCCGTGGATTTGATGTTGATGAATTATCTGCGACACTTGAACGCCGTGGAATTGATGTTGATGAGTCCTCTGCGACACTTGCACGACGTGGAATTGATGTTGATGAGTCATCTGCGGCACTTGCACGCCGTGGAATTGATGTTGATGAGTCATGTGCGACAATGGCACGCCGTGGAATTGATGTTGATGAGTCATCTGCGGCAATGGCACGCCGTGGAATTGATGTTGATGAGTCATGTGCGACAATGGCACGCCGTGGAATTGATGTTGATGAGTCATCTGCGACAATGGCACGCCGTGGAATTGATGTTGATGAGTCATCTGCGACAACTGGACCTGTTCAAATATTTTCACTAAATTTCGAATTGCTTGTTCAGAAGTACGATTAACTACACCGACAAATTCACAAATTTTGCGATGGGTTCCTCTTATGGAACATCCAATTTCATAACAATTTTTTATGATTTCAATAAGTTGTTCTTGTGAAAGCGACGCCATAGTTTGACTGGTATAGGACTTCCTTTACGGTAAATGAAATTCCACCTGAAAAAAAACCCAAACAACTCTTTAGTTATCGGCATTCGAAACCCTAATGCCCCTTTTGGAAAACTCTGTATATTACGGAATAAACGTTCACGCCCTTTTTTCCCATGGTTTAACGAATACCATCAGCACCTCTAAGGGCTATGAGCAGTCTCCCGTCCTGTAACGTACCTACCTCAGAGTTCAAGCAAATGTCAAGACGGAAAAGTTGCAGCGATGACAAAGTCGATGTAGCTTAATTGGGAAAGCATTCTGCTCCGGAGCAAAAGGATGAAAGTTTGAGCCCGCCACTAACAAATTTATGTTACGCTATATTGTCGCCCGAACGCAAAATAAATCTCCTGGCAGTTTGGTTCTTCGAAAAATGTGGGATGTTCCTTCCACACGTGATTCGCCGACTGACCCCCGAAATCTACGATTCCGTCCTAGCCCTTTCTCAAGGGGTGGGGATATATTTGACGTACCTGCTTTAAACGTGACGCACATGTCAAGACGGCAAAGTTGAAGTGACAAACCCCGTCGGTGCAGCTTAATTGGAAAAGCATTCGGCTCCGGGGTAGAATGGTGTGGTTTCGATTGTCGCCGCCGACAACTGGCTGTTGTCCCAATTTTTTTGTAATTGGTTATGGTGTGGGAAGAGCATGCATCATTATACCAGTTCCATTTTGAAGAAATGATTCGAATCGCATCCTAAGACCGCTCGGTCACCTGGGCGGTGAGGTGTACTTATGCATACAACTTATGAAGTTTTAAAATTTCTTAGTTGCAGTATTAAATGGTTAACCGATTAGCTACCTAATTGGTTAATGTTCTTAAATCGCTATGCTGCATATAAACAAATAACCGAACGACCAGATAAAAAGAATGAACAATACATTTACTCAATTACACCAATTTATTCGATAAATTGTTGTATTTTCAAACATCCAGATAATCCCTTGCCGTAGTATAGTTCGCTGGTGTTGAAAGAAAAATCGATTTTAGAACGATATGTGTTCGTTAATCACATATATCTCAGCAAATGTGTATCAACGTTTAATAACCTACTTACCAACAATTCCACTGTAACTTCTACACTCTCTCTGCTCTCTCTTATTCCTTCAATCTAGTCGTTTTATGAACTCTGACACACTAGGGGACTTGAAAGCTCCCAGTATATCAGAAACTTTCCGGAATGTGATCATTGTGTTTCCTTCAACAGCAGTCAACAAGGAATTCTAAACAAACGCACAAGGCTTTTCCGACACTTTCTTTTCTTACAAACGTACGTCATCAGCGGCAAACTTCTCTAACCAGGTATGAGTAATCCTACTGATTGCAATACCTCCGACTTCATTTATTTACGCTTTCCAACCGTAGGTTGAAGAAGCGTATATGCTCCAGCTTTGTCCGTCTGTCTGTCCGTTCGTCCGTCCGCACGATAACTCGCGTAAAAATGGTTCGACTTTGATGAAATTTTAGTATGCGGTAGGGGACAACTTTGGGACAAACCTTACCGAAAATGGACGAAATGATGTCAAAGGTCAGGACAAACGATTATGATCCATTCCATCGCCCTTATGCGTCATAAGTTAGGTAAAAATGCTTCAATTTTGACAAAACGTTAGTATGTTGTTCCAGAGTTATACTGTGCCAGTTCTGCTGAATACAATCGAAACGGGGTAAAAAGTCAGGGCACAGGAGCGAAATTTATTCCACATCCATTATCCTCATAACTTGACTAAAAATGCTTCTATTGCGAGAAAACTTTAGTATGTTGTTCCGGAGGTATAGTGAACCGATTCTTTTGAATATCATCGAAATGAGATCAAAGGTCAGGTCACAGGAGCGAGTTTTACTCCACAGCCATTATCCTTGTAACTTGAGTAATAACTTGTGGAATGACTTCTGGTATGTCGGAAATCGTATCATAAGCAATGCATTGCATGATTTTACTAATTTGTTCAAATCTCCCTTTCATATATTCAGTCTACTCATTGAACTTGCTCTGCTGTTCCGGCGGCGCAGTGGGCTAAACGCTGGCTTGTCACTTTTCGTCCGAGACGGTTTCAGGTTCGGATCCCCGTGAGGCATTGATGTTGTGTTTGCCTTACGACACTACTCGCGCTCTTCCCTGGGACCATTGACCCTACATTAGGGACGGGACACGGCTTATAGCCCCATGAGTTGCTCATGGTAGTCGTGAACACTTTCTGGGAGACGCGGGTTCGAGTTCCGCTCCAGGACGATGAAAATTTTCAAGTTTTCGGATGTTATCTGACTTGCCATCCTTGTCACATTTACGCCAAAAATCGGATTGTCGTCTTCAAAAATTGTATTATATGGCGTAATCCCGTATTTCTTTCATGATTTATCTGCTTCTCCGGGCAAACACGGGATAAGATTCTTAACCTCCAGATTCGCTAAACATGAGTGCCGGTTTCTTCGACTAGCGAATCCTGTGATGGTTAAATTCAAATTGATCGGAAACTTGAAACTTGGTCGTTCTGGGTGGTGTAGTGGTTAGCATACCCGGGCGTTTTCTGGGAGACGCGGGTTCGAGTCCCGCTCCAGGGCGATGAAAATTTTCAAGTTTTCGGATGTTATCTGACTTGCCATCCTTGTCACATTTACGCCAAAAATCGGATTGTCGTCTTCAAAATTTGCTCTGACTGATTGTCTGTGTTGCCAAATCATAAAAACTTTTTGTGGAAGTAATGTGTCCTTCAGTGATAAAAATTTAACGTACACTCTAATTTAACTTTCCCTTTTAGTTCCTCTACCTATGCAAATCTAATTCGTTCTCCTTAAGCATTTTCCGAACTTAATATTTATTATTTCGATTGAATGGTTGGTTGCAAGTGCATTGAGGCCGAAGGTTGAATAAAGTATGGGAGAAACAGAGATAAGAACGAGGTTTTCGATGTATGTAGAGACTATCTCTCGTTAGAAGTATTCAGCTGTCTTTCGTTAGAAGTATTGTTGAACTGACGTTTGTTGAAACCGGCTGGAACTTTTAACTGATTTAGTATATTATTTATAGTTGATGTTATATGCTTAGCGACAGATGTTGTTCGAGCTCGATCAAAGCGCGTGTATAGAAAAAATGTGCTTCAGAATTATGACTAAAAGCTGCGCTTCAGCTTTTATGACCGTGTACTGAAAGCTATGCTTCATTATTGTTGAAGTGACCAGTCTTTGATGACCTGAATAAAAAGTCAAGACTGTAAGTATACACTGAAGAGCAATTAAATTAGAGACAGCTGCTGGCGTTATGCAAATGTGGCGCTGTGGGCGGCCCTGTAAACGGAAACGACATGACGTATGCAGCGATCCGACAATATAAGGAGTGATGCAACGGGAATTAGTAAGAGTCGGACGCAGTATGGGCACCACGAAGGATCTAAGCGCATCTGATCGTGGGCAAATTGTTGGGGCCCGACGAATGGGTCACTTCATCTCGGAAGTCGGGCAGGCACTGGGATTTTCACGAGCCACTCTGTCACGGGTGCACCGTGAGTACATCAATTCCGGTAAAACCATCCCTGCAGAGGCCAACTGCCGTGGACAACAGCGTGTGGATGAGCGGGGTCATCGTCGGCTAGCTCGCATTGTAACAGGGGATAGACGGGCCACAATGCAAGAAATCACTCGGCAATTTAACGCTGGGGCACAAAAACGTGTAAGCAGCCACACCATCCAGAACCATCTCATCGCTATGGGATACAGAAGCCATCGTCCCACGAGGGTACCGCTGCTGACCGTACAACACAGGGTGCAAAGATTAGCATGGACGCTTGAACATCGCCAATGGACCCTAGACATGTGGGAAAATGTTCCCTGGACTGATAAGTCGAGATTTTTTGTTTGTTTGGAGGTTTAAGGACCACCGTGAGCAACTCAATGGGCTATAAGCAGTCGCCCGTCCCTAATTTAGGGTCTCTGGTTCCAGGGAAGGGAGAGAGCCAGTGCCGTTAGACAAACACAACATCCATGCCTGACCGGGATTTGAACCCGGACCCCTTACGGACGAATGATCAGAGGCCAACGCCTTAGACCACTGCGCCACCTGGGGTGGCTGAGTCGAGATTCACGTTGGTACACGCGGATGGCAGGATACGAGTACGGCGCAAACCACATGAAGCGATGGATCCTTCTTGCCAGCAGGGTACTCCTCAAGCTGGTGGGGCTGGCATTCTCGTCTGGGGACTGTTTACGTGGACTGAAATGGGACCCCTGGTACGTGTGACATCGTCCCTCACAGGTCAACGTTACCGGGATATCCTGGACGACCATTTGCTCCCGTTTGTGCGTCTTCAATATCCCACTGGGGACCTCATCCTGCAACAAGACAATGCACAGTGCCATCGCTCCTGAATTGTATCCGAATGGTTGGATAAACACTCCACCGACGTGACTTCGCTTCCTTGGCCAGCTAGGTCACCTGACCTCAATCCCATCGAGCACATCGAGAGAGATGTTCGAAGCTCTGATCCCCTCCATCAAATTTTCGTGAATTGTGGGAGCTTGTTCAAGGGTCGTGGATCCGTATGGCTTCCCAACGCTTCCGGTGCCTTGTCGAGTCAATGCCAAACCGAATCGCCACCATCATCAGGGTAAGAGGTGGTGCTACAGGTTTCTAGACAGGTATTACTAATTCAATTGCTCTCTTCAGTGTACATCTCTTGAAGTAATGAAGTGAAATTTCTGTGTTTAATTAAGAACATTTAATATTAAGCTATCCACGGTTTCAGTTAAAACGAGCCAGCTGCGATAGTTCATCAAACCTCATGTAATGTTGTTGTTGTTCTAGGTAAACTGACTTTTTAAGTATATTTAAATTCTTAAAACCAAAGAATACCATAAAACGTTCAATCAGCGTCTACCGATTGCACTTCGAGACACTAAAATCGCTCCTGCTGCTATTGCCTGTGCCAGGCCAACGCCCTCTGTAACTGAAAGCCCAACTTGTTTATGACGTCATAATGAGTGGACCACATCTTCGTTTCCTTGTTCGTCTGTCGAATAAAATAGGCAAAGTCTAAACAGACGGAACAGCAGGCGTTTAGTTGTAGTCGTCATTTGGGGTATTTTGCGTCATAAAACTAACTGGTTGAGCGACAAAAACGCAATTGTTTTGACGAGAGATATAACTCAGCGTCCCTTACTGTTTCGTATCTCAAATCCAGTCGGTTTTGTTATACAAAATGTTAAAACTACAAATAACAACTATATCTGAACATCCGCTGCTGTGCCTGTTTGAACTACACCAGAAACCACGCATTCTCTTTGACATGCGGTCAGAGCACACAGGAAACAAACATGCAATCCACTTACGATGACGTAATGAGTGAGTTGTTAAGCTGTGAAAACACAAGTTTGTCCGCAACGAGCATCGAAACCGTGTCCCCTCACTCCGGAGTAAGTCGCTCTCCCAACTGAGCTACGCGGACAGAATGTCTCGCTGCAGATTTGTCGTCTTGGCACATGTTTTCATCTCTGTAGTACGTCACATCAACTCCCTCTTAATTTTTTTCTTTGAAGTGAAGTAGGAATTATTCATTAATTCCAAACAATGCGTGGAACAAACGTCTCACATTTTTTCGAAGAACTCAACGGCCAGTGTATCCATTTTCCACAATCGGGCGCCAATGTGAAAAAACAAGTTTGTACGTGCTCCTCACTCCGGAGTAAGTCGCTCTCCCAATTAAGCTACGCGGGAATGTCTCGCTGAAGATTTGTCGTCTTGGCACCTGTTATCACCTCTGTAGTACGCCACAAAGCTTTCAAATACATATTGCGTTAGCCTGGCCAGCTTCCAGTCTTAAGATTCTCTCAGTGCTGTCGGTTTCGGTAAGTCGCATTGCCGAGATGTCGTTCAACTGAAAACTTTCAAACATTTCCTCATTAAACTATTAACATCTAAGTTAAAGGACAATTTCTTGTTTCGCTCATTTGCATCATCATGAAAATGTTGAAAAATATGTTTTAGTGTATTCAATTTGTTTGATGCTACATACAGAGAACGAGTGCTTAGCTTTTTAAAATGCATTTTTTTCGGATTCTCTTGGTCATTTTATTAGTACGTTGTTGCAGAAGAAATATGCGAATTTTAATGGAATTTCAAACACCCAAATCATGGCGTAAAATAAACTTCGTCAAACAAAATAATCAATAAAACACTTTCCCCAACGATACACAAGCTTCTGTGAGCCGTCGCGAAAAAATATACTTCTAGTTTCTCACCAAGTTTTTATACCCTTTTGATATGGATCGGATTCAATCAAACTCTTCCCCTCGACATCATCGGTAGCTCCTTCTGGTCTACCGCGTTGTTCATTTTCCAGGCTCATATCACATCATCGGTAGCTCCTTCTGGATTACCGCGTGGTTTATTTTCAAGGCTCGTATCGCAGGATGGGAATTTAAAAAACAAGAGATTGTGTCTTGCGTTCACAACGATGCCTTCCCCAAAGGCAGTATTGATATTGCGAGCTGCCTTCGATTCACACTCTCCAAGTTCTCATATATCAAAACGACATGAATTTGACTCTGATCCATCGTTCTTTTCAGTGTAGCACAATCCCCTTGGTACTGATACCACTGATTCAATGAGTAGTGCTTTTTATAGGGAGCAGTCTTAACGTTTTAAATTAACACATCATAAATGACATCGCGTGATGAGATTAATTACTAAATTTCCTGACAAATCCACGAATCTGCAAAATCCAATATTTCATCTGCAACAACACGACACACTGTATCTCTAGTTATCATAAAAATGCCAAACATTTGTTTTTTATTTCAGTTACGTTTAGTCGAACTGATCCCTGCTCGGAACTAATAAAACCAAGCTTGTGTGAATCGCTAACAGAATGTACCAGCTCTTTGGAAGAACAAAGGTTCTCATGCAGATGCAAAGCAGGGTTCGCTGCGTACAAGCGGACGTACCCATTGAGCGATGGCACCTCAGTCATAGAATCGTGTAACGGTAGGTATTAATTTTATTTTCTTGAGTATACCACAGGACTAACATGTACCAAGCAATGTAGTTATACTTCACGATTTTAACACAATTACTGTAAAGTGAAAATTCTCTAAATACGTGGCGTCATTGAATAAATAAATACATCGCCCTTTCTACGTTGTAACCACGCACAGCAACGGAAAAATTGTTGTTAAGCCGCCGCCGAGGAATTGAATTAACGGATCTCTCGATATCTACCCGAGCGCGTTAGCTTTACACCGTTAGCTTTACACATCAGTAGCTGAGCCCATCTTACGCATTTATGATGTCAGGAGCTGAGTGAAATACACACATAGCGCCATTTTTTGTTGGCCACCGTGGTGTAAAGCTAACGCGCTGGGCTAGATATCGAGAGATCCGTGGATTCAATTCCCCGCCTGCGGCCGAATAACAATTTTTCGGTTGCTGTGTGTGATTACAACGTGGAACGAGCGATGTATTTATTTATTCAACAATTACTGTACTTTTAGCTCGCCTTTCGAATAAAATGGAACGATAAGTCTACGCTTAAACTTGAAAGTGGTGGTTGACTGATGACAAAGTATTACAAAGTATTGATCACTTTTAGGCTATATAACAGCCACGCCACGTCGTTGTGTTAGCATCTCAGACGGAGGCGAAGTGCATTGAAGTATACATATGTATAAAAAGACAATGGGTGAGCGTTGGATGAAATTGCGGAACCAAGCGATAATTGAATGTTTGACGACGGAAAGTTAAGACGCCTTCCATCATCATTCATATGTACAGATGGTCCGTGTGCACGTCGATGGCGCACCTTCACATGCCACAGTCGAAAGATGAGCTGCTCACTTTAAATGGGGAAGAGACTCGTTAGGAAAGGAGCCTCGCGTATGTCGCTAAGTGGAGGGGACCATAGAAGAAATATGCCAGACAGTTGAGGACCTGGTTATGTCGAACCAGCGAATTCGTTGGGAGATGAGCCTCGCAAAGGTCGTTAAGTGGAGGGGACCACAGAAGAAATATGCCAGACAGCTGAGGACTTGCTTATGTCGAACCGGCGAATTCGTTCGGAGATGAGCCTCGCGAAGGTCGTTAAGTGGAGGGGACCACAGAAGAAATATGCCAGACAGTTGAGGACCTAGTTATGTCGAACCGGCGAATTCGTTGGGAGATGAGCTTCGCGAAGGTTGTTAAGTGAAGGGGACTACATAAGAAATATGCCAGACAGTTGAGGACCTGGTTATGTCGAACCGGCGAATTCGTTGGGAGATGAGCCTCGCAAAGGTCGTTAAGTAGAGGGGGCCACAGAAGAACTATGCCAGACAGTTGAGGACCTGGTTATGTCGAACCAGCGAATTCCTTGGGAGATGAGCCTCGCGAAGGTCGTTAAGTGGAGGGGACTACAGAAGAACTATGCCAGACAGTTGAGGACTTGTTTATGTCGAACCGGTGAATTCGTTGGGAGATGAGCCTCGCGAAGGTCGTTAAGTGGAGGGGAGCACAGAAAAAATATGCCAGACAGTTGAGGACCTGGTTTTGTTGAACCGGCGAATTCGTTGGGAGATGAGCCTCGCGAAGGTCGTTAAGTGGAGGGGACCACAGCAGAAATATGCCAGACAGTTGAGGACTTCCTTATGTCGAACCGGCGAATTCGTTGGGAGATGAGCCTCGCGAAGGTCGTTAAGTGGAGGGGACCACAGAAGAAATATACCAGACAGTTGAGGACCTGGTTATGTCGAACCGACGAATTCGTTGGGAGATGAGCCTCGCGAAGGTCGTTAAGTGGAGGGGACCACAGAAGAAATATGCCAGATAGTTGAGGACCTGGTTATATCGAACCGGCGAATTCGTTGGGAGATGAGCCTCGCAAAGTTCGTTAAGTGGAGGGGACCACAGCAGAAATATGCCAGACAGTTGAGGACTTGCTTATGTCGAACCGGCGAATTCGTTGGGAGATGAGCCTCGCGAAGGTCGTTAAGTGGAGGGGACCACAGAAGAAATATACCAGACAGTTGAGGACCTGGTTATGTCGAACCGACGAATTCGTTGGGAGATGAGCCTCGCGAAGGTCGTTAAGTGGAGGGGACCACAGAAGAAATATGCCAGATAGTTGAGGACCTGGTTATGTCGAACCGGCGAATTCGTTGGGAGATGAGCCTCGCAAAGTTCGTTAAGTGGAGGGGACCACAGAAGAAATATGCCAGACAGTTGAGGACCCGGTTATGTCGAACCGGCGAATTTCTTGGGAGATGAGCCTTGCGAAGGTCGTTAAGTGGAGGGGACCACAGAAGAAATATGCCAGAAAGTTGAGGACCTGGTTATGTCGAACCGGCGAATTCCTTGGGAGATGAGCCTCGCGAAGGTCGTTAAATGGAGCGGACCACAGAAGAAATATGCCAGACAGTTGAGGACCTGATTATGTCGAGCCGGCGAATTCGTTTGGAGATGAGCCTCGCGAAGGTCATTAAGTGGAAAGGACCCCAAAAGAAATGTGCCATACAGTTGAGGACCTGGTTATGTGGAACCGGCGAATTCGTTGATTCGTTGGGAGATGAGCCTCGCGAAGGTCGTTAAGTGGAGGGAACCACAGAAGAAATATGCCGGACAGTAGAGAACCTGGTTATGTCAAACCGGCGAATCCGTGTCGTGCAGATACAAATGAACTTTCTTATGTAGAAAGTTCATTTCGTAACATACTACGGCATTCACACAATTCAGTAGTTTACATTTTGTTATTTTAAAGGTTACGTTGTGGCTAATGTCTGCTAAATACCATATATTCTTATGCATTCTCACACAAACGTTTAGGTTTAACTGGGCAGAGTACACTTCGCTTGGTGTTCTGCACAGGAATGTCAGGTAAAAATTTTGATTTAAAGCCAAACAGTACTACAAACAATCCAAACAGTATTAAAACATATTTTTCATACTTACATCACATGAATAGTTTTAGGTGCAGTTTATTACTGTCATTTATTACTGTCTCTCACTAGAACAAAAAAAAAACCCCTGAAACATAAACCTTGCCAGATATAAAGTCTTTTAGCATTTTTGCACATGGAGTGAAGTCCTTACAACATTTGTTTGAAAGGAATATTTCTGCTTCGATTCGCACGATAACATCAAGAAAATTCAGTTGCATTTTGTTTCTTCCTTTTGTTTTAACCGGGGTTACAAGACAGAATATATCCTCCCAAGTACGGCATTAGTAACTGGGGTTATTAGACATGTAAGGACAAAAATGGCAAGCTCTTTAAATGATTGATGTTAAAGCACCCCAATTCAATACTGTTCACTTTCTGTAATGTAGCTTCTCCTTTCCAATAAAAAAAAAGCATTTTTCTGTATTGTTCTTCAACAGTGCTAATGATGTTTCCTGCAGGGTGTATAAAGGGTAACTCTGGAAGCACAGTCCTTGAAATTGGATTTAAAATGGCTTTACCATTCGTCCTAAAAGGGTCCGGGTTCGAATCCCTTTGAGGCATGAATGTTATGTTTGTCTTACTGCACTCTTTCTCTCTTTTCCATGGAGTCAGTCGCCCTAAAATAATGATGATAGACTGTGCTTATAGCCCATTGAGTTGCTCACGGTGTTTCTTAAACTTCCAATAAAAAAGACCTCAAAGCTCAATTTTGATAGACTTCAAAATATACCTCTCGCCGAGGGAAATCTATATGTAACTTCACCAAGAGCTTCTTATAGCATACACATACACTATATTGACAAAAGTAACCGGACATCTAGAAGAGAAACACAACATAGCATTTATTGACATACATTAGTACGGTGTCGGTCCACCTTAGGCCTTAATGACCCTTCGAGACATGCTTTCGACGAGGTTTTGAAACAAAGCGATAGGTATGCGCTTCCATTCAGTACATAATGCTGCCGCTAACTGTTGTTTAGTAGTAGGCATTGGTTCCAAATTTCTTATACGGCGCTCTAATTCATCCCATAGGTGCTCTATGAGATTAAGATCAGGGCTCTGTGCTGGCCAGCCCACACACGAAACGGAATTATCGTCAAACTGCGCCGTAACAGTCCTTGCTTTATGGCTCGGTGCATTATTTTGCTGGTACCAACAAGGTTCAGTTCCATAGTATTGCCACAGAGTTGGTAGGGAATAATTGCCCAGAATATCGAGGTAAAGGTGCTGGTTAACAAGTTTGTCAATGATAACCAATGGGTGGGGACCATATCCCGAAAAACACCCCCACGCGAGTACACTGCCAGCTCCAAACTTGACCGTAGGAACAGTACACTGTGATAAATAGCGTTTCCTCGCCTGCCGCCATACCCACACACGGCCATCAGATTGTTGAATCATGTATCTGGAATTATCAGTCCATAGGGCCAGTTTCCATTGATCTACGGTCCACGATAAATGTTCTTTACACCATGCTAAAAGGCGAGTAGCATCCCGAGTGGAGATGAAAAGGCTTATAAGCAGCCGCACGCCCACGGTAACCCATGGAATGAAGTTATCTACAAATGGTACGTGTACATACCGAGGTTCCAGCATTTTTACTCACCTGTACACTGAGGTCTTGTGCAGTACTCCGTCGATTAGATGTAACGACTCTCCTGAGGCTTCGACGTCCTCTATCACTGATTTCCTTTGGTCTGCCGGTACGTTTTGCTGCTTCAGGCACGCTATGTGTCTTCCACTTATTCAGTACTTTTAAAATAGTTGACTTGCCTATGTTTAAACGCTTCTCGGTTTCTCATATGGACAATCCAGTTATATAACACCCAACAATATTTACTTTCTCAAAGGCAGTTCTCTCCCGCCGCGACATTTCATTCAACACAGTGCGATATGGTCGCGGTTAACTGCACACTGGTTTTTATACCGTTCGCAGTTGTACCGCTCATCCTAACAACGCAGCGGATCCGTTCATTTGCTTTTGAAGGGGTGCCCGGTGACTTATAGTGTACATCTTTTTTAGACACTTTGTATTTCTGCTTGTACATAGCCTCAGTACCGTTGTTCTTCTGTAGGGACATACTACAGTTTTTTAAATATTTTATACCAAAACCAACTTAATGAATACATCTTTTTCTCTGCCCATTGACATCTTACATTGTGCTTTGAAATCTTTTCTAGTGTAAGAATAATTCTTGGTAGAGTTCATGAGGATCAGCGTTGGTCTGCTGAAAACGCTGTTCAGTCTTCCAAATTCCTGTAAAACAGATGTCACAAACATAAAGAATGTGTAATTTTTGTAGTCTAACATCATTTGCTTTAACAGTCTGGCTTTGAATTTTGTGTCAAACTTTGATTGGGCTAATTTAGCATTTAGCGCTACTGAAATAAGCCTTCAGCTCTTCCCAGTTGATCAGAATGTTAAACATAATCTGAAACTTTGGGTCAACTGTCAAAGTTTATACTGCGTAGATTCCGATTTCTGGCCAACTTGTCGTTATGGTGTTGCCATTATAGAGCAAAAATAATTTTTTCAAAGGAAAATTACTTTTTTTCTTTCTTTGATTGGAGGTTTAACGACCACCGTGAGCAACTCAGTGGGCTATAAGCAGTCGCCCGTCCCTAACTTTGGGTCACTGGTACCAGGAAAGGGAGAGAGCCAGTGCCGTAAGACAAACACAACATCCATGCCTCACCGGGATTCGAACCCTTTCGGACGAATGATCAGAGGCCATTGCTTAGACCGCTGCATCACCTGGGAGGCTAGGTAAAACTTTACATCAGGAATTTTGGTTCACTACCTGAACCGGTGTTTAGTCATCTGTATGTGGCAACGTCAAGAGTACGACGATCTCACGACGTCAAGGAAAAAATAGTTCACGGAAAATAATTGATACAAGGTTAAAAGTCAGTGTATACGAAAAATGTTGTGTGCAAGGAAGTGTTGACGAAATAGGGACTAAAGGTTTTTTTTGATTGGAGGTTAAACGACATTGTGAGCAACTCAATGAGCTATAAGCATTCGCACGTCCGTAATTTATTTTCAATAGTTTTAGGGAAGAGAGAGAGAGCCACTGCCGTAAGACAAACACAACATCCATGCCTCACCGGGATTCGAACCCGGACCCCTTTCAGACGAATGATCGGAGGCCATCGCTTAGACCACTGCGCCACCGGGGAGGCTACGCAAAACTTGGAATTTTGGTTCACTACCTGAACCGGTGTATAGCCATCTGTGTGTGGCAACGTCAAGATAAAAATAGTTCACGGAAAGGAATTGATGCAGGATTCACACTCAGTGTATACGAAATATGTTGTGTACAAGGAAGTGTTGACGAAATAGGGTCTAAAGGTTTTCTTTCTTTTTTTTTTTTTTTTGATTGGAGGTTAAACGACATCGTGAGCAACTCAATGGGCTATAAGCATTCGCACGTCCGTAATTTATTTTCACTAGTTTTAGGGAAGAGAGAGAGAGCCGATGCCGTAAGACAAACACAACATCCATGCCTCACCGGGATTCGAACCCGGACCCCTTTCAGACGAATGATCGGAGGCCATCGCTTAGACCACTGCGCCATCGGGGCGGCAATTGGAGGACTCAATGTACTAAAGGCAGTCGCCCGTCCCTAATTTATGGTCACTGGTTTCAGGGAAGGGAGAGAGCCAGTGCCATAAGACAAACACAACATCCATGCCTCACCGGGATTCGAACCCGGACCCCTTTCGGACGAATGATCAGAGGCCATCGCTTAGACCACTGCGCCACCGGGGAGGCTACGCAAAACTTGGAATTTTGGTTCACTACCTGAACCGGTGTATAGCCATCTGTGTGTGGCAACGTCAAGACAAAAATAGTTCACGGAAAGGAATTGATGCAGGATTCACACTCAGTGTATACGAAATATGTTGTGTACAAGGAAGTGTTGACGAAATAGGGTCTAAAGGTTTTCTTTTTTTTTTTTTTTTTTGTGATTGGTGGTTTAACGACCTCCGTGAGGAACTCAATATGGGTTATAAGCAATCTCCCGTCCCTAATTTATGGTCACTAGTTTCAGGGAAGGGAGAGAGACAATGCCGTAAGACAAACACAACATCCATGCCTCACCGGGATTCGAACCCGCACCGCTTTCGGACGAATGATCAGAGGCCATCGCTTAGACCACTGCGCATCTTTGCATCAGAAATTTTGGTTCACAACCTGAACCGGTGTTTAGCCATCTGTATGAGGCAACGTCAAGAGTACGACGATCTGACGACGTCCAGATAAAACTAGTTCACGGAAAAGAACAGGAGAAATCGATACAGGGTTCACAGTTAGTGTACACGAAAAATGTTGTGTACAAGGAAGTGTTGGCGAAATAGGGACTAAAGGTTTTATACAAAACGCATAACAAACAGACAGCCCGTCGTATCAAATTTCATAACCGACTGCTCGGGAAATTTTCAGAAAGCCATGAGCCAATGTCGCCAGCTATTGACGTGGAACTCAAAAACTCAATAAATAAATGTCAATAATTTCTGTATCATAAATTTTATTTTTCCCCGTCATTATTGGCGGGCTTTCATCTAGTTAACAATATTGTGACACTTTCATCGTGCAACAAGCTACAGTTTGCCCTTTACGGATGACAGTGCATGATCTCATTGAAAACAAATCTTGATTTCAGAGCTCGAAGATTTAGATACATTACGTTTACCATTACTTCCATCGTCCTCTGTTTGGAATCCCATTGGGCACGTCTGGGATGCAATACAGAGGAACGTGATCATGCATCAGCACGCATCTACGACATTTACAGAACTTTTATGACCTTTTGCCTGCTGCACTATCGCAGAGGCAGCTGAATCGCCTTATTTGTAGTATTTTATGTAGGTGGCAAACGGTTGGAAACTATCGAGGAGGTGTCACAATGCACTGACTCTCTAAGGTAAGCTTCGTGCGCGGCTCATTTCCGGAGAGACAATGGTGATCTCTCGCTTGAACAAAAAACTATCACGTACAATTTTATCTGCCCATTTCACGTATGTTTTGTGTTTTGCTTTAGGTTAATACTGGTTTCCTAATCAAAGTTCCACCTACATTTACGTAATCTTTTGCTTTAGATATCGATGAATGTGTTGGGAATAATCCTTGCCCGGCAAGTACGACATGCTCAAATACAATTGGAAGCTACAACTGTTTATGCCGTCCAGGTTACAGGACAATGAATGACTCATCTAATCCGAAGGAAGGAGGATGTGTTCGTAAGTAAATTTTTAAATAATTATTATCGAATCGTACAACGAACAGGAGAGTTTTATGGTGGTCATATTTTTAGAGTGATTGCTGAAACGAAGGTAATGAAGTTCAACACCATAGTGTAGAACTTGTGACGTACCTGCCAGCAGGACGTACACGACACAAAGGCAGATAGCAGTCAGAACGAACGTCCGCGTAGCTCAATTGGTAGAGTGACTTATTCCGGAATGAAGGGATCCGGGTTCGAATCCTGGGGTGGACATAAATGTCGGAGAAATTCACTTCGTTATAATGGCGCCCGAACTATCCGGATGACCCGACCGTTCAAAATCTCGCAATGGTGTGATGTTCTTTCCACACCGCGAGATAGGAAAAATAAGAGAATCCCTCCTCCAGCGCTTCCAAAAATAAATGTGTGTGGCGTTGCATTCCACACACCAGATTGACTGGGAGTTCTCAAGTGCACGTTCTACAGCGGATGGCTGCCTGCGACGATTAATGGTCACGGCATGACCCGTGGGCCATGCCCTCGGCCCTCTTTCGGAGATGTGACGTACCTGCACAGCACGACATAAAGGCAGATAGCAGTCAGAACGAACGTCCACGTAGCTCAATTGGTAGAGTGACTTATTCCGGAATGAGGGGCCTGGGTTCGAGCCCCTGCGTGGACAAAAATGGCGGAAAAATTTACTTCGTTATAAACTCTTTGGAAATAATGTATTGCAATCAATTCGCGTTCGCAAAATATAGAAAGCTGTACAACAGGGTTATTTTATGCTCCCCCTCCAAAAAAAAATAGCGAGGTTAATTAATACCAAGTAACACACTGTTGTGAATGAACTGGCCGATGTACATAACGCTGAGACTATTGTTTCGATACTTTGTGTACGGAATATAACTAGAGATCGAGATATTTCCCATTGACCGGCTACAAAAATCCTGCTATAGATTCCATGCGTTCCATTTGTTACTTACATGACCATACGCGTACTTTTATTTTATTGTTTTGAAAACCATGAGCAACTCAGAAGGCTACACACTGATCAGTAAAAGCATTAAAACCACCTCCGCGTTATGCAAATAAGCGCGGGTGCAGCCAATCAGCGTCACGTGCCAAGGTTCCGAATCACATAAATAATACATGGGTTCGAGCTGTCTAAGTCAGTATTTCGTTTCGTCTCAACATGGGAAAATGAAAGATTAATCTGAGATCCTTATGTCAAGACGCTTTGTTAAGAGCATCTCCGAATCAGCGACGCTGCTCACGCAATGAAGTAGTTAGTACCTACCGAAGATGGTCCGAAAAAGGTGACACTTCGAGCCACCGACAAAGGGTGTGCAGGTCGCGCCTCATTGATGGTAAAGATCAGCGCGGCTGTCTCGTCTTCCTAGCTGAAAAAAGAGGGCTACTGTTACTGACATTAACCATAATTTCAACTGTTGTGAAGGTCTCAATGAGTCCAAACACACTGTTCATCGTACGCATTTGGATAAGGGTCTCTGCTGCCTCAGACCCATTCGTCTGCGCATGCTCACACCCGTTAACCCTCGGCAATGGTTGCAGTGGGCGCGTAATCATCGACAGTAGACCACAGAAGACTGGAAGAGGGTCTCGTGATCAGAGAAATTCCGTTTTCTGTTACATCAAGTCAACAGATGAGATCGTGTGCGACATTTCCCGATGGAAGCCTTCTCATCTAAATGCGCTGTGCGACGGACTCCGGGCTGCTCAAGGCAGTGTGGTGATCTGAGCAATACTTATTTAGGGAACACTTGGGCCAATTATTCGTGTAGAGCAAACTCTGACAGATGTCACGTACCTCAACATCTTAGGTGATCAGGTACATCCCGTTATGGAGATTGTATTACCTAGTGGAGATGGTGTCTTTCAATAAGATAATGCTCCATGCCACACCGCAAAGAAGGTTCAGGAATGGTTCCAAGAACATCAAGAGGAAATCCACATTCTGCCATGGCCACCAAATTCTTCGGATCTGAATCCTATCGAGCATTTGTTTGTGAGTTGAGTTAGAAAAACGGATATGAGCGGCATCGCCACAACCACGTAATTTACGAGAACTGAGGGATCTTCTGTTGTAGTCATGGTACCAAATATCAAAAGACACCTACCAAGATCTCGTTGAATCTACCCATACAGCACAAAACGTTTCAGGTATGTGTCAATAATATTACAATCTCTCACTTCAGTTACACTTTCAGAGATATCTTACAATTACGTTTCAGCAACATCTATTTTGGAACATAACTCTTTGTGCATTACGGTTACCTTAAAAATACCATTCACCGATAGTACTGTTTTATAGTTTCCATTGTACATAATTGCTACCTTGATGTTACACTCCGGCGGTATTTAAGATTTATGATTTTTTTCTTTGTTTTTTTTTTATTGGAGGTTTAACGACCACCGTGAGCAACTCAATGGGCTATAAGCAGTCGCCCGTCCCTAATTTAGGGTCACTGGTTCCAGGGAAGGTAGAGAGCCATTGCCGTAAGACAAACACAACATCCATGCCTGACCGGGATTCGAACCCAGACCCCTTACGGACGAATGATCAGAGGCCAGTGCCTTAGACCACTGCGCCACTGGGGTGGCAATATGATTTGGCAACGGCGTGAATGTGCATGCGCATTTATGCCATTTAACCAAAGCACTCTCGTAGTCATTCCATGTACTACTGCGATATTCTTTTGTGATACTGTCGTACTCGAGTTAGCTAGTTAGTGTACACTACTGCTCGTCCTTAAGTTTTGCGAGCCAGTGTATGATATCCTAGTACGTTTGTTGGTTTTGAATCAGAAAATTTCCCCAGCATTGTGACGTCACACCGTAAAATTTCCTGATGGGGGAAAAACAGAATGGCATACAGAAGATATCGATGAGACCATGTGAGCAGGTAAAACAAAATGGCGAACAAAACATGTTCGGTAAGCCACGTGGCACACAAAATGTTATGGTTGAACACAAAGAGAAAATGGTGGACAAAAGATGGTTCGGAAAGATCACGTGGAAAGAAATGGCTGCGACTGACGGCATAATTGACCAGGAATCACCGCATTCGTCCTTGAGGCAGCACTTTGACGGCTGGGGACGGTCGTGGGCGGCTTCCTTTGTTAAAAAAACCCCTTATTATTACGTAACAGTAATATGATTATGTCAAAAATATATATTAGAAACGTAACAGTAATGTTACAAATATCTTTCAAATACGTAACATTAACATGAAGTCGGTATGTTGAAGTTACAAAGACCTTTCCATGTGACGTATCGGTTATGTTTCAAAGTTATGTAACGTTTGAGGACATTTTGAAGTAACCGTAAGGTTTCTGAAACATTACTGCTACATTGCGCAACGTATCTGAAAAGTCTCAAAGTTTCAGTGCTACGTACTTATAACATATACGAAATATTCTGTACTGTGTGGGTATGCATAATCTAGTGAGAGGCTAATTTCGCAGCGAGAGAATTACCTACAACATATTAGGTAGGTGGTTTTAATGTTTTGGCTGATCGGTGTACGTATTCGCCAGTATGCAGTTAAAGTCACTAGTTTCAGGAAGGAAAGCAATCCAGTGTCCTCGTTCAAACTGATCTCTCTTGCCTTTGTAGAACTCAAACCAGGGCCCACATCGGCGGATGTTCAGAATTCAGAGTCACAGACCACTCGGACATCGGAGCAATCCATGTGCTGACTCAAGAAAGCCATTAGTATCTAATTCTAGACATGCAAATAATCGATGACGTCACTGAATGGCGTAACAAGTAAATAGTGCATTTAACTGAAACTATGGAAGACAAAGCTAATTCAATAATTTTAAACTCAGTCAGGGCATAAAACTACAAATTCGCAGTCAGAATTTATGCAGAAGAATTACATTACAAACAGAAGAAATTAACAGTTTTGTGTGTATTTTATAGTAAAAGTGAACAATATTTCAAAAATACCCACTACACATATTGATAAGGTGAACGGGAAAGAATTGGATTATACTTTTCAATGTCAATTTAGTTGCAAGGATAATTCCCGCTATTTTAATTTATATGTCATTTAATAAAGAAAGTCCTTTACATAGAACGAAAAATCTCGTCAACATTCCACAAATTTGAAACTGAAAACTGTATTCACTTCTTGTTGTTGTTTGGCGTATAACGACTACCGTGAGCAACATAGTGGGCTATAAGCAGTCCCCCGGCTCTAATTTAGGGCCACTGGTTCCAGGGAAGGGAGAGAGCCAGTGCTGTAAGACAAACACAAAATCCATGTCGCACAGGTATTCCAAATCGGACACACTTAGACGGACGGTCATAAGACCTCAGTTTTTTTTTTTTATTATTGGAGGTTTAACGACCACAATGAGCAACTCAATGTGCTATAAGCAGTCGCTCGTCCCTAATTTAGGGCCACTGGTTCCAGGGAAGGGAGAGAGCCAGTGCTGTTAGACGAACACAAAATCCATGCCGCACCGGTATTCCAAACCGGACACACTTGGACGGACGGTCATAAGACCTAAGTTCTTTTTTTTTTTTCTTTGATTGGAGGTTTAACGACCACCGTGAGCAACTCAATGGTCTATAAGCAGTCGCCCGTCCCTAATTTAGGGTCACTGGCTCCAGGGAAGGGAGAGAGCCAGTGCCGTAAGACAAACACAACATCCATGCCTCACCGGGATTCGAACCCGGACCCCTTTCGGACGAATGATCAGAGGCCATCGCTTAGACCACTGCGCCACCGGGCCGGCAAGACCTAAGTTAAAAACTAATGCCGTCTTGCGCACGATTTTAAAATTTAATGTAAAAAAATATATACAAGTTAAAATATATATACATTAGACCTTTCGAGTTCTCAATAAACTCATCTTCAGATGTAATACAATGCACAAACACCAGCGACAAGGTGTTACTTATAATGTATACCATGACAGTCGTGTCACAAGTGACATACGTCCAAAAAGAAAAAAAAAAAAAGAAGCCGCACCGGTGGCGCAGTGGTCTAAGCGATGGCCTCTGATCATTCGTCCAAAGGGATCTGGGTACGAATCCCGGTCAGGCATGGATGTTGTGTTTGTCTTACGGCACTGTCTCTCTCCCTTCCGTGGGACCAGTGACCCTAAACTAGGGACGGGTGACTACTTATAGCCTACTGAGTTGCTCACAGTGGTCGTTAAACCTCAATAAAAAAAAAAGAAGTTTAACGCATGTGCAGAAATAATTAGGCAATCTCAATTTTTTTTTCTTTTTTAGATTGGAGGTTTACCATCCACCGTGAGCAACTCAATGGGCTATAAGCAGTCGCCGGCCCCTAATTTAGGGTCACTGATTCCAGGGAAGGGAGAGAGCCAGTGCCGTAAGACAAAAACAGCATCCATGCCTCACCGGGATTCGAACCCGGACCCTTTTTGGACGCATGATCAGAGGCCATTGCTTAGACCATTGCACCACCGGGGCGGCATCTCAATTTCTGGAGACTTGGGGTATTTTTCCCGCTCCATTAACTGCTTCCAAGGGAAGGGGATAATACAAGAGGAATCTTCATTACAGCTAATATGACTATATTTATAAATCAGTAAACCTTCTGTGAAAATAATAGTAGAACGAAATCTAGGAGTATTCAGTGTAATTGCTGTCTTCCAAATATGGGTATGCGTACCCGCTAAGTAAAGCTGAAGTGGTTTCAATGATATACTTAGGTTCCAAAACTCTACATTTCGAAGAACGAGAGATCGAACCCACATACATCATGTTCTGCCCTTCCTCCAGCGAAGCCTTCAGTTGTATAGCATAGATTTCATACCACTGAAGGCTGTGATGGTTTGGGGAGCCATCGAATGGGACACATTAGATCCCTTAGTGTGTCTGGGGAGGTCATTAATGCCGCCCCGGTGGCGCGATGGTGTAAGCGATGGCCTCTGATCATTCGTCCGAAAGGGGTCCGGGTTCGAATCCCGGTGAGGCACGGATGTTGTGTTTGTCTTACGGCACTGGCTCTCTCTCTTCCCTGGAACCAGGGACCCCAAATTAGGGACGGGCGACTGCTTATAGCCCATTGAGTTGCTCACGGTGGTCGTTAAACCTCCAATCAAAAAAAAAAAAAATAAAGGTCCTTAACCTCTGTGCGCTACCAGCATGTGCTGCGCATCTAGTGGCCGATGGTCTGTCTGCGGCTGATTGTCTGTTTCAGCAGGACGATAAGCCGCCCCAGCAGGCCACAATCACCCAAGCAATAGCTTGAGGAACACTCATGTGAGTTTGAAACGATCCAGTGTACCCCAAGGTCCCCGGATTTAAATACGGTGGAAACTCCTTTGGGTGCCTTGGAGCGGATTATTAGTTGCATGGATTCTGGACCGACGTCTCTGGCGAAGTTGTTGACAGTGCTGCAAGAGGCGTGGCTGGCATTACCTCCGAAAACCCTCCGGCCTCAGCGTGTACAGGTTGTTGTTATTCCAGCTAAAGGAGGACCAACACTCTATTAGTTAGGTATCCCGAATGTTTGTCCGTTGACCATATATGTAACTTGCTTGCCTGGTAACCTGAAAAATGTAAAGGACATATTAATTGGTCATTTAACTCTCTTATATATAAATAAATACATCGCTCTTTCCACGTTCCAGAAACACATAGCAACCAAAAAATTGTTTTCTGCCGCCGCCGTGGAATCGAACCACGGATCTCTCGATATCTAGCCAAGCGCGTTACATTTACACCACGGTGTCCAACAATCCACGGTGCTATGTGTATTTTTAAGTCAGCTTCTGACAACATAAGTCCGTAAGATGGGCTCAGCTACTGAGACGTCTCCATCTGGTGGTCATTAACAACGGCACTGGCTATATATTCACTGCCGGACAATTGCTAAGGACGGATGACAATAGCAACGATAGCACATAAAATGGAAGGCAGGAAAATGTGGAAATTTGCATAAGTGCTGGATACCATAAGACGTGTTGTGCGTATGCAAATTTTGGATTGCCGAACTTGTTAGTGACGTCATACCGCTGATAAGAGATATAAAGAATTTGACGCGTATTGACCGTTGTTATTCAAACGCAAAGTTGAAAAAGAAAGAATCAATTGACGAACTTGCAATTTTCAGTATGTCTTCCCGACATCACCTAGATGATTTTACGCGTGGCCGTATTATTGGAAAGATTGAAGAAGGGCGAAAAATAACAGATGTTGCCAGGGAGTTCGACGTCAGTCACAGTGTTGTTTCAAGGCTTTGGAAATCATTTCAAACAAATGGAGAGTGTAGAAAACGTCACGGGGGAGGTCGTGTTCGCAGTACGACACCTGCAGAAGATCGGTACATAGTGCTATCAACAAAAAGACACCGGCGCAGCACAGCTAGTGAGGTAGCAAATATGTTTATGGCTGCTGCTGGCAAGCGGATCTCCCGAAAAACTGTCGCCAGACGTTTGCATGAAGGAGGAATATACGCCCGCCATCCTGTTGTGTGCATCCCATTGTCCAGCCGTCACCGTACCGCCCGTTTGCAATGGTGCCATCAACATCGCAATTGGACTGATAACGACTGGTCTGCTGTCCTCTTCTCAGATGAGAGTAGATACAGTCTATCGTCTGATTGTCGACCACAACTGATCTGGCGTGATAGTGGTACTGCATATTGTCCAGGTGTCATGGTATGCGCTGGCATCATGATCAATGGCCGTACGTCCCTCTATGTGCTTCCAACTGGGACTATGACTGGCCAACGATACATTAATGATGTTCTGCTACCTCATGTTCGCATGTTCCGTGGTGCTGTCGGTGATAGCTTCATTTTCATGGACGACAACGCAACATGTCATCGAACAGTCGCTGTCCAGGAGTGCCTTGAGAGCGAGGATATTCAACGCCTCGTATGGCCAGTACGTTCTCCAGATCTGAATCCCATTGAAAATGTGTGGGATGCTTTGGGGAGGAGTCTTGCTGGTCGCCCATGCCCTCCAATAAACAAGGACACTCTTATCCGTGCACTGACAGAGAAATGGGATAAATTACCCCAACTGCTGCTTGATAATATTGTGCAAAGCATGACACAACGTGTGGAATCTTGCATCGCCCTCCATGGTGGACATATCCCGTACTGATATCTTACGCCAGAACGCCTGCGGACGGTAATTGCATTTTTTTCACGTTTACGTATTCTGCACAAAATGGCCTGTTTGTCCCTTGAACACGTTCCAAAGCCTTCTGGATTTCAGAGCACAATAAATTGTCTTTCTTGGAATGTCCTGGCATTCTGACATTATTTTATTTCACTTGGCATCCAACCACACTTACTTTTTTATGCGCTATATAGCCGTTTATGATCCGTTGTAAGCAATTGTCCAGCAGTGTATTATAGCAATTAAATCCAAAGGGCGAGATCCAAGGTGAAAATCCTCCAAATCGCCACGTATTTGGAGGATTAACTCTCATATGACTTGCTCTTTGTAATTATTCAATATTATTTGTGTTTTGGTAATATTTATTCAAAATAAATACTACCAAAACAAAATCTTTAATTTTCTTAAAACAAAATATTCCCCAACCTCCTTCTATCGCATTGTCTATTAATGGTACAAACATAGAAGAGGTTAACTCCGTACTTTATTTGGGGATTACCTTACATAGGGACCTTAGACGGAACCAACATGTGGACTCCCTTCTTCTCACACTGTCTAAAAACATCGGAGTTATCAGCTTGGTATTTACAAATCATAGCTATAAAACCCTAATTCATTTACATTATACCATGTTTCAGACTGATATTAATTATGCTATCTTATCGTGGGGACAGGCAACTAAATATAATTCCAAAAAACTTCAAATTCTTCAAAACAAATATATAAGATTAGTTGACCTAAAATTTGTAAGAAATACACAACTAACACTATATAATACCTTAAGAGTTTCCCCAAACAAATATAACATTCTTACGATTAACCAATTATATTACTTTAATATCGGGAAAATTATGTTCAAACGTATTAAGAATAATTTACACGCCGACGTCATACAAATTGCACCCCAGATACACACACGCACTAAATCACATATTCGGCCTATTCATCCGAAAACAGAAGCAAAGTTTAAATTACATTAGCCCACACTACTGGAACTCATTACCTACGGAATTAACTTTTTAAAATAATTTTAACCTTTTTAAAAAAAACAAACAACTAAAAAACTTTATAATGAATTGCAGCTCCTCAAATTAATTATTACAATGAATGGGAACTACATATGACTAATATTATGACTTGTATATTGTGATACACCATAATACCTTCCAGTTGGAACTGAACAGATTCACTGCTTTAGAAGGCCTAACATCGGAAGAAGTGGATATTTCTGAAGTTAACAGAAAAGTAACCAAAGCTCTTATGGAAACAGCAACAAAATTAGCTGGGTCTAAGAACAAGTTGCATGTGAACAAATTATCAGGAAAAACCAAAATGTTGATGCAAAAAAGAAGAGAGATGATGACAACTAAAGAAGATGTGACTTCCAAAGTGGAATATATAGAGCTATGAAAGACAGTACGAAAAAGTATCACTGAAGACGTAAGGAAATTCAACTGTGAACTAGTGAGGAAAGCAATTGAAAACAACCAAAGCCTAAAGATAGCAAAGGGACATCTCAGTAAGGGAAGAAAACAGATTATGGCACTGAGAAAAGAAGATGGTTCTGTAACAAGAAATAGAGGCGAAATTTTGACAAGAGTGAAATATTTCTACTCCAAATTATATGAAAAGGATGATACATGTACTCTAGACATCATGAAAGGTACCAGTACCAGAGTTCCTCCAGTCCTCCCAACAGAAGTTGCACATGCAATCAAGAACATGAAGCTGGGAAAAACTCCAGGAAAAGATGGAATTACTGTAGACGTCATACAAGAAGCAAGTGGAGAATTTGAAACAGTACTCGCCCAAGTTTTCACTCGATGCCTTAATGAAGGGAAGATTCCTGAGGATTGGAACAACAATACAATGTCTTGCTACATAAAAAAGGAGACATTGAGGATCTCAGGAAGTACAGACCTATCAGCCTCATATCAGTGGTTTATAAAATCTTCACAAAAGTTATTTCACACCGCTTGAATGTAACATTGGAAATGGCTCAACCGAGAGAACAAGCTGGATTCTGCAGTGGCTACAGCACAATAGATCATATCCACGTACTGAGAGAACTAATTGAAAGAACGAGAGAATATGAATTTCCATTGTGCATGGCTTTTATCGATTATGAAAATGCCTTTGATTTGGCGAAACCATCTGCAGTTACAATGGCTTTGAAATCCTGCGGTATTAAAGATTCCTACATTAATATTATTAACAACATCTATGAAAATGCAAGTGAAAAGATTCGGCTATTTGAGAATACAACACACATAAAAATTGGAAAGGGAGTGAGACAAGGTGACACCATATCTCCCAAGCTCTTTAATGCCACATTGAAAAATGTCTTTCAATCACTGAACTGGGAACACAAAGGGATAAAGATTGATGGGTTTGCCTCCTTGGGGCGCTCCGTGGTAACAATGGCACACACAACAGCAACTAGGGCCTCTGTGAATTTTGGAGAGGTGCAAGCTAGTTCTGTGTGACATTGGCGAAAAGCCCCAACTCACTGGGTTTTGTTCCAGAATCCTTAGGTTGAATGATCAACTGGAACCCTCAGCTGTGGGCTAATCCCCCACACTGATGTACTTACCTGATTAAAAAGACAAAAAGAAATATTAAGAATGACTCAAGTGTGGGATATGGTGGACCTACCACACTTGAGAAGGACGGTCCACCACGGAATCAACCTGGACTTTCTAAACGGCGTATGAGAAAAAGATCTCGGCTGAGTGAATGTAAGATTGGCGTATGGAATACTAGAGGTATAAATGGCAAGATGAGTGAGGTGAGTGAGGAGATGAAAAGGTATAGACTGGATGTGCTGTGTGTAAATGAAACCAAAAAGAAGGAAATTGGGGTAGAAGAAGTGAATGGCACGGTGAGAGTGTGGTCTGGATTATTGGATAATATGAGAGGACAGGCTGGTGTAGGTGTGATTTTAAGTGAAAAGATGAAGAACAACTTGATTCACTATAGTTGCGTAAGTGAGAGAATTCTCTGGATTCGTTTGAAAGTGAAACTTCAGAGAATTGTAATTGTTGTAGTGTATGCTCCTTGTGACTCGGAACCTTCTGATAAGAAGGAAGATTTCTGGAATGAGCTAAAAACTGTTTTGAGCCAGTTTGGTGCTAAAGAAAAAGTTATAATAGCAGAGGATTTCAATGCTAGAGTAGGTGCGTAAAATGCAATTTCTGACAATGTTCTGGGTAAGTTTAATGATCCTTGTGTGAATGATAATGGTGAAAGATTAATTGAACTCTGCATTGAGAATGGTTTGTGTGTATCTAATACATTTTTCAACCACAAGTATATCCACACATATACTTGGGAAAATCGTACTCTTGGTCAAAAGAGTGTGATAGATTTTGTTGTTTACGATCAGCGTTTGAAACACTTAGTTGTTGACACGCTTGTTATGAGAGGTGCGGATGTTGGTTCCGATCATTACTTGGTAGTGTCACGAGTGAAACTTAATGTTGGTTGGAGGAAAAGGAATAGGAAGAGACCCAGGATTGAAAGAATAAAGGTTGATAGGTTCCTTGAAGATCATCAGCGGTATTCTGACTTACTCAGAGAACGACTGAAGGATCTGAAGTCTGGTGAGAGGGATGTAGAAAAGAAGTGGGAATGTTTTAAGAACTGTGTTGTCACTGCTGCTAAAGACGTCTGTGGCACCGCAATAGTGGGTAACAATAGAGGTGATGCTTAGTGGAATAGTGAGATTGAAGAGGCGGTAAAGAGAAAGAAGGAAGCCTATTTGGGGATGTTGCAAGGTAGAGTCTCTGTGGATGAATATCGCTGTAAGAAGCGTGAAGCTGCTAAGCTGGTTCGCTACAGTAAGGCAAAAGATAGGAAGGAGAAAGTGGAAAGGCATGAACTGGCTTTTTGGAAAGATAGGAAGTCTTTCTGTAAGTACATGAGACTCAGGAAAAATAGGGGAAACAAAGTTGTAAGTTGTGTGAAGAATGAGATTGGGGAAATGATATGGGAGCCCAATGAGTTAAGTGACAGATGGGGTGAATACTTCTGTGAGTTATTAGATCAGGAAAGGAAAGATGATTCTGAGACAGATGCAGATGATGTCACAATGAGGGATGAAAGCACAGGAGGGATCTCAAGAGAACAAGTGTGTAAAGCTCTAAAATTTCTTCAGAATGGTAAGGCTCCTGGAGTTGATGGCATAACTGCAGAGATGTTGAAATATGGTGGTGACTATAATTGACTGGTTAACTATGATACTCTTGTTTGTATAATTACAACCACTGACCTCAGTGTCAAACTAGCCTTTTTACACTGAGGTCTGGGATCCTGTCAGTCCTGGCTGGCCTTTTTCCCGTGCTTCCTTCTTGCTGTGCATTGTTTCAACTATTTCTGTAAAACTGGTTGTTTTTTTTGGTTTTTTTTTATCAGCAAAATGAATGAATTGAATTGAATTGAATTTATTCGGGCCATTTGCAAAAATGAGCATTTTGAAATTAATGACCTTTAGTCATCTGTTGCTTTCTGACCTTAAAGTCATCCTGTAAATTCAAGTCTCCTAACAAGGGCGTTCAACGAAGTATTAGGTAAGCGTCCATTCCATGATAATATTTCTAGTGTCAGCATTTACCTATACGAGGTTGATACACACACACACACACACACACACACACACACACACACACACACGTATTTTTTTCTACGAGAAGATATTTTGTAAACCCCCTTCCTTGTCAAAATCCTGGGTGCGCCACTGAATACGTGTACCTTATTTACTGTATCATACCCCAATAAAATCATTTTAAAGTTAGGTTGTTGAACTACCATTAAAATGGCAGTGAGGGCTTTGGTAACTTCGCAAAGTTCTTCGTTTTTTTGTGTAGTGCTATTTATGGTTTTGTAAATGGTTAGTACATACATATCACTAAGCTGTTCTGAGATTTAAAGGTTAGCTCTTCAAAGGAAGCTCATCTGCCTTATAGAAGTTTACAAATGAAGGAGCTAGGAATTGCATACTGTTGATGTATTGAAGTCTCCATTTACAGTAATCTCAGCACACAACTCCATCTCCTCTGAAATCCATTGCGTCTCGCACAAGACAATTTGTATTTCATACTAATCTTTTTCTCATGCAGACATTTCTGAATCTTGTCGCTCCCATGATTTCCTTGGCTTTCCTCTACTTTGATTTCCTGTCACTTGGTTTCAATAAATTCTCTTGTAAGCATCTCATCACTCATTCTCCCAAAATGGTCAAATTATCTAAGAATATTTGTCTCTACCTTGCAAACATTTTGATTCAAATTACATGTCTGCAGCGCACCTTCATTCCTCAAATGATCAGAATGCTTCTTGTCAGCCGCCCCCTCCCTTAATAACATAGCACTCCAGCACAAACCCCTCATGTATCTTCACAGTACCCAGGTTTCACTGCTGTAACATGAGTAGGAGCAATTGCATTTTCGTGTCCGCCGAAAAACTACGCTATTCTTAAAATCTATTGCACAACCGTTAATGATATTAGTGATCAATTAACTACAAGAGAATGTGATAAATACAAAAGATAGCCTAAATTTTAATATGAAGCGAAACATCAGGTGGTCAGTGTTAGTTATTTTGAAAAATTGTAATTGCACATGCGTCTGGTTACTAAATAGCGTAAATCTGTGCGTAATCAACACACAAGACCAATGTTACTGATCCTATAAACTCATCCAACAAGCGTGGTTATAAAATTTCAAGCACCAAGTGCTAAAATGTTTGTTTCTTAACGACTTTAAGGTGTATGTGTGGGGAGGGGAGGTACCATATTAGTATACTGGCGTGCAAAAATTAAGGACGAGACGGTGTTTCGAATGTAACGTCGTGCAGATGTTCTTCACATCGACTCAAATCATACCATAAGATCCCCAAGACGTAAGAATATGTGACAAGTGAGCAAAACCGCCCAAACAAGAAATCCAAAGGATACAAAGGCACTTAATTGAAAATGTAGCTTCCAGCACAACTGGACAGAAGACAGAAACGTCCAAGTGACAGGCGGCTGCCAAGAAAAATCCAGTCTTTAGTAGGGGACATGATCACCCCTGACTGGTTGCAGGATTTACAACGTCTGTCCATGCTGATGACGAATTTGTCAAGGAGCTGTTGAGGCATCGCGGCCCATTCCTCTTGTAGCGCCAATTGCAGCTACGGAATCGTTGCTGGCGGCTGGTGACGTGCTGCCAAGCGTCACCCGAGAAAGTCCCACACGCGTTCCATTGGATTTAGGTTCGGGACCTTGCGGGCCAATCCATGCGTTGAATATCTTCACTCTCCAACAGTTCTAAGACAGCCAATGTACGATGAGGTGTAGCGTTGTCGTCCATGAAGAGGAACTCAAGATCCACAGCACTTCTAAACAGACGCTCGTGAGGCAGGAGAACCTCGGTACAATAGCGGACACCAGTGACTGTAGGAGGTTTCCTTGGAAGATGTGGAGGTCAGTGCGGCTACCAAGCATGATACCGCCCCAAACAAGAACTCCGCCACCACAAAACCGGTCCCTTTCGATGATGTTGGAGGTGTGAGTGCGTGTTCCCTGCTCTTTCCAGATATGTATACGTCCAGAATTGTTCGTCAGACTAAATCGGCTCTTATCCGTAAAAGAACTCGACCCCATTGCTGATGTGTCCAGTTCTTGTGTTCCTGGCACCAGAGAAACCACCGTCTCCGATGACCAGACGTTAATGTCCCACACCGTACTGGTCGTCGTGCAAATAGACCACCTTTGTGCAGCCTCCTGGCCACGGTAAAACGCGATACCGGACGTGCAGTTGTCTGTTCCATGTTCCCTGCGATTTCTCCCGCTGTCTGCCGTCTGTCTCGTCTCGCCTGTAGGACAATATACCGGTCGTCTGCCGCCGTGGTTGCTCGTGGACGACCACTGCTAAAATCTCGGACAGCTGTTCCTGTTGTTTGAAATGCTCTCCAAGCTTGTGAAACGATGTTGTGAGCGATCCCGGACTCCTCGGCCACAGTAGTCACACTTCGACCTTCTTTCAACTTCCCAATGACGCGACCTCGGGTAAAGTCATTCGGATGTTGTCTACTGGATTGCCCGTTGGCCATATCACACGGTGGCAGCAACTCGACGTCGTTCAAACCGATGTACACCGTGCAATAACTTTCACCGCCCATGTGCTTTACACCCTTCCCACTCCCCCCTGCTACGTCATGCTGCATACATGCGCATGCCCTACCGTACCGGACCCTAGTCTATCGCCTGAATGGTCTTTCGGTCCATTCTGCCTGCTCGTTCCGCTGTTATGCTAATTTCTCCTCTTCGTCCTTAATTTTTGCACACCAGTGTAGTTTGCCTCGGGCGCAGAAATACCTAATTATGCCTCTGGTTGTGACACACTGCATAATTCCTTTTTAATCTCCTTCGTTTTTCTTCTTTTTTTTTACCGTTCTCATTTCCCGGGAAGAACTATCCTTATATTAGGAAAAAACGAATGTTTCTTGCTCCTTAGAGAGTTGCTCACGGTGATATTTAAATCCCGAGTATGTGACGGTTACAGGTCTAACTGCACCTCAAAATCAAAATGAGGACTACGGTTGTCGTTGTTTAACGTGAAGCTGAAAATAGATGATATCTAAGAAATCTTTATTTCCACGAGACGTGTCAATGTTAATAACAACAGCAAAAGAAAACGCACCTTTTCTTATTTAGGTCATGCAGAAGCTGATGATTAAATGTGCGAGAGGACACTGAAAATGACCTCGTGTCGTTTTTTCTGACCTTCGTCTTAGGAGCAACAGGTCATGATGCTTCATGGAGATACAATGCAATGCAGGAATGTAATGTGCCAAGCACATCACAAGATTTTTGCGACGTGATGTTTGCTCAAGATTTGTTTGGGGTGCGAGTACGTGGCTTTCGCGGATTAGATAGGCAATGTTTTCTTTTTCTCGGATATAAAATTTAGTACGCGCTGATCTGTGCGATATTTGCAGTTCAAATCTGATGCTACCATAAATGTATGTGTCGTTATGATAAGATTATATTGTTTTCTCAGTCCCAGTGCGAATATTATTTGGCAAAAACAATAAAAGAATGGGAACGCTTTGATAAACAAAGATTTTATTTGATCATAACTTGGAATGCCGGACCCTGAACTAAACTGTGGTCTCTGTACGACCAACATTTCGTTCTGAGCCTTGAAGAAAATATTTGCTTTCTTTAAACATCGGACCGGCTCATGAAATCTGATTCAGCCGCGTTGAAAACGTCACTGAGATCCGTAGAAGGCGCGTTAGAAACGGCTCGCCCTTCACGAGCGTAAGCTACAAATTCTTTCAGCGCGAAAACCGGTTTTCTATCGTGAAACCTCTCAGACATTTCTGCGATTGGCTTCACTGTACGACCCTGAATTGGTGATCAGGTAATTTGCTGAAATCCGAATCGCATATAATTTTTCAGAAGAAACACGTCCGAGCCGAAACAAATTTCAGCATTCATTCAATGCATTATAATTTAACGTATTACCAATATGCAATGCCACCATGTAATTCCTAGCTTAAATTCCTGAAATAAGTGAAACACTTATGAAATTAATTGTGATAGAAATCTCTTTATTCTACAAAAAAGTCTTTTCTCCTTTGTCTCCTCTCCTTGCAGAAATATTACTACAATCTCTCGAGGAAGAAACTATCCCATATGCTCCGATTCCACCCTTACTATACCTGCGGTACGTAGACGATACTATAATCTTCTGGACCACAACTTCAGAAGACTTACAGATTTTTCTAAGAATATGCCATCAAAACTTCCTTCAATAAAATTTACACTCGAACTGGAAGAAAATCAATCCCTACCTTTCCTGGACATTCAGTTACAACGAGATCCAACTACCAACGCTATTTCTTACCGTGTCTACAGGAAACTTGGTTCAAACAGCAGTCTCATCCCATTTCATTCATTTCACCCCATGTGTCAAAAATTATCACCTCTGCACTTTTTGATAAGGCTGGCCATAACTCGATCGTCGAATATTACCTTCCGTAACATGGAGTTCGAAAATATAAGGAGATTGGCTACAGAATACGGATGACCAGAGCAAATCTTTCAAAAACTGCTACGACGCATTTCCTCTACTACATTCACCACTTTAGCCAGTGCTACCCAACCTGTTAAATATGCTGGTTTTGTACCTTTCCGACCTGGTGTCACCAACCATTTAAAACCAATTTGTAAAAAACATAAAATCGGATTCGGAATCAAGACAAATGATATAATGACAACTATAAAAAATGGCAGATATACAGTTCTTCCTCGAGAGATTGTAGTAATATTTCTGCAAGGAGAGGAGACAAAGGAGAAGAGACTTTTTTGTAGAATAAAGAGATTTCTATCACAATTAAACTACATGGCAATTTTCAAACAAAGATCTTCACTCTTTCCACGTTTATAAGTGAGTCACGGAAAAATTCTCATTGGCCGCCACCGGGAGTCGAATCTAGGGTCTTTCAGTTACGCTCCGGATATGCTTCCGCTACACCACAGCGGCCTCGAATTTCTCCAGACTCACACACGCTAACTGCCAAACCAATATGGCAGGTTGCTTCTTGGAGCCCCGCACAATGCTGGGGATTCACCAAAGATGGTAAGCAGCAACTGAAGAAATAATTAGAAGGCGAATGAATAATTAATACAGACATTTAACGTGGACCAGGAACATCAAATAAAGATCTTTGTTCTTTCCACGTTTATAAGTGAGTCACGGAAAAATTCACGAGGCCTTTTCAGGTATGGCAATTATGCCATACCGGAAAAGGCCTCGTGTGAAGGGGCTCAAAACAGGATGTACGTGGGTTCGACCAATCGCCCTTTGAGCTGTAGAACCCTGGAACAAAAATACAATATTCGAACAGCCTCTGCTTCAACAGCGCTTTCCCGACTCAGATTGGAAGGCAGGCATACTCCTATATGGGAAGATATAACCATATTGAATACTCCAAGGACACTTTCCACTATTCTCTTTGCAGAGAGTTTGGTGATTGATAAATACAGTCACCTTTGCTGTAATGGAGAATACCCATACACCATCCCCCTACCATGGAAACAAATAATGGATGGTGAGAAACACCTAGACAATCCAGAGCACGAGTTCACTCAATTGTTCCGGTGCATGCGTTAACCTTACCTCCGAACTACGTCTTAGTGAATGCTCTCATGGTATATAACCAACATCGAACCACTTGTGATTAATGAATTGTCAAACATCTGATGATGAGCTTAAAGTAAGCTCGAAAGATCTCATGCGTGTATTTTAAGAAATTAACATCGTTTGTAGAGAATTGTTTAGAGAACACACTGAAATAAACCGTTTTTTACGCTTTCCAACCGTAGGTTGATGAGGGGTATATGCTCCACCTTTTTCCGTCCGTCTGTCCGTCTGCCGGCACGATAACTCACGTAAAAATAGTTCGATTTAGATGAAATTTTAGTATGTGGTAGGGGACCAACAGGGGACGAACCCTATTGAAAATGGGTGAAGTGGGGTCAAAGGTCAAGCCATAAGAGCGGGATCCATTTCATTGCCTTAATGCGTCATAACATGCGTAAATATGATTCGATTTCGATGAAATTTCAGTATGTGGTAGGGAACTACCTGGGCACGAACCCTGTTGAAAATGGGCAAAATAGGGTCAAAGGTCAGGGCATAAAGGTGGAATTCATTCCATTGCCTTTATGCATCATAACATGCGTAAATATGGTTCGATTTCGATTAAATTGTAGTATGTGGTAGGGAACCACCTGAGCACGAACCCTATTGAAAATGGGCGAAATGGGTTCAAAGGTCAGGCAGGACATAAGAGCAGGATTCGTTCCACTGCCCTTATGCGTCATAACTTTCGTAAAAATGGTTCGATTTCGATGAAATTTTAGTATGTGGTGGGGAGCCACTGGGGACGAACCTTATTGAAAATGGGCAAAATGGGGTCAAAGGTCAGTACACTGGAGTGGGATCCATTCCATTGACCTTGTGCATCACAACTTACCAAAAAATGTTTCGATTGCGACAAAACGTTATGTTGTTCCCGAGGTATAGTGAACCGGTTCTGTTGAATATCAACGAAATGTTGTCAAAGGTCATTGCACAAAAGCAAGATTTATTTTACAGCCATTATTCTCATAACTGGCGTAAAACTGCTTTAATTGCGACAAAACTTTAGTATGTTATTTATGAGGTGTACTGAACCGGTTCTGTTGAATGCCATCGAAATGGGGTCAAAGGTCAGGACACAGGAGCGAGATTTATTCCACAGCCATTATCCTCATAACTTGAGTAATAATTTCTGGTATGTTGGAAAGCGTATCATAATCAATGCATTGCATGATTTTACTAACTTGTTCGTTTCTGGCGATACTTCAAGAGCTATTGTATCTCAAAGTTAAGGTAAGCAAAAAATGTACTATTAGTTTGCGTTCCGGACACACTAAGAGCAACAGAACCATGAAACTTTGTAAGCATGTAGAGCCATGGCTGAATTTTTACACCTCGTCACCCTTTTTTTGAATTTCGACTTAGTTTACAAGAAATTAAATTTTTAAATTTTACAAAATTATCTATTTCGCGATTGGATCTATTTTAAAAAACGGATATATGGCAAACTATAAAACATAACGCATTGCAATTTTTACAGCCTAAACTAACAACTATCATCCTCTTCGTTAATTTTTTTTCTTCTTAAAAATATTAAGAAAAAAACGGTTTCTGATTTCTATGCATTTCTTAAAGAATCAAAGGAAAGAAACAAACGGCTTCCTGTGCCTTAAGCGTTAACCACACACGAAAGTTCTGGTCCCGTGACCTGCTACCATGGTGACGCAGCTATTTTTAGCGCTCTTCTCACTGGGTAAAAGGATAGGCTACAATCAAATTGGTAATGACGCAATGCTGAATGACGTACCGACGCTATTAAAGTTCGGCGTTTTCCGCCTGCATAAAATAAAATAAAATGATATAAAAATAAAAATTGTGACTACAGAACATTTCTCTGCTTGAAATTTTCGCGAATTGTTTGACCATGACCTGGAGATTTGAGAATTGTCATGTTGATAGGTCTTAAGGTCCGAATACCTAGAAGAGCCCGAAAACAAAAAACAAGAAAAAATTAAATGGTGGCTTTGGAACGTTCTCTGCTTGAATTTTTCGCTAATTTTTCGACCACTGCGCACTTACCTTGAGATCTGAAAACTGGCATGCTGATAGTCTTAAGGTCCGGATACCTAAAAAAAATCTAAAAACCAAACAGTTTAAAAGGAAGGCTTATCTTTACAGCTTTATAAATATAATACAAATGTAATATTTGGACATGCTCATAGGTTGAAAGATAATTATGCCAGAAACGTTGAAATGCTGTAAAAATTCCATGAAATTTTGATTTAAAATCAAGGGGCGCCAAAGCCTGCTCCGTTTTACGTCAAACCGTATGCAGTGACGTCACGACCCTATTCTAAATCGCGAAACACTTACGGATATTAAATTACCTTTCTTTCCCTTAATTATTTTTCGTTTCTGTAATTTTATTTTCAAAAAATTATTCATTTACCGTTCGGAGAACAGGCATAACTGCTAGTATTTTAAAATTTTGTACACACAATTCTGAAGTGTCAATACTGCATAATATATTATTCATAATCTACTATAGAATATTAGTAATTATCTTAGCCTTTTGTTAATTTAGGTAACACTTATACCAATATAGCAGTACGCAACTTTATTTTTTAATAAAAGATGAATATATATAAGCTTTAGGTACTTTATAATGGTTTGTCACATTTGCTGGAAATAACTATGGCATGTCCAAATATGACATTTGTGTTATATTTAAGGATTATAGTTACACCTGATGTGCCAATAATCCACTTTTATAATCGAATCTATTCATCACATGTTGAACCTATGATAAATTCTTTAACAAGTTAGGAAAATCATGTAATGCATTGATTATGATACGCTTTCCAACATACCAGAAATCATTACTCAAGCTATGAGGGTAATGGCTGTAGAATAAATATCGCTCCTATGACCTGAACTTTGACTCCCTTTCGATGAACATGATAAAGTTTTGCTTCAATCGAAGCATTTTTACGTAAGTTATAACGCATAAGGGCGATGCAATGGATCCCGATCCTGTGTCCTGACCTTTGACCTCGTTTCGTCCATTTTCAAGAGGGTTCGTCTCCAGGTGGTCTCTTTCGACTTACTAAAATTTCATCGAAACCGAACCGTATTTACGCAAGTTATGACGCATAAGAGCAATGGAAGGCATCCCACTCCTGTGTCCTGACCTTTGACCCCGCTTCACCCATTTTCAATAGGATTCCTCCTCAGGTGGTCCCCTATCACATACTAAAATATCATTAAAATCGAATCATATTTACGCAAGTTATGACGCATAAGAGCGATGGAATGGATTCCGCTCCTATGTCGTGACCTTTCACCCCACTTCGCCCATTTTCAATAGGGTTCGTCTCCAGGTGGTCCCCTAACACATACTAAAATTTCATCAAAATCGAATAATTTTTACGCGAGTTATCGTGCGGACGGGCAGACGGACAAAGCTGGAGGATATATGGGCTTCTTCAACCTACGCTTGGAAAGCGTAAAAAAGACACAATAATAATAGAGAGGGTGAGTCGAACGTTTTGCAATATTTAGATGAGTTTATGTCTTCATAAGCACCTTAACGACGAAAGTTGACTAGAATTCAAAGTATCGGCCATCGTGTTGCACCGTCTTTAGCCATCTGTCTACCAGTTCTTCGATTCCGCGGAGGAACCAGTTCTTGTCCTTCGAGGCGAAGAACTCCTTCATCTCAGCTACCACCTCCTCCTGGTTGTTGAAGTGCCACCCGCGAAGGAAGTTGGCCATGGACCGGAACAGGTAATAATCCGACGGGGCAAGGTCCGGACTATATGCTGGATGTAGCATAAGTTCGATGCCCTCAAGTTCCTGGAGTTTTGCCCGGGTCGTTCCCGTGGAATGAGGCCGAGCATTGTCCTGCTGTAGGAGAGTGCACTTTCTGTGCACAAGTGCCAGGTACTTCTCCTCCCAAACGTTATACATCCGCTCCAGCTGTTCTGAATAGAGTTTGGCGCTGATGGTCCGACCGTCTGAAACAAAATTCGTAATGGATTATCCCTTCGAAATTTCACCAGACACAAAACATCACCTTGTGCTCCAAGCGCCCATATGTGACAACCGGTTCTGGAAGATGGCCCGGGCTCAACCACTGCCGTTGTGTGTTAGGATTACGGAAATGGAGCATATTTTCATCGCATGTTACAATTATCTTGATGAAACGTATATCGCTTGGATTTCCTAGGAGTTTCCTGCACTCTTCCACTAGGCGGTTTGCTTCAGCTGGCATCAGTTCGTGAGGAACAATGCGGCAGCTCCTACAGGTGACAAACCACGGTGGTCTGTGATATATTCAGCTCGCCTGATAATCTCCGAGCGCTAGCTGTCGGATTTGCCTCTACGGCCTGGCGCACGGCCTCCGAATCCACGGCTCGCGGCCCACCTGACCCTGACTGATCGTCGAGGTTTCTGTCACCTGAGCGAAATTTCTTGAACCATCTGGTTGTGATGCTGTGGTCAACGGAACTTTCCCCTTTCGCATGACGAATTTTTCGTGTTCTTGAGCAGCGTTATGGCTGAGTTCAAACTTGTAAAGCAAAAGTTCCCTAATTATCCGGTTGTGACTGTTCATCTTTTAGGCGTCCCAACCACAGACAGTACGACGACTTGCAATGCTGTTCACAGCAACGATTACTACTTTACATCCCTTTCGACGGATTTTTTTTTTTTTTTTTTTTTTTTGGTTGGAGGAGGTTTAACGACCACCGTGAGCAACTCAATGTGCTATAAGCAGTCGCCCGTCCCTAATTTAGGGTCACGGGTTCCAGGGAAGGGATAGAACCAGTACCGTACGACAAACACAGCCTCCATGCCCCACCGGGATTCGAACCTGGACCCCTTTCGGACGAATGATCAGAGGCCATCGACTTAGACCACTGCACCAACGGGGCGGCCGATTGACTTCAGTGAGTGACTTGAACTATTGCAAAGTTACTCATTTGTCACACACACGCACACACACATGGATGACCTTAAGTATGCTAACAACAAAAATCAACTTGATAGCCGAATTTAGGTATGTGATTCAGCCAGAACAAGCGATTCGACGGACCTAATTTGTATGTGATTCAACTCTTAGGGTTATAAGCAGTCGCCGGTATCTAATTTAGGTCAAATGGTTCCAGGGATGAGGCAGAGCCTGCTCCACTAAACAGGCGTATAACGAAGTGAATTTCTCCGTCATTTTTATCCGCGCCGGGGTTCGAACCCGGGTCCACTCATTCCGGAATAAGTTGCTCTACCAATTAAGCTACGCGGACATGTATTCTGATTCCTATCTGCCTTTATGTCGTGTGCGTCCTTCTGGCAGGTACGTCACATCTCCTGGTACGTTACATCATCTCCCCCTTATTTTTCTTTTCTTTCGAAGTGCTGCTCATATTTTTCCTATCTCGCGGTGTGGAAATAACATCACACCAATGCGAGATTTTGAACGGTCGGGTCATCCGGGTAGTTCGGGCGCTATTATAACGAAGTGAATTTCTCCGTCATTTTTATCCGCGCCGGGGTTCGAACCCGGGTCCACTCATTCCGGAATAAGTTGCTCTACCAATTAAGCTACGCGGACATGTATTCTGATTCCTATCTGCCTTTATGTCGTGTGCGTCCTTCTGGCAGGTACGTCACATCTCCTGGTACGTTACAGGCGCACCACCCATGTTTTATTCAGAGTTTATGCCTGCCCATCTCGAAATAAAGATCATAGCCCGCACCTCTGACCACTCGGCCACCATACGTCATACCTTTCTTATTCTCGCATTTAATAATTAATCATCATCGTCATCACTAAGATGTTCTCCGAGATTCAGAGGTTAGCTCCACAAAGAAATACAAACTAACAGATAAATGTTTAACTGATTATTTACTTACTGTTGCGGTATCAAACTTATCCATTTACAGCGATCTTGATACACAGCTCGAGCTTCACTGACATCCATCACACGAGGTACACAAGACCTCGTATACTTCATACTCATAATCTTTTCACTCTGGCCCTGCGGTCACTGTGAACAATGCGCGACAGTCTCCGCTTCCCTCGGGCATCAATGAGCTGCGGGCGACATACGGCTGGACGACGGTTCGTCGTTTGACCATCGGTGCACCACTTTTGGTACGTACTCACTACAGCGGCACGTGCACAACCCACAACTCGCGCCGTTTCCGAGATCGTAGTTCCGATGCGCCGCTCCATCACAATTTGTCCTTTATCAAACTCCGATAAATCGGTAGCTTTCCCCATTCAGACTCCAAACACTCTACTAACCGAAAGCCGGTCCTCGGGTCTTATATTAGGTGCGCAACTTAATTCTCGGCCTCTAACCGCAGACGATAATAGAACGTCCGCAAATGTAATAGCTGTGTGCAATAATGGCTGATTGCAGCGCCGTCCAACAGCTTTCCAGGCAACCGTAACCGCTCACACCTGTAGTAACAGAAGGGACGAAAGTTGACGGTGAAAGCAATGTCGTTCGAGAAGCAACATTTGAGGCACTGACTCCTGTTCGCGTTTCAGCTGAAAAAAGGCGACCAGAAAATGATCCGTGCTTCTTTGGGTGAGGCTGCTGTGTCCTACAGTACGTGTAAGAAGTATAGTTCCAGTGGTTTAGTCAGGGACATTTCGATCTCCGTGATGCAGAACGTCCGGAACAGCCACAGAAAGTTGACGATGAGGAACTGGAACAACTGTTGGATGCGAATTCCTGTCGCACACAGTCAGAGCGCGCCCAGTTACTCGTAGTAACACGGCAAGCCAATGCCAAGCGCCTGCACAAGCTTGGACGGATTCCCAAGAAAGGCCGTTGGGTGTCCCACCAACTCACAGCTGCGAACAAGTCTAGGCGCTACGATGTTGCTGTGTCCTTGCTCTCCAGATTAAAGAACGATTTCCTTCACAAGATTTTGACCTGCGATGCGAAGTGGATCTTCTACGATAATCCTAAGTGGCACAAATCGTGGATTTATCGATGTCAGCCTACCACCAGTACCGCCAAACCAAATATCCATGCCAGGAAGTTGTTGCTGTGCATGTGGTGGGATCAGCGCGGTGTCGCACACTATGAGTTGCTCAAACCTGGTGAAACGGTCAATGCTGAGCGTTATTGCCATCAGCTCATTCGTGTGCGTGAAATATTGGAGGCAAAAAGCCCATACACCGGCAAGGGCAGAAAATCGGTCCTGTTGTTTCAGGATAACTCGCGTACTCACACTGCAGAAATGACTTGAAACACGATCACTGACCTGAGATGGAAGATTTTGTCCCACCCGTCGTATTCTCCAGACTTCTCCCCTTCGGATTATCACCTCCTTCGCTCAATGCAGCATCACCTGAGTGATACGCAGTTCACTTCTGTCGAGGAGGTCCACACAAGTCTTGATGACTTTATCAACTCGAAACAGCCCTCTTTTTTCCGCAGTGGCATTCGGAAGCTCCATGACGGGTGGCTCAAATGTATCCAACACGACGGAGATTATTTCCCTGATTAGGTACGTATTCGATTTGCTATGATTTGCTCTTAACGTGTCGTGCCTGTGGCCGACAATTAAGTTGCACACCTAATATATACTGCTCTGTGAACTTCACCTGCGCCACCGTTCGGTCTCCAGGCGCGCTCATATCTTTAGGCTCGGAAATGATTCATCGGTGTAACTTTCTGTGAAATAATCCTTTGATGAAATGGTCAATCGGTTAAACTGGCGATTTGGTAATGTAATTTTTCGTTAAGTGAGTGTTTCATTGAATTGACGTTTTCGATCAACTGGTCACCTTGAAAATTAACTTTACCTTTTTCAAGCCTTATGCTTTTGTCCAAGTCCCGCTCAGTTATTGCACCTTCAGTATTGAGCATCCATCTGTAGTTTGCAGCTAACGTAACTAAGGACACTGAGAGCGATTTCTCATGCTTTATTATCGAATTTTCTGTATCTACACTGTCTACCAACAAGTAATTGGACACTCCTGCAATCGACGATATCTACAGTCCTGATACACGTCACGGCCGCCGCCGTTAAATATCGTGTGGGAAAAAACAACGCAACCAGTCGCATGCATGATGCCACGCAGTTCGGAGCTCTCTGATTTCGAGAAAGGTGTAATCGTCGGGTATCAGAGAAATGGCCGATCCATACGTGACATATCCAGTGAGTTGAAGTACCCAAAACCGACAGTGGCCTACGTGATTGGCAAGTGGAAGATGAGAGGTGACTTTCGGAATGTGCCCCGACCCGGCAGACCCACAAAACTGGGAATTACAGACCGACGGGTGCTGGCCAGAGAAATTCGAAAGAACTGCACCAAATCGATAGGCCACATCCGCGAGGAGTTTCAACAGACATCTGGAAGTGTTCTTTCGATGAATACCATCCGTAAGGAAGCCCATCTGCTCGGTTATCATGGACGTGCTGCCGCCCACAAGCCTTTGATCACCAAGTCCAATAGCGCTGCTCGGCTAACGTGGTGCAAAGAACGTCGACAGTGGACCGTTGAACAGTGGAAACAGGTTCTCTGGAGCAACGAATCTAGGTTCACCGTCTACCGTTCGGATTGCAGAGTCTGGGTTTGGCATCTGCCTGGAGAACGCCTCCTGCCGGAATGTATTGTGCCAACTGTGAAGTTCGGTGGAGGTGGAATTATGCTATGGGGGTGTTTCTCCTGGAATGGCACGGGACCTTTTTTCGCAATTCCAGGTAGACTCAACGCCGAGGCCTACTGCTCCATTTTGGATGACCAAGCGCTTCTTACGTTGTGGCAGTTTTACGGGGTGGACCCATGTTACTTTCAGGATGGCAATGCCACCTGTCATGTTGCGAGGTCCACCATGGCTTTGTATAGTGACAATGGGGTTAATCGAATGGACTGGCCTGCGCAGAGCCCGGACGTGGACCCTATCGAGCACCTCTGGGACGAGTTGGAGCGTCGACTTAAGGGGTGCCCCCACCGTCCGAAATCGGTGAAGGAACTGACCTGTCTTCTCCAAGCCGAGTGGAAGAAAATACCGCTAGCCGTCGTACAACGCCTGGTTGAGAGTATGCGCAGCTGTAATCGCCGCTCGTGGAGTTTCCACCAACTATTGAAGGTGAATAAACTTCGTTTTCCTTTGCTATCACAGGTGTCCAATTACTTGTTGGTAGATAGTGTATTAACTCGTACAATTTTGATATTGCATATTTTAAAGGTGGATTTCCCTTTTTCAGCTAAGGGCATTATATAGGTTCAGTGAAATTCCAAGCAAAAAACTGTACAATCGAGAATGGGTTGAGATGCATTCGTATGCAAAAGTGGCATGACAAATATTCGGTATCTTGGCCTTCGATTTGCTTGGCAAGTGTGAATATTAATTAAGTGCAGTTGTTCATGAGATAAAGTCTTTAACAGCCGTTATAAATAAGAATACGTTTGTAAAACTCTCGATGTTTTGTAGTGCATCAGAAGGAAACTAAGAGTCGTGAAATGCGTATGTCAATTTTGAAATGAAGTGCTTTCTTTGTAGTAATGAAAATCTTTTTTTTCTTGAGGCATGTCCCCATAATGAATTTCATCAACAAAGCAAATGAAAAGTAAAATCTATAATAAATAACAATTTTTCCTTCGTAAAAAGTTGTAGTTCTTTAGTATTTTTGAATGTGTTAGTTATGGTTTTCGAATCAAAATTTTTCAGTGTCCATGAATTTCATTTGCATCTAAAATTCATTGAATGTTTAATTTGATAGGATACTTGCACTTGAAAAATACCGTTATCTTCATTTATTCATTTATATAGGTCTTTGTGATCATGCTCCATGCGTACACGGAAAATGTAAACCTGCTGGTAGCCATCGTTTCGATTGCATGTAAGTTAAGTCAAAACTCTGTTTTCTATTTCAATTACAGCATTTTATTATTTTTCTATAATAATGAACTTTATGGACTTTTAATGATTAGAAAATTTGATTACCACATTGAATTTGACAAATATGCACTAATGGGCAAAATTAGAAAATCACCAGTGATGAGAAGCGTACATGTACATTATTGTGAAATTGAACGTAATACATTTTGTATTATTCGTGAAATGATAGCAAATAAATATCCGTCTGTTCGCAAGGGGGTGTTACAACTTTCTTCAAGACAAAATGCTTCAAACACCGTGAGTGAAAAATAGGAGTGAATATGATTTCGCTTGTTTTCCAGAATGATTACAATGGCTCGATGGTATTGAAATCAGGTAACTGTGCAGGCCATGGAAGGTGTGAGATCTCGTCTTAGTGTTTCTACAACGATGATTTAACTTACTTCGATGCGTGTGTAGGAGCATACAAATCTTTAACACGTTAGTAAAATCATGCAATGCATTGATTATGATACGCTTTCCAATATACCAGGAATCATTACTAAAATTATGAGGATAATGGCTGTACAATATACCATGCTCCTGGGCCCTGACCTTTGACCTCATTTCGATGATATTCAACAGAAACGGTTCAGTATACCTCCGGAACAACATGCTAACGTTTTGTCCCAATCGAAGCACTTTCAGTCAAGTTATGAGGACAATGGCTGTGCAATAAATCTCGCTCGTGTACCCTTACCTTTGACCTCATTTCCATGATATTAAACAGAACCGGTTGAGTATATCTCCTGAAAAACATGATGAAGGTTTGTCGCAATCGAAGCATTTTTACGCACGTTATGACGCATAAGGGCAATTGAATGGATCCCGCTCCTATGTCTTGACCTTTGACCGCATTTCACAAATTTTCAACATGATTCGTCCCCCGGTGGTCCCCTACCACATATTAAAATTTCATCGAAATCGAATAATGTTAACGCAAGTTATGGCGCATAAGGGCAATGGAATGGATCCCTCTACTTTGTCCTCACCTTTGACCCCGTTTCTCCCATTTTCAATAAGGTTCGTTCCCAAGTGGTCCCCTACCATATACTAAACTTTCATCGAAATCTAACCACTTTTATGAGAGTTATCGTGGCGACGGACAGGAAGACGGACAAAGCCGGAGCTCATACGCTTCTTCAACCTACGGTTAGAAAGCGTAAAAAGTGGAGTAATATTTAGGTGACAGTACATTTACTATGAGATTTCCTTAAAGGTAGAGGTAGTCTTTGGGAATGATTCTACCACGAACTGCATCGGTGGAAACTGACGAACACGCCGATATCAGTGCATAGACAAGTACTTATTATCGTAGATGTTCCACTGTTGGTACGAGACAGTCAGGATTTAAGAGCCCTTGAACATTCGCCAAACATGAAGTCGGATGCTAAAATGATTTTAAGTGATTCATGAGACCAGTAACGTGTTTCCCGTAATCTGCATCAGAAGTTTTGAATTTTTAACGCGCGTAGTAAAAGAAACTACTAAAAGCTATGGCTGGCACAATTTCAAACGAAGAAGCCTTTACCAGAAACCGAGCTGCTAAAATGCATATTGATGTCGGCATTAAGTGTATCAGCAAAGTCTTTTCGTCTTTTCTAGCCCAAAATCCTGTGGAATTTTCTACCGCTTTTCTTCCTCGTAGAGTTTTTCGGTAGATACGGCCACAACACTGGGAATAATTTTTCTGTAGTCATTCAAACGAATAGGAAGTTCAGTTACCCTTGATCAACTTGGGCGTTGGAAAGACGTATACAGTAGGTTGTTGTGAGGTTTTCCAGATCAGCAATGTTGTTCAGCGATTAAACGAAGCCAACGGCAAGACATGTTTAGTGCAAATCTGTAAAATAAAGTTATCCAGAGAGTAGCAAGACCAGCAATGTTATACTGTGTTTAGACTTGGTAAAGTGAAAGGTGCATGCAATAAGAAGCTGCAAAGTAAATTTTTCAAAGTTTAGTATGACCTGCAACGTTGTACAGTGCTTAAACGTGGCTAATGACAAGATATAGGCTATACAGGGTGATTCAGCTAAGCGTTTACAAACTTCTGGGAGGGGTAGGTTGCACAAAGACAAACCCGAATCGCATAGCAATGCAGGGTCGGAAACGCCATCTTCATGCGGTAGAGAGCGTTGCTCGGCAAGAAGACTGCTCATACGTTCTTTCAGGATACCGTCATTTGTAAACCGCCTGCAAAGGTAGTAGGATGGCTGAGTTCATGAACGTGGAAATGGCTGATATGCACCTCGAATACGGAGCAGCGAACTGCAACAGACCAGCCGATGTGCGACTGTACCAGGAACTGTACCCGATGAGGCGAGCCGATGCGCGACTGTACCAGGAACTGTACCCGATGAGACGAGCGCAAAATCACCAAGTGTTTTCACGGCTGCATCAGAGCTATTGAACGTACAACAGGCCCCTCAGTAGCTGCGCCGTGCAATGTGGTTCCAGCACGATGGAGCCCCCGCCCATTTCAGCAATGACGTTCTTCATCACTTAAACATGACGTTTGGAGATCAGTAGATCGGGTGTGGTGGTCCCGTTCATTGGCCTGCAAGATCGCCGGACTTAAAATGACTTGATTACTTCTTCTGGGGTTACATCAAAGGACTGGTGCACGACACCCCCGTTGAAAGTAATGAGGACCTTGTAGCACGCATCTCTGTATCTGCTTCCGAAGTCAGAGACACGCCAGTAATTTTCCAAAATGTACGTGATTCCATGCGCCGACGATGTCAAGCGTGTGTTACAGCTCATGGTCGCAACTTTGAACAACTGTAGCCTCAATGCATTTCGCAAATGTCTTGTGAGTAATAAAACAGCATTTTGTTCTCTTACGTGCTGATCTTCCACTTCTCGTCCTCTCTGTACATTGCAGATGGCGTTTCCTACCCTGCATTGCTATGTTATTCCGATTTGTCTTTGTGCAACCTACCCCTCCCAGAAGTTTGTACACGCTTAGCTGAATCACCCTGTATATATAGCTGCAATTTAGCTTTGTTCGGGGTTTAAAGACTACAGTAAGCAATTGGATGGGCTATAAGCAGTATTCCGTCCCTAATTTATGGCCATTGGTTCCAGGGAAGGGAGAGAGTCAGTGCCGTAAGACAAACATAGCATCCATGACTCGAACCCATCGGGAATAATACTTAGAATCCAGAGCTTAAACCACTGCGCCATAGGCGCCAAAGTTGTACAGTGGTTTCATAGAGTAGGAAGACCAGCAATGTTGTATAATGCTTAGCGTTGGTCAACGATACGACTTCTAGAGGAGCTGTAAAGTTTTTTACACTGTTGTAACACCAGCAATGTTTTAAACTGTGTGAACATGAGCAATGGCAAGACGTATGCAGTTTGATTATGTTAAGTTTTTCAGAATGTAGCATGACAAGTAATACACAGTGCTTAGACTTGCCCAATGGAAATACGAATAGAAAATGAGCTTAAGGTTGCAGAAAAATGTAGAAGCCTACGTTTTGTGGCATTAGAAAGAAGGGAATTTAAAATGACGGAATCACGGGTAACAGTTACTGGAACAGAATTTTGAAGAAAGCAAGAGAAGGAAGAATGCTATGTTACGGACTTTTAAGTGCTGATACGTTTGTGGAATGTAAATTTATGCGAATGAAACTACCGGTGAAATATAGCTGAGGTAGCTTTAGGCTGTATTGCACGTGAAGGGTTGTTTAAACGAGAACATGAAGAGTTTAGGTACGAATATAAGAAACAAGTTAGTAAAATCATGCAATGCATTGATTATGATACGCTTTCCAACATACCAGAAATCATTACTCAAGTTAAGAGGATAATGGCTGTGGAGGTGCTATTAGTAGTGCAGTGGCCAACTTAACCCCAAAATTAATGATTTTATTATACTGCACTTTAATTCAGTCTCATCTAATCTATTGTATATCTATTTGGGGATCGACTACTTTATACAATATGAAAAAACTTAAGTCGTTACAAAATAGATTCATAAGACTACTACAATTTAAACTACAAAATACTCAATTTTCAAATAGAGTCTTTCAGGCTAGACTCAGTCCAAATGATCTTAATTCACTAACTATGCAATAATTGTATATCTACAGTATAGGTAAACTAATGTTTTTGAGAATTAAAAATGGTTTCTACCAAGATTTAAATACACTGAGGGAAAAATAAAAATTCCAACACCAAGAAGGGGTTGTGTTAGATAAACGACAGTTGGTAGGCGGTGAGAGTACATCTGTAAGATGACGTCTATGCAAATTTCGCGCTCGGCGCATACGTGTGCCGCTAGTAGCGCCCCTCGGAACATGCACAGCAGGTTTGCTGTAAATACGCGCTGTAACGTTCGTGAGCGTTAGTTATCGTTGAGATTTGACGTAGGGTGTTGATGTTAGTTAAGAATGCCTTTAAGAAGACGAAGAAGCCATTATCAACAGCTCACGGGGTTTGAACGAGGTCGTGTAATAGGGCTACGAGAAGGTGGATTTTCTTTCCGCAATATTGCAGAACGACTTGGCAGGAATGTAGCCACTGTGCATGATTGTTGGCAGCGGTGGTCAAGGGAAGGTACTGCCTCAAGAAGACCGGGTTCCGGCCGGCCACGTCGCACTACTCAGAGGAAAGACCGCCGTGTACGGCGTATGGCCGTGGCGCATCGTACCGCGTCTGCGGCAACAATTCGAGCTGCAGTTGCCACCACAGTGACACAACGAACTGTTACAAATCGGTTACTTGAAGGACAGCTCCGAGCCAGACGTCCTGTAGCGTGCATTCAACTTACTCCAAACCACTGCCGTTTGCGACGTCAGTGGTGTCAAGCTAGAGCTCATTGGAGGACAGAGTGGAGATCTGTTGTGTTTTCTGATGAAAGCTGGTTCTGCCTGGGTGCCAGTGATGGCCATGTGTTGGTTAGAAGGAGGCCAGGTGAGCGCCTGCAACCAACCTGTCTGCGGCCGAGACACACTGGACCTTCACCTGGAGTTATGGTCTGGGGAGCAACTTCCTATCACAGCAGGAACACTCTCGTGGTTATCCTCCGCACCCTGACGGCACAGTTGTACGTCGGTCTGGTGATTCAACCTGTTGTGCTGCCATTCATGAACAGCATTCCAGGGGGTGTTTTCCAACAGGATAACGTTCGCCCGCATACCGCTGTTGTAACCCAACATGCTCTACAGAGTGTCGACACGTTGCCGTGGCCTGCTAGATCACGAGATCTTTCACCAATCGAGCACGTATGCGACATCATTGGACGACAACTACAGCGTCACCCCCAACCAGCATTAACCGTCCCTGTATTGACCGACCAAGTGCAATGGGCATGAAACTCCATCCCACAAACTGACATCCAGCACCTGTACGATACAATGCATAAACGTTTGCGTACTTGCATTCAACACTCTGGCGGTTACACCGGTTATTAATGTACCAGCATTGCACATTTAAAATGGCTCTTCTCGCGCTTACAATAAGCTGTGATTTTGAAACATTAATTGATTAAATATGTTACCTATACAAATGTATTGCCGCCATTTCATTCCTGTACAACTATTTTTTCGTGGTGTTGGGATTTTTTTCCGTCAGTGTACAATAAATACTCGCAGTCATGATTACTCCACGAGACAAAAAACAACAATAATCCCCATGTTTCCACTAACAGAACGATTTTGATCATTTCTTAATTATATTGGTCCTGCATTATGGAATGCATTTCCTACTGATATATCACTTAATAATATTAATATATTTAAAGGACAACTCAGGCATTTCTTACTGAGCAAAAGCTCATAATGTATTATTACCTTTATTAATTTATAGTACCACCCTAGCTGTGTTTAATATTGTGTGGACTTGACTTGTTTATCTTTTTTTGAATTTTTTTTTAATTTTCATGAAAATTTTGATGCTTTGGGAGAAGAGGGCACGTCAGGCCTATCAGGCATTTTCCCTCCTCATTCCCTGTTGTTACAAAAATATATTTTTTGTGTTATATATTTATGATTATGTAATACCATGTCTGTAACAACTAAAATGCAATAAAATGAAATGAAATGAAATGATATAAATTTCACTTCTGTGTCCTGACCTTTGTCCCTACTACGATGATATTCAACAGAACCGGTTCAGTATACTTCCGGAACAACATGATAAAGTTTTGTATTAATGGAAGCATTCGTACATAAGTTATGACGCATAAGGGCGATGGAATGGATCCCGCTCCTATGTCCTGACCTTTGACCCCATTTCTCCCATTTTCAATTGGGATCGTTCCCAGGTTGTCCCCTACCGCATACTAAAATTTCATCGAAATCTAAACATTTTTATGCGAGTTATCATGCGGACGGACAGACAGACAAACAAAGCTGGAGCATACACGCTTCTTCAACCTACGGTTAGAAAGCGTAAAAAAGAAAAGACTGAAAGAACAGAGAGACACGAAGACGGAAACAAATGGACAAAAATTCAACAAAAGTGACCACATGCGAAGCAGATGATTGTCTTATGTGTTCGTTGTAGAGATAAATTACGATGAGATTGAATCATTTTGAGTGGATATATAGAAAGATGCATTTATTAAACACTTGATTTCTGTGTACTTTTATAACTGGGAATCCTTTCTATCATATCGTAAAAATGATAAAGCATTTACTAATTTCAGATGTAAACCCGGATTTGTTGGAATGCTTTGCAATTTGCAAGATCAAAACTATAAAGGTGAGGTATCTACGAGAAATTATTATTGATGTTACAGTTTATCTTAGCATGCATCATATACTATGATTATCAGTGTAGTTAATACAATAATATTTTGAGTGTATAATTTTTTCTACTCGATCCTGATTCCATTTGGGTTCTATTTTGTTCATTCTGGCCAGAGGTTTCAAAGTCCGACAATCTCTAAAAAAATCTAAATTCAATCATTTTTCCTTCCGCTGCATTATACACTGCGTGCAAAAATTAAGGACAAGACGGTTTTTTCGAATGTAACGTCGTGGAGAAGTAATCCACATCGACTCAAATCATACCATAAGATCCCCAAGATGTAAGAATATGGGACAAGTGAGCAAAACCGTCCAAACAAGGAATCCAAAGGATACAAAGGCACTTTATTGAAAAGGTAGCTTCGAGCACAACTGGACAGAAGACAGAAACGTCCATGTGACAGGCGGCTTCGAAGAAAAATCCAGTCTTTAGTAAGTAATAATATCACCCCTGATTGCGTTGCAGGATTTACAACGTCTGTCTATGCTGGGGACGAGGTTGTCAAGGAGCTTTTGAGGCATCGCGGTTCATTCCTCTGGCAGCGCTAATCGCAGCTGCGGAATCGTTGCTGGCGGCTGGTGACGTGCTGCTAATCGTCTCCTGAGAAAGTCTCACACGTGTTCGATTGGATTTAGGTCCGAGGACCTTGCGGGCCAATCGATGCGTTGAATATCTTCACTCTCCAACAGCTCTGGGACAGCCACTGTACGATGAGGTGTAGACTTGTCGTCCATGAAGAGGAACTCAGTACACACAGCACCTCTAAACAGACGCAAGTGAGGCAGGAGAACCTCGGTACAATAGCGGACACCAGTGACTGAACCTCCTTGGAAGATACGGAGGTCAATACGGCTACCAAGCATCATACCGCCCCTAACGAGAACTCCGCCACCTCCAAACCTGTCCCTTTCGATGATGTTGGAGGTGTGATCTCGTGTGCCCTGCTCTCTCCAGATGTGTATACGTACTATATTGCTCGTCCGACTAAATCGGCTCTCATCCGTAAAGAGAACTCGATCCCTTTGCTGATGTGTCGAGTTCTTGTTTTCCTGGCACCACAGAAACCATCGTCTCCGAGGAGCAGTAGTTAATGGCACACACCGTACTGGTCGTCGTGCAAATAGACCACCTTTGTGCAGCTTCCTGGGCTCGGTAAAACGCGATAACGGACGTCCAGTTGTCTGTTTCATGTGCCTTGCAATTTCTCCTGCTGTCTGCCGTCTCACTCGTAGGACAATATACCGGTCGTCCGCCGCCGTGGGTGCTCGTGGACGACCACTGCTAAACTCTCGGACAGGTGTTCCTGTTGTTTGAAATGCTCTCCAAGCTTGTGAAACGATGTTGTGAGCGATCCCAAACTCCTCGGCATCACTAGTCACACTTTGACCTTCTTCCAACTTCCCAATGACGCGACCTCGGGTAAAGTCATCCAAATGTCGTCTACCGGATTGCCTGTTGGCCATATCACACGGTGGCAGCAACTCGACGTCGTTCAAACCGATGTACACCGTGCAAGAGCTTTCACTGAATTGCTGAGCTTACGCCACCCGTGTACTTTATACCCTTCCGACACTCCCCCCTCCCTCCCTACGTCATGCTGCATATATGCGCATGCCCTACCGTACCGGACCTTAGTCTATCTCTTGAGTGGTCTTTCGGTGCGTTCTGCCTGCTCGTTCCGCTGGGAAGCTAATTTCTCCTCTTCGTCCTTACTTTTTGCACACCAGCGTATGAAGGGCCGCCCATGCCCTTCAGAACAGAGTCGATTCGATGCGGAATGAATTCGACGAGGTCTTGATGTCATGTTACAGGTATTTTCACTAAAGCGGATGTGATAGCTTTTGTTAGTTTCAGAACTATCGCTGAATGAGGATCTCTGTCACGAAGGGTTCTCTCGACGTCATCCACATATCTTTAATTGGTTTAAGATCTGGGAATTGTGTAGGCTATTTTTAGCACTTTGAAATCGGTGCTACTACTGTGTGACGAACCTTCAAGACTTGTAGGTTGGAGCATTATCCTTCTCTGGAAGTAGCTCTCTCAATCAGGAAACACAGTTGTTCCGCCATGATGTTAAGATACCTCTAGCATTCAAAAGCTGTTCCAGAGATAGTAAGAAACCCATTGCCAGCGCCGAAATAAGGCCCCGAACCATTATACCGCCTCTACTAGCTTGTACAGTTAACACTAGGCAGCTACAATACATCGATTCTTGCGGTTAACGCTATACTGTGGCCCATACATCGGCCATTATCAAATGAAAACCATGATTCATCTGACCACGCGACGTATTTCCGTCCCTCAGGGGGTCCATTTGTGGTGCTTCCGTGCCCACCGCAGACTAATTTGTCGGCTTTTAGTAGAGCTGAGTAGCACATGAATGGGATATCTACTGTTTTTTTGTTTTTTGTTTTTGCTGGCTCGAAAACATCATTTAAAATATGAAATAAATGTGGCCTGTTAAATCTCTTGCACCTATGTACGACACTGTGTCTACAAGCAAGCCACTAGTAAACAGAGAAAGCTCAGCTGGAGTTTACGACATGCTCCTGATCTATCCAGGCGGCAGCACAAAATTGCACGTAGGGTTGACAAAAAGATCCGTGGTGATTAGGAGCAAGGAACATAAAACAGACATAAAAGATGAAAAAGCGACATGTTCTCTATGCAAATAAGTCACCCAAAGAGAATGAACGTCGTTTTGGAGCTTGGTGAAAAGACTGTACGAGCTACGTTGGCAAAGCCACGCGTGAAAGTCTTGAGATCATAACCCACCCGCACATATGCAACGAATCTTGTCTTTTGAACTATCAGCTGCCTTGTGGAATCTCCTAAGCAAACACCAAACACCTTAGAAACACTATCACACGAATCTGTTTGATTCAGAAACAACAGATGATGTCTCCCCATACTACGTTGGAATGTCTAAAATGCAGACTTCCACGTGAACGGAACAGCTGTGCGTTCCATAATATCAACATTTCTGAATCAAACAGCTTTGTGTGATAGTGTTTCTAATAAGGCCTTTTATAATCTCGCCCAAACAAAGTCTCCCGATGGATCGCGAAAGCTCGGCTTAAACTGTGTGTTAGCTTTACGCCATTAGAGGAAATGTTGTAGTTTCTGTGCATATTCTTATACAACAGTGAATAGTTCACGTGATTAGTTCTCTCATTTTTTAAAATCTTTTTCCAATTTATTTTTTTCCTTTTCATCATTCAGAGTTTCAGGTTTTTAAACATTTCAACAATGTTTACTCATCCGGTTTCTCCTGAGGGTTAAAACATCCTTTTAAGCTCCTGGCTTTTCACTCTTAATTAACAACTTGGGAAATGGTTGGTTTCTTAAAGTTCAGTTTTGGGTACACACAGTATATGTTTTATATCATTAAACTATTGGGTTGTCGGAAATGTCATGACGTATTTTAGCCATGTTTTGCAAAGGTCATTTATTGATAGAAAGAACAAAGATCAATCAATGATATGTATGACCTTTTGCCATCTTTCAGTGAGCTGCAGAATGCCTCGTTCATAGAAGGACCTGTCTTTCGTGGCGAAAAACTATACAACCTGCTGATTTACAGCCTCATCTGAATTGAACGTTATACCACGCAAGGACTGTTGAAGAGAGCGAAACAAGTGGAAATCTGACGGCGCAAGGTCAGGCGAGTATGCCGGGTGTAGCAAGACATCCCACCCAAACTCCAATAATTTTTAGCTGATGATCAAAGTTTTTTGTGGTATCGCTTTGTCGTGATGGAACACAGCACCTTTCTGATAAACGAGCTCTGGATGATAGATTCGTTCAAACTTTCCAATTGCCGACAGTACACATTCGAAACGTTTGTTTGGTTCCGTGGTAGGAGTTCGAAAAACACGACTCCTTTTAAATTCCACCACACGAAGACCAGAATCTTCCGCTGATGAATGTCTGCTTTAGATGTCGTCTGAGGCGAAGCAGCAAGTCGGGACCAAGACCGTTTGCGCAGCACATTGTTTTACACAATCCACTTTTCGTCACCAGTAATCAGTCGCTTCAAACAAAGGATCGTTTTCTACACGTTTAATGAGCATATCACAGATGTTTATACGCGCCGTCAATTGAGCTTCTTTGAGTTCATGAGGAACCCACACATCGAGCTTGTTTACGAATCCCAGCTTCTTCAGGTGGTCGTGAACGCTTGAATGATGGATGTGCAATGTGTCTGCAATCTCTCGTATCGTGTAACGTGGGTTTCGATCAATGCCTTGATTCGGTCGTCATCAGCCTCGGTGGGCCTCCCGGAACGAGGAGCATCGTTGAGGTCAAAATCACCAGCACGGAATTTTGCGAACCACCGCTGGCACTGACGTTTTTGTAGAGCATTATCACCGTACACTTTACGCAACTTTTCACAAGCTTGACGCGCGTTCTTCCCTTTACGGAAATAAAACAGTAAAATATGACGAAAATGCACAGTTTGATCTTCCATCTTCAACTTGATGTCAAATCTCCGCAAATCAACCCAAATCGCTCACTATTCCTTTTAGACTGCAGCTAGATCTAGCACCTGTCAAATGCTATAGAGATAACAGAGCTGCGCATGCTTCTAGTACTTCCAAAACGGACCAACCGCCATAGGGTGAAAAAATACGTCATGACTTTTCCGACAACCCAATAAATATTAATGCAGGTCTATCAGCGACAGCGACTTGTATTTTTAAGGTCGATTTTAGTAAAACTTTCTACAAAATTTCGGTCATTACCTAACAAGACTTTGAGAACCTTATTTGTTTATCTTAGTTTCACGACAGTCGTCAGTTTTCTAAGTTTTCCTATCGTTTATACCAAAAAAAACAAAAAACAAAAAAAAAACCTGCAAATGAGTTCAGCTCAGAATTCTTCGGTTATCTTTGTTTGAATTTTATTGTTCTTTCATACAACAGAATAATATTGAGTGCCCGCAGAAAAATATTCCTAAGTATTGGCATAACAAGGAAGGGAGGAATAATTCTGTAAATTCTCTTAACTACAGATCTAAGAAATGTTTACCATTAATTAAATTAATGGACTTTTACACTTTTCATTCAAATCTGTTAATCTTGTTAAAACACGTCATTCATTTATTTCAAGTGTTTTTCTTTTAACCTAACTTCGCCGCCACGGTGGCGCAGTGGTCTAAGCGATGGCCTCTGATCATTCGTCCAAAAGGGGCCCGGGTTGGAATCCTGGTGAGCCATGGATGTTGTGTTTGTCTTACGGCACTGGCTCTCTCCCTTCCCTGGAATCAGTGACCCTAAATTAGGGACGGGCGACTGCTTATAGCCCATTGAGTTGCTCACGGTGGTCGTTAAACCTCCAATCAAAAAAAAAAAAAAAAAAAGAGTCGTGCATCACAGCCTTTAAAAACTGATACAGAAACCACAAAAACAGGCTTACCAAAGGTGTCTGGAATACAACTGAAATTGGTTTATTGTTCACGCAATAACAAGATACGACGCGTTATCAGTGTGCCATTTTTATAGTACATTGATGTCTGTGAAATGCAACACCATTAAAGACCTGAAATATTGAAGACGTAAATGAATAGAAGTATACTCACGTAACTGATGTGAAACACACAATAATCAGTGCCTTATTACTCAACAGGTGCAGCGACAACAAATCGTACATGTCGTGGTAACGACTGAAAGAGATTCTGGACGTTGCACTGCGGAAGGTCATTCCATGTTGTTTCGATTCGTATTCAAAGTTTATGTTATGTAACTGGGGGATGGGCCTGACGGGCCAGCCTTCGAGCTACCCACTTTTGTTAATTGGGCGGCAAATCAAACGAACGCGCTGGCCCAAGAAGACGAGGCACATGTCAGGCATCCAGCAGCGGTAAACATTCTGCGCTACATGTGGTCGAGAATTGTCCTGTTGAGAGACGGTACCGGGGATTGTCTGCAAATATGGAAGCATTCCAGCATCCGCAATTTCAGCGACGTACCGCAGGCTGGTCATCGTTTCTGCAAAGGGTAGGAGTACAACCCAATAGCACTCCACACACTTGAACGTCTGGTATCTGGCCTGTATGAAGTTAAATAATAGAGTCCTCCAGCAGTCGTCCACCACGGTGTCGCCGTACAAGGATGCGTCCATCATCGGTCATTAGGTTCAACAGCAAATCGTTGGAAAATACTGTATTATGCGCTGTCATTCAATACGAGCGGTAATGTCGCGGAAGGAAAGTCCTCCTTCCCACAATCAAACCCATCGTCCTCTCTCAAAGTGGGTCAGCCGCACGGGTGGCGCGGTGGTCTAAGGTTTGGTTTATTACCGTTCGTCCAAGTGGATCTGGATTCGAATCCCGCTGATGCATGGATGTAATGTCTGTATTATGGTACTGGCTCTCTCTTTGCCCTGGAGCCATTGGCCGTAAATTAGGGACGGTAGACTGCTTATAGCCCATTGAGCTGCTCACAGTGGTCGTTAAACCCACAACCAACCAACCAACCAACCAACCAATGTCCTTCAGCTATACGTGCAGGTTTCGTCTACTAAAGCGGAGTATACTCAGTTACTTCCACAACATTAAGACCACGATTCCCACGAATAGAAAATATCAACTTTTCATCTAAGTCTTGATTTAATATATCCTGCGGGATAGCAATGAGGGCGTGTTTGGCACAAATCATTTGCATGTGCTCTGCGGTTGTAATCATTTGCATATCCTCACGTGACCTACATATCCTGAGAGTTTCAGTCTGATCACACCCGTTTTTCCTGGTATTGTATTTTCAACAAGAAGTATATGATACATTTGCCAGCATATCTGCAAGGAGGTGTCCTGCACCTTTAAAACAGAAGACAGTCTTCAATTATTATTTTTTTTTTTTTTGATTGGAGGTTTAACGACCACCGTGAGCAACTCAATGGGCTATAAGCAGTCGCCCGTCCCTAATTTAGGGTCACTGGTTCCAGGGAAGGGAGAGAGCCAGTGCCGTAAGACAAACACAACATCCATGCCTGACCGGGATACGAACCCGGACCCCTTACGGACGAATGATCAGAGGCCAGCGCCTTAGACCACTGCACCACCGGGGCGGCCTTCAATTTTTGAAGGAACATCACTGAACGTTCTACTCGGCAGTGCTCTCAGCGCTGAGGTTTGGAGAATGTTTTGGATTAAGAAACATTTTAGATAAACAAAGGTAAGCTTCGACAGTTGCTGTGGGGTGAAGAATGAAATGCAGAATTCCACAGTTGTGAGGGGATCAGAAGTGTCCATTTGTGGTACTAGTACAGATAAAATTATAGTTTTCACTAGGTTCAAAGTTTGCGGCTATGGATCAACTGATTAACCTATTGGTTTACGGTTATGGATGAAGTGATTAACCTATTGGTTTGCGGCTATGGATAAAATGATTAAGCTATTGGGTTGTATCTATAGATAAACTGATTAGCGTACTGGTTTTGTATCCCGATCTTTGCATTTGCATTTCACGCAGTACATTCTCTAATATCCCTCTTAGAACAACCACTGATGAGGAGGCAAATAATGAGATTCTTAGAAAGAAACGTGAAGTAAATCCTTCTGTCTGTCCTTAAAACTACTAGAAACGTAAGGATGTACTTCCCCTTAAGCAGAATAAAGAATCATAAATTAAGAAACACGTATCAGAGACATCAAAGATTTTGCTTTAATCATAAATTGGAAAAATCAAATACAATTCTAAACAAAGCAGCATTGATTTACAAGACAGCACATAGTGCTTTACCTGAGTAAATTTCAGATTGAAAAAATTATATTTAAACTTCTCATGCGGCAATTTTATTAATGAGCAGCCTCTCTCTCTGTTTGACAAAACACGGAGATGTCCAACTACTCTTGTGTTCTCACAAGTTCCAATTCTTAAACCCAATGTATGCTGCATTACTACCACGTGTTCATCTGGGTTTTTGTCAAAACTATAATATGAAATGAGTCTCTAAGTTATTTCACAGATGTTTATTGTTATGTAGATTAAACCTGTTTTTGAGTTATTTATGATTAATATAATCATCATTTACAAGCTGAAAATTTTGCTGACAAATGAAAATTAACTAACGTTTGCTTCCTTCACAGATGCTAAAGTTAATACAATCATCGTCGGTGCTGTGTTGGGAGGAATTCTCCTAATCGTTATAATTGTTTTCGTCTCCAAGATAACCCGGTAAGTTTGATTTTTCTTTAATGAATAATTTAAATGTCTGAAGCTATTTCTGTGTTTGGGTGTAGGTGGGGTTGGGAAATTGTATTTATTCTACATCATATTCGGGATTTCACATACAGTACACATCGCTTCCATGAATATGAAAATTTTCAAGGTTCCGGAAAATAAAATATCCACAATTTTACTGAAGTCATGAAAAAGGTCTTAACAAAATTATTGAATGTTCGAAGATCCGAAAGGACGAAACTTGATGAAAAGGTGAGGGATGATTGATGCCTGCAATGTTGGTGTTCTTCAATTGCTGTGGAAACAGTGGGAAGCTAATAAGATTACATATATGGCCACTTATTTTCTCTATCCCACAAAGAAGTTACCAGAAGATATTTTGTGATTTCACAAAAGCAGTGTAGACTACTTAACTGTTAGTTACACTTTAAAAGGATCCATAAGACAGTGATTGTAAGAAATAATACAGAAAGTTTTATTTTCGGAGTGCATAGCAAATGCTTAGAAAAATACGAATTATCCAAGGTGCTTATCTGTTTACATAATAATATTCAAAATTAATAAATCAATATCACAAAAAAATATTAGATTTTCACTCATTTCCAACTGGTGATTTTGACTTGTACGTGAGTCTCCATCGCAGTTCGCTTGGATTCTTCATTTAGCGGTACCGGAAAGTATTTTGAGCGTGCTGCTTTCTGCTAACTCTGAGTCATAATGATCTTCAAAAGAGAAAGAAGGTAATACAGTTTTGTGGTCTAAATGCGCAGATGGCTAAGAGATCCGTATTGCATTGAACCGAACTCTCCGCTTTGCTGAAGTAGCACGAAGCGATGACGAAGTATGGTGCTAGCAAGCAGTCGTATGCAGACAAACGTGCTTTGTGGTGTGCGTTTGAAATGTTCGAGAACATTAGCCATCACAATCAATAGAATTTCCTTTGTCCGAACGTTTGAACGTTTGCCCCACTCTGGTGGCACATTGAAAAGAGCACTTGGCTATTTAATTGTTGAATACCTGCATCAACCGATATGTATTTTTTTTCAATGTTGTAATGTTTTAAAACATACTTTTACATTTGGACATCACGCAAAAAAGGAATACTTGGTAATTGAAGAAATACTCTAATTTCCCGTCATTACTGATTGACTTTCACCTAGTTTCTAGTTAAAAACAAACTGCATAACATAAGCTTCTTCTGCTATAAAAATAAAAGAAGAAGCTTCTGTTATGCAATTGGTTTTTTGATGTTTTTCAATTTTGCAATCTGAGTAACGGATTCAAAGTAATTTGGTCTAGTAAAATACAGAAATAAAACTTTTGCCTAATGAATGTAATGCCCTTTTATGTTGTTATACATCGTAAGGGTATACTGAGATATCGAGAGCATTCTGCTGACATTTGGTGTTAGTTAAAATCCAACGACTGTAAAAAATTTCACGTTCTCTGTAAGGTTCTCCACAAGCTTTCTGGTTTCAGTAGTGTTGGTTTCGTTGAATTTTTTTATTGTTTAATGCTTCCAAATTGTTTTTTTACTTTTGCTGGCATAATTCGTTTAATTGCGATACCTGAAACAGTAGGCCGATTCCTATCGACTGATGTCGCAATTTTTGTTTTTGATTGGAGGTTTATCGACCACCGTCAGCTCAATGGGCAAAAAGCAGTCGCCCGTCCCTAATTTAGGGTTACTGGTTCCCGGGAAGGGAGAGAGCCAGTGCCGTAAGAAAAAGATACATCCATGTCTTACCGGGATTCCAGCCTGGACCCCTTTCGGACAAATGATCAGAGGCCATCGCTTAGACCACTGCCCCATCGGGGCAGCGTCGCAATTTGAGGAATCTCTTGTGTGTGCGTATGTGTGTGTGTGAAGTTTATGTCATCTTTCACAATCAAAGAGGTCTTAACGAGTAAAGAGCGGAAAGTTTTGGTTAAGTACAGAAACTTTGGGGCATACTTAAGAATTTTCAGTTTCACTTACTATTCGTTTTAATGAGGCATGAACGATCTCTACAAACAAATTTAGAGTTCTAGCTCCTTCTTAGGTAGAAAATCATGTGTGTCAAAAAGAAGTGATAGTACAAATGAGCTAGATTTCAATGACTGCAAAATTAAGTGGGGACATTTATGATCTGCCGATTTTTACAGCATTCCATTTTCATGGGTGATAGATGATCAAATGTCAAAATAAAAATGGATCTTTTAGGTTATTTAGAAAGAAAGAATAATGAATTAAGGAAGAGAAGTTAAATCAGAATAGAAGAAATTTCTTAAAGATCGTAGTACTTAATAGAACTGCCGAAAATTTGAGGGAGTAATGTGAGAACAACACATATTTGAAAGCGCCTTTGAGAATCAAATCATGCTTAGAAAATAATACTGTAACAGCTTTCTGTCATAAAATCCTATGATGTACATCAGCCAGCGCTTTAATAACGAAAATAACTTTCTCAAAATTTTATCAGCTGGTTTCATTCAAGATTTTGATGATCTTTTTCTTTTTCCGAAGTTTAACGACTTCAATGAAAGGTTAAAGGTAAATTCTGCAGGTAACCCCTAATTCGGAAGATTGACTTATGGAAAGAGAGTTAGAGCATTGAGGAAAAAGTCATATATTTTTCGAAATTCGAGTCCAAATCGAATTGAGGAGACAAAACCCTACGCTGCACAGACCCATAAAAGGTGTTTTTCTTCCAGCTATAACGCGTTTTGATTTCGTATTTTTGAATGGACGTACGACATCAGATTTCTGTTCAGTAAAATATATTCAAAACTATTTTTTCAGCGTTGTTTGAGACCGTTTTAAGCTCTGAGAGTTAAGCCTAGATAAAGCCTTTCAGCGAATTGCGAAAATTCGAAAAATATTGTGTGTTTATATTTACGTCATTAAAGGATATTTTAGACTTATATGAGTCGTGTATTATAACATAATAAATGGTGTAGGGTATTTGACAACTTGGTAATGGTAAAAACATCTTCCAGCTGAACAAACGACATCAAAGATTATTTTATTATGCTTAACATGAAAAGCATACAAATAATTCATTCGCACGAAAGTTTTACCAAATCTTTAAAGGATTTTATCATATTACTTTATTGCTTTCCGTTTTAATAAATACTCGTAGTATTTCTGAACAATAAACTCTGTAGAAACAATACCATAATCAACATAGTGCATTCACTGTCTCAAAGAATTCCATTAAATATCAAATAGAAAGAACAGAGTACTTCAGTTCCATAATTTGTCATACAAATTGTATTTCACCATACCTTTATGTAAATTATTTGCGTTCCACAGAGAGCTTAAAGCTGTTTTTTTACTTACAGCACTCGAAGGAAATTCGGGCATGAATCTGGGCAGCTAATTTTAGGATCAACTGAAATGGTAAGTTCGAGAATTCTACTTTGTTAAATAAAATATCATATACTATTTGTTTGCATGTGCGGTCAGTAGCTACATAAAACTTCATTTTTAGTCTTATCCCTAAGTTTCATATACATCAATCTAATTGCAAAGAACTTTGCTATATTTAATTCCTTGATTTTTCTGCTAATATTTAAATATCGATTCCAAATATCAGTTCTTTAATTTATTTTCATGTATTATTTTCTTCCTGGGACCCACGCAAACCTAGTCTTTTAGGATGTCACTTAATTTTTCAATGTGGGATCGAAATCATGTTGAAAACGAACAAACCATACACAAGAAGGCTCGCTACATAATGTCTTTTATAGATCTGTGTAACTCACCTGTGCTATAGCAATCCAGCGCAGTCCAAAGCATTTTTCGCTGTACATACGCACTAAATGCAACAAAAGTCGTTTTTCTATCTTATCTGCTTCCGTTTTTCTGCCTTTAACTTTATCTATCACAAACGGCATTCAAAAGAACGGGCAAAATTCTGCAAGGAGCTTTTATCATTTTAAATTGCGATCTCGCTTCCTTGGAATGTTGTTACAAAGCTCAAAAGAATGAATCATGACGTACCTATTGCTGCTGACTTTCAAAACCCATGGGTAATATCAAATGCTCAAGAGCTTAAGTTGTTACACATTTTCAGTTGATATTTGAAATGCTGTTCAATTACACATTGTTCGAGCAACAGATATCAGTAAATTGGAAAAACCATGCTTTTATCTCAATACGTATGAAAGCAACAAGTTAGTAAAATCATGCAATGCATTGATTATGATACGCTTTCCAACATACCATAAATCATTATTACTCAAGTTATGAGGATAATGGCTGTGGAATAAATATCGCTCCTGTACTCTGACCTTTGACCCCATTTCGATGATATTCAGTAGAACCAGTTCAGTATACTGCCGGAAGAACATGAAAAAGTTTTGTCGCAATCGAAGCATTTTTACGTAAGTCATGATGCATAAGGGCAATGGAATGAATCCCGCTCCTATGTCTTGACCTTTGACCCCATTTCATCCGTTTTAAATAGAGTTCGTCTCCAGGTAGTCTCCTAGCACATACTAAAATTTCATCGAAATCGAACCATTTTTACGTACGTTATGACGCATAAAGGTAATGGAATGGATCCAGCTCCTATGTCCTGAGCTTTGACCCCATTTCATCCATTTTCAACAGGGTTCATCCCCAAGTGGTCCCCTACCACGTACTAAACTTTCATCGAAATCGAACCGCTTTTACGCGAGTTATCGTGCGGACGGGTGTTGCCGCGACAATTATTCTAATTTCGGGCACATTGCTTTCAGTACAGAAATTCTCCAATTTTGTATTCAAATACAAAATTAATTGTTTTTAATTATGTTAATTAATTAACATAATTAACTACCTGACTGCTTAATTAGAGAAATTTTTAATTAGGCACACGAATTATCATCCCAACCCAGGCGCATAGGGAGTCGCGGGGTTCGTTTCTTCTCTTTTCTCCATTTTTCCCTTCCACGGGGGAAAGGAGGTCTAAGTTGCAAGCGCCAGGCCAGGTGCAAAATTTCGGAAACTAGGTGAAAGGCATTTTCTTCCATTCCCGGCAGGCGAGAAGCAACAGCATTGCGAATTGCATAATGCTTCCGTAACAACAATGGCGTTGCGGTGGCTGCACGACGAAAATTTAAGAAAGAAATCTTAAAGCGGTAAGAAGCTAAGGCTAGGCAATAAATGTCACCCAAGAGCGTTGTCGGGGAACATATTTCAGTCGGGCATACGTGACTTCGAGCAGTTTTCAAGTTTTAAAAAGGGTTTGCTCGGAGTCTACTATAATAGAACCCAACAACGGGGTGACAGTTACGGCCAAATAAATTTTTAAAGGGCTTAGCTCAGCAGATGGGCAGCAGGCCAGGGAACATCTGCTCCAAGTAGCCACTGGTCAGTCGCCACTGGACAAGCGGTCCACTTGCGTACGAGGGGAGGAAATCCAGAACCAATCGTGGTGCGAGGGACGTCTCTCGAGGTAAGGACACGCCTAGCCGCAGGGCGAGAAGGGAAAGCGAAAACTCGAATATAAGCAGAAACTTAAAATTTCACGGGAAAGGAAAAAGAACGAGGAGAAAAAGGAAGGACGGAACGAAAAAGAGGAAGAAAAAATGAGAGTGAAAAAGGACGAAAAAGAACGGAAATAAAGTGAAAGAGGAGAGAAAAATATAGGAGCGAAAAACAGACAGAGAGAGGGAGAGACGGGGTAGGCAAAGAAATGCCAAACTATGCGGAGTGCCAGAAGTCCTTCGACTTGAAATCAAAAACTGCAGAACAGTAAAGTTCCAAGAAACCATCGGCTGTGTTTTATCCACGGAGGACACCAGACCACCAGCGTTTTCCTCAACCACCGGATCGATGAACCCCGAAGTTCTACATAGGGTAAGACATCATCCTAATATTTCAATCCCTTGCATGCTGAGTATTCAGTTAAGTTTTAGAAATGACCCCTTATTGCTCACCCCGCACTGGTTGGATTGTTAGGGATATTGGTAGTTTTTACATTTTCTCAAGTAAACCATAGCTTCCTTTCTTAGAGACGTGTTATAATTTAAACCGGTCCCACCATTTAAATTGTTCTAAAATTAAGCATTATACAACAAATAAATTTTATATTTGTTTTCTTAAATCAACGTGTTTTTCTTCACGCTGCTCTGCAAATGGGTACGAGTGTCTGTATTAGTTTAAAGTAAGCCATAGTTTCTCTTCCTTCACAGATACCCTATTTCAAGCATATAACCGAAACGTTAGTTCTTTTTAAATTTAATTTCTTTTGCGGCATATGAGTTCTTGCGACAACCTCGTACGAGCTCATATGAAACACAACGCTTTTAAGTCCCAACGATGAGACTGGGTCTCCTATACTAGGAAACCCAATGTCATTGTTGCCAATTTAGATGATCGGAATTCACTAACAAAATCTATGCCCCTCAAGTTCCCACCGGGACTTGGCGTGGTGACACGGGCAGACACACAGACAGACTAACAAAGCTGAAGCATATACGCTTCTTCAACCTACGGTTGGAAAGCGTAAAAGAAGAGGAAAATATTTCTGGTTTTGCTTCTTCTTGGCCAAAACAGAGCACTAAAAAGCAAAAAAAAACAAAAAAAAACTTGATATTGCACGCTTTGGAGGAGGTTCCACGACACAGGAGAGGTTAGACGCCAACCAGTACAAATGCCGTCTAAGAGTTATAACTCCACAGCAGGACCGGTATCTTGCATTAACTGTACGACGCAATAAGACGATGTCTGCCTTGCAACTCTCTGCAGAGCTTGCGGCCTTCTCAAAACCAAGAGTTTCAAGACTATTTTTTACAGGAGGCTCATGGCAACTGGTTTCTGTGCCAGACGTCCAGTAACTTATGTTTGGCTCACCCCTGCGAATAGTAAGGCCCGTTTAAACTGCAGTCAACAACATCGAAACTGGACACTGAATCAGTGGAGCAATGTGCTGTTCACTGGTGAGTCCAGATTCAGTTTGCAGACTGATTTTCGTCAAACTACTCTCTAGGAAGAACGGGAGAACCGTAAAAATCCCTATAACATCAGGGAAAGGGACAAAATTGGTGGCGGTAGAGTTATGGCATGGGCAGGCATCATATTGAATGGGCGCACAGAGCTCCACATCTTCGACATAGGTGCCGTTACGGCTCTGAGATACGGATACAAGGTACTGGAGCCTCATGTGAGACTTTTCAGAGGTGCCGTGGGACCAGAGCTGGATCCATGGACAATAATGCGCGCTCCCACACAGCTCAGCTGGCGGATGATTTTCTCCAAAATGAAAAAATCCAGCACGGTCTCCGGATATGAATCCGATAGATAATGCATGGAATACACTAGAAAGGTGAATTAACCTCCACCAAGGACCACCTCCACCAAGGACCACCTCCACCAAGGACCATTCCGGAGCTCCGAAATGCACTTCGTCAGGAGTAGAACTTGCTGCCAACAGAGCTCTTGGACAACATGATAGGGAGAATTAGAAGTCGATGCGAGCCTAGCATGCCTGCAAGGAGTCGCCACATTCCTTATAAATCATGATGCACTAGCTTTTTCTCAGTTTTATGTACCAAAATACTGAGCTGTTGATATTTGTAGATTTGCATATGTAATGCAATAAACTTTGTTTCGCAACTTCTCTGCTATTGAACTTGCAATATTTTAGTACACAAGCATACCCAGTTTCGTGCATTTCCGACGACTGGTTCTTGAAATATTCACAGGTATATTTGTTATGCTTAACATTTGGACATGAGTGTATATTTCAAGAACAACTTCCTCATTCAGTGCGATCAAATAAATCCATTAACGAACACTTAATTTAAAAGTAAAAAAAAAACAAAAAAAAAACATGCTAGTGTGATTTCCACAAGAACGACTATGCAGCCCCGGTGGCGCAGTACTGAAGCACTGACTTCTGAACATTCGTTCGCGATGGATTTGGGCTCGAATACCGGTGAAGCATAGATGCTGTGTTTGTCTTACGCCAATGATTATCTCCCTTTTCTGGAGTCAGTGGCCCTAAATTAGGGACGGGAAACTGCTTGTAGCCCATTGAGTTGCTCATGGTGATGTAATGTAGCGTGTTCCTTTAAGGTGGTTCCACATAAAATTTCTGTCTTATGCTTCCAATGGTAAAACTTCTTTACATATTTTATTCGCAACTAATGTATTACTAAGGATGATACTTTTCACATCGATAAAACTAACTTTAAGTTACAGCATGGGGTACTTAATGCTTGCTAAAACATTACCATAATTAAGCAACCCAACATTTGTTTGTTGACTGACGTCATCAATGTACAGATCGTGCCATCTCTTAACAGGTCTGAACTAGAGATGAGCTCGGGCCCGGGTCCGGGTTCGGAATTACACGTCTTGAATTTCATTACTGTAATTAATTCAACACGTGTAATTTCGAGCCCGGTTGAATTACACGTGTTGAATTTCATTGTGGATTTGTTACTATGGTGGAAGCATTTTCAATTTCCTAAGCTAACTGCCATTGCAAGACAAATTTTGCTTAGCGAGATTTGCATTATGCGTTGTCCAAAGCTATGTCCCAAGCAAGGATTAGTTTAAGGAGGTCTGGTATCGAAAAACTGGGAAAAAATCGCATTCCCATTTTTTGTATTTTATTAAAAATCAAGAATCTTATCTTTACAATGATGTATTAACTCCCAAAATTGTGCAGTTAGAAGTATTGCTATTTATTTTTTAAATTTCCTCACTCCCGCGATTTTTGGGGTGACGTTGGGTTTTAGTGCAACAGGTCGAGTTTTAGAGAAAAAAAAGACCAAGTTGAAGCGCTGAGGCATTAGATGCAATTCTCTCTCTCTCTCTCTCTCTCTCTTTTCATGATTAACTTGATCTTGAAACTGCACACACATATGATAATATTGTGATTATTATACTATTAAGCGCAAAGCTTTGTTAATGTTACAAAATGCAGAATAATCTGGTCTGGAATGCTTTTACGTTCTTTTTTTTTAATTTTGGAAATTTCCCTACATGTTTTTTTTTATTCTACTACATCACTCTAAACTACCTTTACCAATTAACATGTATGTAAATTATATTGCAAAGATCAGTTTTCTACAGTCAAAATTTCATACACTTGCAACTGTCTGTACAGCGTTGTACGTTTTATTACGCAATTTATTCAAAATAAAAGTAAATTTAGAAATCAAAAAGAAATAATGAATGGAATTTTTTATTTCTAAACGATTTTCTTTTCTTCAGCTTTTATCAAAATTATTGATTCCCCTGATACGGTCGAAGGGCACGTTGATTATTTATTTATTTTCAAATCCACATTTTAGAACATTTGGCTTTATGCGTAGTATTTCTAAAAACATATTAATATTGTGAAGTGGATTAACTGAACTAAACTTTTTAAACTAATGATTTTTAAACTAATCCTTGCTTGGGCCATATCTTTGGCCAGTGTATAATGCATAAATGCAAGCCTTGGTAAGCAAAATTTTCCATAAATCCGGGGCCCGGGCTCTAGGCGTTTGGACCCAGGCGGGCCCGGGCTCCTAAAATTGAGCCCGAAATCATCTCCAGTCTGAACATTACCCAAAGAAGAATAATTGATTTTTAATATAATTATGGATATGTTTTAGCAAGTGTTAAGTATCCCATGCTATAACTTAAAGTCAATTTTATCAATGTGCAAATTTACATCCTTGGGAATACATTAATTGCGAAGAAAATGTGTAAAGAAGTTTTACCATCGGAACATAAGGCAGAGATTTTAGGTGAAACCACCCTAACTAAAAAAGAGGAACAAAAATATGTGTCACGTGCAGTGAAAAATAATGACGCTGGCTGCGGAGAGAACATTTTCCCACGACAAAGTGTTGCTATGGAAACTGAGGTGGAATTGACTGACCAATGAAAGTTGAGATGATGACTGTGCATTAGCGAGAGTTGGAGAGGAAGGGGACAAAGAAGGATGTGATTTCTGTGCTGCTCCGTGAAAAGAATTTTAACAGTGAAAAATTTTCCGATTATTATGTGGATTTTGTCTTATTGTGTTAAATAAAACTTGCTTTGTTTGTGAGTGTGGCAAAGAGTTAAATGAACTCCACGACGGTACAGTGGTCGTTAAACCCCGAATAAAAATCAAGAGGAAAATGAAGAAGCAGATGCAAGCATTTTCTGAAATGAACCAACAAACTATTTTAACCAAGATAAAAATACGATGAATCGATAAAATGTCTAGGAACCTAGCTAATATAAAACCACAAAAAGCAAATAAACATCAAAAAGAAAAAGAAGAAGAAAAAACATAGATTTGCTCCTTCTTCCCCGTGAAAGAATATTTTCGTGTGATTCCTATGTTTATTCATTTGCTACTACGACTGAACTTCAGAGAGATTGCAGTAAAATAAGTAACAAATAAGAACAATACAATAATTTCAGTCAACACCCGCCTTTGCGGTTATTTGATTTCAAGTAACAATTTTATTTCTATTCACAGGCCCCTAGACTTTTGAGGTTTATTTTAGTTAAAGTACTTAAACTCCACTAATTAGTGAGAAATTCTAATAATAATATCGGGCTCCAGAAAAGAATTGTGGGATATGTTATTTAAAACAAACCATTTTCATGTGATTTTTAGACATTAAATGTTTCAACTTATTATGTTAAAAAATTCACACGGCAGAATTTCTTAAACTAAATGTAAAGTTTCGTCGGAATTAAAACGGTATTTCACTAAATATAAAATTTCTTCGTCTACATTGGATCCAAAAATAACATTAGCTCGTGAGTATTTGCGAATGCATTGCAACCCACGATTTCGCCAGTTCCAGAAAAACTCGGAATATATAAATAGAAAAAATGTAAGTTTTTGTCGCAAAATAAATCTGCAGTAGTTGTCGAAAGAAAGTTCTGATTTCAGAGTTATTTGTGCTTCATATTTGCTAACTTAACACGGTGAAAAGTACATGAACGTCAAGTTAGTATTCATAACAAAAAGAAAAATTCAACTTGCAGAAATGGCAGGTTCCGCCGTCAGTTGGAGATAAAAAAAATAGTTGTTTGAATCAATTTTCGCTGCTTCAGATATATTCCGAAAGGAGAAGAAATTTGTAAAACAATAGGAAAAACATATTCATTTTTTCGCTCTCTGGGACACAGGTAACGTTCCTTCCTTTCTTCTGATGTATTTTAAGATATTTTCTTTTTCGACATTATCCCACTCTCCAGTAACTAATACTGTAAGCTAGATTGACCTACGCGTTCGGAATAATACCTCATTTTGTCAAATTTGATAAAATAAAAGTGTTTTTTTAATTGGAGGTTTAACGACCACCGTGAGCAATTCAGTGGGCTATAAGCAGTCGCCCGTCCCTAATTTAGGACCACTGGTTCCAGGGAAGGGAAACATACAGCGCCGTTAGACAAACACAACACTCATGCCTCACCGGGATTCGAACCCAGATGAATGACCATAAGCCATCGCTTAAACAACTGCGCCACCGGGGCGGCTAACAAATGGTTTGCTGTGCTCGACTTCAACGCCAGCGTAGAATCGTTGACGTCAAAGAGTGACTTCATCGTCTTAACAGATGAATAGTGGATCCAGACTGAAGCCATGGAAGAAGACTTTTCAACAATTTTCAGCTCAAAAAGGGTACAAATCTGTAAAATTTAAGTCAATATTTATGCAGACGTACGCTTACATTATACACAAAAGAAATTGCAGCTTTGTTAAGTATTTAATAAAAATAAGCTAAGAATTAAAAAATACCTACAGGACATATTAATAAGATAAAAGACAATTTAATTACAAGACAATTTAGTTACAAGTGTTATTTATTGTTTCTAGCAAAGTCCACATTTCCAAAAGAAACTATTGCTCGGAAGGACTTAAAATTTGAACGGAATTTTATTTGACGGGAAACCGAAACAATTAGTTCCAACCCCAGTCTCCAGGAGGATAAGGAACGCTTTTTTCTATTGGTGGTTTAACGACCACCGTGATCAACTGAATGGGCTATACGTAGGTACCCTTCCCTAATTTAGGGTCACTGGTTCCGGGGAAGGGAGAGAACCAGTGCTGTAAGACAAACACAACATCCATGCCTCACCGGAATTCAAATCCGGTCCCTTCACGGACGAATGGTCATAGTCAGCGTTTAGACCGTTGCGCCACCGGGGCTTCAAAGTGACGATTTATTGCAGTAGAGAAAAGTACAATAAATGTAATAACCCCTTAAGGCGATGAAATTCTGAAGTCGCAGGCTATCACTGAATTCTCGGTTTTGGTGAAAAGATAAAATTAACTTTAAATTTCGAAGATTAATGAAAGTGCCTGAACAAAATATTGCTGAAGGACTGCTTTGTTTAACTTCTTAAAAATGTGTCTATACTACGCCCCTTATTCTTTCACAGAGCTTTTATATTGCACAGTTAGTGTTCCGTTTGTAATCTGTATGATTTTTGTTTTATTGTTTCAGACTGAGCGAAGGCAGATAAGAGGTGGAATCATGAACGATGCCTTTGAAAGGGAGTGAAGATCTATTTTCCATTCCGACTGTATCTTGTGAATGATACCTGATATATTTTTAATGTATCTGTAACTATATCAAAAACGATGGGTTTTACTAGTAGTTAAATATCGTGAAAAGGAGATCTGATTGTCAGAAAATATTTAACTTTTTGCATGACAGAATTAAAATTCAAGGAATGAAGTGTAATGTGTGTAAGATGTACAGAAGGGTTTTATTAACGTGGTTTTATAGTGTAAAATAAGTAAATTTATTGTAAGTGTAAAATTTTTATTAAATGTTGTACGCTCATGAAGATATAATTTAAACATTTTGTCCAGAACGTATATTCTTGCGTACATAACATTTTGTCCCGAATGCATGCATATTCTGACGTATATAACATTTTGTCAGAACGTCTAATCCTTATAATCTATGTGATACAACATAGCACAGCTATATGGGATGAGTTCTATTAAATCAAGTTTCCATTTCATTGATATGAAATACACAATACTAATCCCTTTTCCTGGTCTGGAATCAAATTTTTCGATTCAGTGAATAAAATTCTATAGTGATCTTTGAGAGAGTAAGTTGTTGTATTATGTCTAGTGCTATAAATCTGTTTACAATGAATCGAAAATTAATATAATTTCTTTAAAAATTCAGTCTGAGTGATCTAATATCTACATATTCAGACTGCAATATAATACAGTACTGACACGTTTTTATTGTAGGTGTTTTAAATTACGATGTAATTTAACCATAATTAGGTTCTCTCTTATCAACCACAAGAAAATTTTGTTATTTTTGCACACCTGTTTTTATCTTTACTAGATTTGTCAAGCTGGAAATTCCAAATGAACTTAAAAATTTCGAGGATTCGATGATTGTCTTTAAATGCTAACATTAGGCAACTTACAAAGCGCGCTGTCTTTAATTTCATTGTTGTTACTTTATGATTTCAGTGTCAAAAATGGCCAAGTATTCGCACCCATCGAGTATTTTTAAGACATGTGCCTTCCTGTTTATCACTTTCCTTTTCCACTGCGAATAGAAGGTTACTGTAAAGCTTTAATTTCGAATTTCGATTTGCTGTATTGAGGAAATAAATAAATACTAACGATATAATACACAAAAAGCATCGATTGGTTGAACTCTTAAGTTTGACTCCTGACTTGGACAGACTTTAATGTTGAAATTGGCATTCAAAGTGTCCAACTGTTCACGTGTTCAAAATCTTCATGTCTACAGCCAAACACAATAAAATTAACAAAATTATGATTCAGGCTTCCTCTAGTCTACATACAGCACAAGTTGGAGGAAAACATTTATCCCCTTTTGACTTCATTAATTACTGTATCGTCTGTAAAAATTCTAGTTGCAGAAAACGGAAAAAGAAATCAGATTTCATTCCTTTTTCTCTTGAAAACACTATATTAGCAGGGACGCAGTATTGGCAAATACTCAAAAAATTTAGAAAATAACGTTCACGCAGTGGCTTTTAACAGTTTAATAAAATGATGTTTTTGTTAAATATTCACACTTTCAGTTTTTTTGCGCCTTATCTTTTTTCTTTAGCTTTATTTTTTACAGAATTGGAACAGGAAACCGTATTCGTACTCTGGAAGTATGTAATCATAGTACTTATCCTTTATTGTGAAATCTGTGAGTTTATGTTATGACATCAAGTTTTAAAATGTAATTAGTCAAAGCTAGTGAAACGTAAGGAATTAAGAGAACAAAGATTTCTTGATATCTGGTTTTAAATAACAAAATTTCAGAAAGCAATCTTTCCATAGTTTTAGATTTTTGTGGATACTGTATCTGAAGTTTGGATTAAATGTTACTTTATTTTTTCTGCATTTTCGAGAAATGTAGGATGTGTCTTTGTAAAAAATTTTGATTAGGTAAATAAATGCATAATAGAGATATTTTTGCTTAAGTTTGGAATGATTTTTATTTTATTTGTCCTGCATTTTAAAGAAATTCAGAATGTGATTTTGATAAAAGGTTTGACTCGAGGACTCAGTGCATAATGCAGTTTGAACACGATGTTATTTTTCATAAATTTTTCACGGCTTCAGGGTCAGCAGTTGCCGCATTTTCATTCATAAATAAAACACAAAATTAAAAGAGAACGGCGTTTGGGACCGGATATTCCTAGGTTTGGGCTTCCCTGTCTCGAGACTCCAGTGGCTCAGAAATCACATAAACCGGTGGTCCTGCTGTGTGGACAACTTCTTATAAGCAAATCTACATATACTGCTTTCCATACTTTTCAAATTAAGGTGCATAATTCGGTATTTAAAATTTTGTTTAAATACCGAGTTAAGCCCTTTGATTTTAAATTTTTACTTCGCCAACATAAAAATCTCCATGAGATGAAAGAATTGGATGACCAATCGCATGCGAAAGTCCATTAAAACAACTGTAGTCTGTTTTACGACTTTTTGTCGATTTCAAAAAGAAATTATATTCTTAATTTTGTCCACTACTCTCATTTTCGTTAATGTTAAAGCTGAAAAGAACAGAAGTATTTAATACCACCCGCTTTTTCCTTATAATTTGGGGCACACGATGGTAAGATAATGTTAAAAAGTGTGCAATGTTTGGTGTTGTGCACTTTTCCTTCAGCTTTAAACAAATGATTTTCCAATATAATTGAAATGTTCAGCTAAAATTAAAGATGTAATGCCAAAGTACAACAGCCTTTCAAGTTGAGACATAATTTGGTTCTAATAAACTAGAAATTCAGGATTGTTTGATAAATATGTGCTGATTTATCTTTAAAGCACCTGGCGAACCTCATCTGAAAACTTTCGTTACCAATACCTTCATTTTTCTGAAGATATCGCAAATACGATAATCTCCATGACAACACCAATAAACACCACCCAAGGTCCTTAAACTGATAGTTTTTATCTTCTAAAAAGTTTCCTCGTGAGTCTGCTTGCTCATTTGAGGTTACGTTGAAGGAAAATATTTGTGGTAATTTTTATTCCTGGTAGAGAACCTCCCTAAAGAAATTGGAATACATAAAGTTTCACTTTATTAAAGCCAGGGTCTTCTTTGTGGCAGTAAAAGCGCCCAGTGAAAAGACATGTGGGAATAAAGCCACACCTGTTTGAAGTCAATGAGATTATCAGCTCTTCTCTAAAGATAAGTGCGTCAATCAGCTGCTCTTCGTTCTTTCTGGTAGCGACTTCCCAGTCGACAAGACCTATTCAGAAAACTCTGTGTCAGTATGGGCACAGGAAAGATTTTAGGATATCTCTTGTGTATTTCGTTACTCTATTTGTGCGCTGGAAGTGAAATAGTACAGGACAATTCTCATCAGAATGATGTTGATTATGAAGGTTTACGTAATTTGTTCTCATCACTTAGGCAGAATGGCAGCGTTCAACACTCAAAGGCATTTTTGTCTGAAGGTAAGTTTGTAATCAGTTTATCTACATTAAAATATAGCATTCATTTTGGCTTGCTTCCATACACATGGACTAAAACTGATATGTTGTTTCTTGGGGAGTTACTATTCATGTTATCATTAAATTTAAAATCCATATCAAGTACATAACACCCTTACTTTGATTAACGTCCGTAGGATACTTTTTATAGAAAAAACTGTTCTTGCGAGATATCACTGAAGTCCGTTGCTAATTACTTTTTCATTAATAATTTATGGCACATGAATAAATAAAGCACAGAGGAATTAAAATCAAAATACGTATGCTATGCGACGGACGTTTTTTGGGATATTCGTTAGTTTAATTTGTACACCGTAGAATGAAACAAATTAGAATCCTGCATTTTAAAAATGGAACAAATTACAATCCAATATTTTCTTTAAATGGAGTAAATATGGAATTTAAGGAAACGTAGTAACTTTTCCCTCATATTTTGCGGAGAATTATAAAATTATTGTACATGATATTGTGCTTAAAAATTAATTTCAATGCGTTCAGTAGAATTTTTCCAAGTTATTTTTGCATCAACGTAATTTTTAGTTGAAGTAAAACATTTTCGACTTTAATATTTATTTATCCTATTGGACAAAGATTAGGCAGAATAAAACTCTATATTGAAACTCACGGAAGTTGATAGTGCTTGCTGTTATATTTGATTTCAAAAACACACGAAAAAGAAAGAACGGAAGCAAAGAAAACTCCAATTTTAAATTGGCTGTGGAAATACCAAGTTTCCTGTTAACATACAGAAAGTACTATGTCATCAGAAAATTTTGACTTTATTTTTTTGCGTTTAAACACAGATAATTCGCAGAATTTTAATGATCATTTATGAGCTTTGAAAGTACCGCTTCCAGTTTTCATAAATTTGGCGCAAAATTTATTTCGGTGGTAAATTACTGCATAAGAGCAGACCGTTCTTAAGGTGGACGTCTAGAGATTTTACTTCCTACACTTCCAATGGGCAAACTTCTGTACACATTTTCTTCCCAATTAATGTGTTCCGAAGGATGAAAATTTGAACATCGATTAAAATAACTTCATATTATAACTTGGAATAATTAATATTTTCTAAAACATAACCATAATTATATTAAAAATCAATAACTTTTCCTTTGGTTGTGTTGAGACCAGAAAAAAATGGCACGACTTGTACATTGATGACGTCAGTAGACAAACAAATGTTTGATTCCTTAGTTGTGATATTAAGTATTCGAAGTCATAATATAAACTTATTTTAATAGATGTTCAAATTTTCATCCTTGAGAACGCATTAATTGTAAAAAGAATGTGTACAGAAGTTTGCCCATTGGAAGTATAGGAAGCAAAATCACCAGACGTCCACCTTAAATTATTTGCATGAAACTATGAACTCGTTATCCTGATATCATTAAAAGAAATACGCGAAGTAAAATCGGATATGGGAAATATGTATTCAATTTTGAGTCAACCGCCATGTGGTTTTGTCATGTCGAACGAGAAATTCTAAGCTTCCCTATTCATTTGTGCTTAGACTTATGTGGTAATGTGACAATAGACCCTTCTACCGCTCAGCACTGATGCCCCCTGATTAGTACTCTTTCCATTCTTTGCTTATCTTTTATTTGCAAAGAATTAATGCTCCAATTGCTATAGTGGCTATTCTGGAAGGACTTCTTGGTCGAATCTTTGCTGGAAATCGTCACGTACTGATTCCACTGCCATCCATGTTTCTGAACTTCTGTGGATTTGGTCACTCACAACAATTTCTTATCCAGTTATGTATATTACCATACATAGTTATAGTGATGGGCCATTCGTGAACGATTCTTTCACAACGAATGACTTTTCACCTTGCATGGTGAATTGTTCGTTCTCACCGCTGTGAAGGATAATTCAATCTGTCATTACTGTCACTCTCAATGAAGTCGCAGCACAGTAAACATCATTGCACCACAATGAGTTCGGAAACGAATTTCCTAATAAAAAAAATAGTGTCGAAATTTAAAAATTGTCAACAGTTACATCTGGGAGCAATGAGCAATGAGCCGTAAGCTACAAGATATGGTGAAACTTAAGAATGGGAATAAAACGCGAATGCCATTGAAAAAATGTGTTCGCGACGAGCAGAGATCCATTCGTGAACAGAACCTAAGCTCGCATTCCTTTGAGCACTTTGGCAATTTCCTGTCTGACGTTGGATGCAGATTGTATGTTCGCAGTGAGCGGAGATCCATTCATGAACGGTGAATGGGTACTAACTAAGCTGCGCTTCTTTGAGCAGTTTGCCAGTTTCCGCCATGGCGTTGCTGTCGCAATCCTGCTACGGGTGAGTTAATCATATAGTGTAGTGACAAACCAGAATGAAAATTGAATGACATTCAGTTGAATTATCATTCATGAATGATTCCTTTGCGTGAAGAGTGAATGAACTTCCAAGATGCCGTCCGTTGGCGCAGTGGTAAGCGATGGCTTCTGATCATTAGCCCGAGATGGGTCCGGGTTCGAATACCAGGGAGGCATGGATGTAGTGTTTGTCTTACGACACTGGCTCTCTCCCTTATCTGGAGTCAGTGGCCCTATATCAAAGACGGGCGACTGCTTTTAGCCCATTGAGTTGCTCACGGTGGTCGTTAAAACCCCAATAAAAAAAAAGAAAAAGAAACCTCCCAAGAAGGAAGTATTTGTTCCATCACTACGCAGTTACGTTACCTAAACGGAAAAAGAAGACGTGACTAAATGTTGCATGCCTTTGTGTAGAGGGGCGAAACACAAAACATCGTAGCCACTGTACAACATACATTTAGCAGTTTTCTGCACTGGAACTGTTTTCTCAAATATTATCGGAGTTCAAGCTTACTGATTCTGTGTGCTTCTTCCCATTGACAGATACAGAACTTAAAAATTGTATTGAAAAGAAAATACCTAAATTAGTTTTATATATCTTTTCTGCTGATTCTTTATCTGATCATCCATTCCAAAGACTCCATGGTGATCAATTACTATATGAAAAACAAAGAGCAGATTCGTGAGTCACGGCTGTTTTGTCACCTTTATTTCCCTAGGTTGCACAGGAATTTTGATGACCGTAACAGAAATGATAACATGAAGGAAAGCTGGCAATTTTTACAGCTGCGAATGTGAGAACTGGGATTTGGTGCCTTTGTGGTTATCACCATCAACCCAAAAAATAGTCATCAACGTGACGATGGCATAATGCATCTCCTGTTTTGAAGAAGAGATTTACATGATTTGACAAACATCTTCTCACAACCAAGTAGTAACATTCCTTTTCTGTATTTCGTTGCAAACAAGCTGAAGAATGTGGGAGGCTTTTCACGTGTCATTTTTTTTTTCTGTATTTCCTTGCAAACAAGCTGAAGAATATAGGAGGCTTTTCATGTGTAAATTTTTTTCTCTATTTCCTTGCAACTAAGCTGAAGAATATGGGAGGCTTTTCATGCGTCATTTTTTTCTATTTCTATAATTCGTTGCAAACAAGCTGAAGAATATGGGAGGCTTTTCATATGCAATTTTTTTCTGTATTTCGTTTCAAACAAATTGAAGCATATGGGAGGCTTTTCATGTGTAATTTTTTCCTGTATTTCCTTGCAAACAAGCTGAAGGATATTGGAGGCCCTTCATGTGTCGTTTTTTCTGTATTTCGTTGCAAACAAGCTGAAGAATATGGTAGGCTTTTCATGTGTAATTTCTTCTGTATTTCGTTGCCAACAAGCTGAAGAATGTGGGAGGCTTTTCATGTGTCATTTTTTTCTGTATTTCGTTGCAAACAAGCTGAAGAATATGGGAGGCTTTTCATGTGTCATTTTTTTCTGTATTTCGTTGCAAACAAGCTGAAGAATAGGAGGAGGCTTTTCATGTGTGATGTTTTTTTCTGTACTTCGTTGCAAACAAGCTGAAAAAGATGGGAGGCTTTTCATGTGTCATTTTTCCCTGTATTTCGCTGCAAACAAGCTGAAGAATATGGGAGGCTTTTCATGTGTCATTTTTTTCTGTATTTCGTTGCAAACAAGCTGAAGAATATGTTAGACTTTTCATGTGTGATTTTTCTCTGTATTTCGTTGCAAATAAACTGGAGAATGTGGGAGGCTTTTCATGTGCCTTTTTTTCCTGTATTTTGTTGCAAACAAGCTGAAGAATATGGGAGGCTTTTCATGTGTGATTTTTTCTGTATTTCGTTGCAAACAAGCTGAAAAAGATGGGAGGCTTTTCATGTGTCATTTTTCCCTGTATTTCGCTGCAAACAAGCTGAAGAATATGGGAGGCTTTTCATGTGTCATTTTTTTCTGTATTTCGTTGCAAACAAGCTGCAGAATAGGAGGAGGCTTTTCATGTGTGATGTTTTTTCTGTACTTCGTTGCAAACAAGCTGAAAAAGATGGGAGGCTTTTCATGTGTCATTTTTCCCTGTATTTCGCTGCAAACAAGCTGAAGAATATGGGAGGCTTTTCATGTGTCATTTTTTTCTGTATTTCGTTGCAAACAAGCTGAAGAATATGTTAGACTTTTCATGTGTGATTTTTCTCTGTATTTCGTTGCAAATAAACTGGAGAATGTCGGAGGCTTTTCATGTGCCTTTTTTTCCTGTATTTTGTTGCAAACAAGCTGAAGAATATGGGAGGCTTTTCATGTGTGATTTTTTCTGTATTTCGTTGCAAACAAGCTGAAAAATATGGGAGGCTTTTCATATAACATTTTTTTCTGTATTTCGTTGGAAACAAGCTGAAGAATATGGAAGGCTTTTCGTGTCTCATTTTTTTTCTGTATACCGTTGTAAACAAGATGAAGAATATGGGAGGCTTTTCATGCGTCATTTTTTTCTATTTCTATAATTCGTTGCAAACAAGCTGAAGAATATGGGAGGCTTTTCATATGCAATTTTTTTCTGTATTTCGTTTCAAACAAATTGAAGCATATGGGAGGCTTTTCATGTGTAATTTTTTCCTGTATTTCCTTGCAAACAAGCTGAAGGATATTGGAGGCCCTTCATGTGTCGTTTTTTTCTGTATTTCGTTGCAAACAAGCTGAAGAATATGGTAGGCTTTTCATGTGTAATTTTTTCTGTATTTCGTTGCCAACAAGCTGAAGAATGTGGGAGGCTTTTCATGTGTCATTTTTTTTCTGTATTTCGTTGCAAACAAGCTGAAGAATATGGGAGGCTTTTCATGTGTCATTTTTTTCTGTATTTCGTTGCAAACAAGCTGAAGAATAGGAGGAGGCTTTTCATGTGTGATGTTTTTTTCTGTACTTCGTTGCAAACAAGCTGAAAAAGATGGGAGGCTTTTCATGTGTCATTTTTCCCTGTATTTCGCTGCAAACAAGCTGAAGAATATGGGAGGCTTTTCATGTGTCATTTTTTTCTGTATTTCGTTGCAAACAAGCTGAAGAATATGTTAGACTTTTCATGTGTGATTTTTCTCTGTATTTCGTTGCAAATAAACTGGAGAATGTGGGAGGCTTTTCATGTGCCTTTTTTTCCTGTATTTTGTTGCAAACAAGCTGAAGAATATGGGAGGCTTTTCATGTGTGATTTTTTTCTGTATTTCGTTGCAAACAAGCTGAAAAAGATGGGAGGCTTTTCATGTGTCATTTTTCCCTGTATTTCGCTGCAAACAAGCTGAAGAATATGGGAGGCTTTTCATGTGTCATTTTTTTCTGTATTTCGTTGCAAACAAGCTGCAGAATAGGAGGAGGCTTTTCATGTGTGATGTTTTTTTTCTGTACTTCGTTGCAAACAAGCTGAAAAAGATGGGAGGCTTTTCATGTGTCATTTTTCCCTGTATTTCGCTGCAAACAAGCTGAAGAATATGGGAGGCTTTTCATGTGTCATTTTTTTCTGTATTTCGTTGCAAACAAGCTGAAGAATATGTTAGACTTTTCATGTGTGATTTTTCTCTGTATTTCGTTGCAAATAAACTGGAGAATGTCGGAGGCTTTTCATGTGCCTTTTTTTCCTGTATTTTGTTGCAAACAAGCTGAAGAATATGGGAGGCTTTTCATGTGTGATTTTTTTCTGTATTTCGTTGCAAACAAGCTGAAAAATATGGGAGGCTTTTCATATAACATTTTTTTCTGTATTTCGTTGGAAACAAGCTGAAGAATATGGAAGGCTTTTCGTGTCTCATTTTTTTCTGTATACCGTTGTAAACAAGATGAAGAATATGGGAGGCTTTTCATGCGTCATTTTTTTCTATTTCTATAATTCGTTGCAAACAAGCTGAAGAATATGGGAGGCTTTTCATATGCAATTTTTTTCTGTATTTCGTTTCAAACAAATTGAAGCATATGGGAGGCTTTTCATGTGTAATTTTTTCCTGTATTTCCTTGCAAACAAGCTGAAGGATATTGGAGGCCCTTCATGTGTCGTTTTTTTCTGTATTTCGTTGCAAACAAGCTGAAGAATATGGTAGGCTTTTCATGTGTAATTTTTTCTGTATTTCGTTGCCAACAAGCTGAAGAATGTGGGAGGCTTTTCATGTGTCATTTTTTTTCTGTATTTCGTTGCAAACAAGCTGAAGAATATGGGAGGCTTTTCATGTGTCATTTTTTCTGTATTTCGTTGCAAACAAGCTGAAGAATGTGGGAGGCTTTTCATGTGTCATTTTTTTCTGTATTTTGTTGCAAACAAGCTGAAGAATATGGGAGGCTTTTCATGTGTCATTTTTGTCTGTATTTCGTTGCAAACAAGCTGAAGAATAGGAGGAGGCTTTTCATGTGTGATGTTTTTTTTTCTGTACTTCGTTGCAAACAAGCTGAAAAAGATGGGAGGCTTTTCATGTGTCATTTTTCCCTGTATTTCGCTGCAAACAAGCTGAAGAATATGGGAGGCTTTTCATGTGTCATTTTTTTCTGTATTTCGTTGCAAACAAGCTGAAGAATATGTTAGACTTTTCATGTGTGATTTTTCTCTGTATTTCGTTGCAAATAAACTGGAGAATGTGGGAGGCTTTTCATGTGCCTTTTTTTCCTGTATTTTGTTGCAAACAAGCTGAAGAATATGGGAGGCTTTTCATGTGTGATTTTTTTCTGTATTTCGTTGCAAACAAGCTGAAAAAGATCTGAGGCTTTTCATGTGTCATTTTTCCCTGTATTTCGCTGCAAACAAGCTGAAGAATATGGGAGGCTTTTCATGTGTCATTTTTTTCTGTATTTCGTTGCAAACAAGCTGAAGAATATGTTAGACTTTTCATGTGTGATTTTTCTCTGTATTTCGTTGCAAATAAACTGGAGAATGTCGGAGGCTTTTCATGTGCCTTTTTTTCCTGTATTTTGTTGCAAACAAGCTGAAGAATATGGGAGGCTTTTCATGTGTGATTTTTTTCTGTATTTCGTTGCAAACAAGCTGAAAAATATGGGAGGCTTTTCATATGTCATTTTTTTCTGTATTTCGTTGGAAACAAGCTGAAGAATATGGAAGGCTTTTCGTGTCTCATTTTTTTTTCTGTATACCGTTGTAAACAAGCTGAAGAATATGGGAGACTTTTCATGTGTCAGTTTTTTTATTGTAGGTTTAACGACCACTGTGAGCAACTGAATGAGCTATAAGCATTCGCCCGTCCCTAATTTAGGGTCACTGGTTCCACGGAAGGGAGAGAGCCAGTGCCGTAGGACAAACACAACAATCATGCTCCACCGGGATTCGAACCCAGACCCCTTTCGGACGAATGATCAGAGGCCATCGCTTAGACCACTGCGCCAAAGGGGCGGCCATGTGTCTTGGAGGTGAGTTCGGGCTCAATTTTAAGTGCCCGGGCCCGGATTCTTGGAAAATCTTGCTTATCAAGGCTGGCATTTATGCATTATACACTGGCCAAAGATATGGCCCAAGCAAGGATTAGTTTTAAAAGTTTAGTTCAGTTAATCCACTTCAGAATATTAATATGTTTTTAGAAATACTACTCATAAAGCCAAATGTTCTAAAATGAGGATTTGAAAATAAATAAATAGTCAACGTGCCCTTCGACCGTATCAGGGGAATCAGTAATTTTGGTAAAAACTGAAGAAAAGAAAATCGTTTAGAAACCAAAAATTCCATTCATTATTTCTTTTTGATTTCTAAATTTACTTTTATTTTGAATAAATTGCGTTATAAAACGTACAACGCCGACAGACAGTTGCAAGTGTTTGATATTTTGACTCTAGAAAACTGATCTTTGCAATATAGTTTACATAAATGCTAATTGGTAAATGTAGTTTAGAGTGATGTAGTAGAATTTGAAAAAAAAACATGTAGGGAAATTTCATAAGTTAAAAAAAAATAACGTAAAAGAATTTCAGACCAGATTATTCTGCATTTTGTAACACAAACAAAGCTTTGCGCTTAATAGTATAATAATCACAATATTATCATATATGTGTATAGTTTACAGATCAAGTTCATCATGAAACAAGAAAGATGACACCGAATTTTCGGGTGTAATTAGCACGTCTTTTAAATCCGTTCTGACGCAAATTAAGTTTGTCAAAGCTATTCAAATTTAATGGAACCGGTATGGAAAACAATAGTATCTGACGGAAGAAAGAAGTTTTTCAATCGGGTTTTTAATCCCTCAGATATTGCTGTAAATGGAATCCTGATCTTACACCCTCTGGTTGCAGACTTGTGCGTTAAGAAAAACATGAATTTATATGAGAAACATTTCGCACCCGAAACGCTCTCCGACACAGAAATAATTTTTCAAATCGGACTCATAGAAACAGAGATATCGACAAACATAAGATGTGACTTTACGTCCCCTGGTGGAAAAACAATGCATTATTTTAGGAAGAAAGTATTCGCAAAAAGTTTATCCATATGAGCCGTATCGGTCCAAGAAAAAAAAATTTAGTCGAGTTTTCAGGATCCCAGATTTTGTTACAAATGCATCAGAAGCAGATATTAACACTTATGCTCCCTGGTGGCCAAACCATTCTTTACCAGACATTAGAAATTATGTGAAAAATATTTTCCATCAGGTCTAGTATGCAATACAGGAAGAATTTTTCAAATCAGAGTTTTAGGAGCAGAAATAATACAGAAAACGCAATTTACCTTTGTGCCCCCTAGCAGAAAGTTTATGATTTACTTAAAAATTTGAATTTATATGAAAAACGTTTCGCATCGAAAACACTATCCAACAAAGAAGGAATTTTTCAAATCGGACTCTTAGAAGTACAGATATTGACAAAAATAAAATGTACATCTACGCCCCCTGGCGTAGAAACCATGCATTATTTTAAGAAGAAAATGTTTCTAAAAGGTTTGTTGGCATGAGTAGTATCGGTCTACAAACGACGCTTTTTTCAATCGAGAATTTAGAAGCTCATATTTTGCTGCAAATACATGAGAAGTTGAAATTAAGATTTGAGCCCCCTGGTGACCAAACCATTTTTTTTTACAAAAATTAGAAATTATCTGCAAAGGATTTTCCATCAGGAGCTGTATCCTGTGCAGAAAGAATTTTTCAAATCGGAGATTTAGAAGCAGAGTTTTTGGGAAAACGCAGTTTACCACTACGCCCCCTAGCTGAAAGTCTATGAATTACTTGAAAATTTTGAAATTTATATGAAAAAGTCTTGTCATTCTGAAAACACTATCCAACAAAGAAGGAATTTTTCAAATCGGACTCCTAGAAGTAGAGATATTGACAAAAATAAGATATACATCTCCGCCCCCTGGCGCAGAAACTGTGGAATATTTTAAGAAGAAAATATTCCGAAAAGATTTATCGATGTGAGTGGCATCAGTTCACGAAAGAATTTTTTCAATCGATATCTTAGAAGCTCAGATTTTATGGCAAATACATCAGAAGCAAAAATTAACGCTTACGTCTCCTGGTGGCTAAAGCATTCTTTACCAAAAATTAGAACTTATATGCAAAATATTTTCCATCACAAGGTGTAGCCGCTGAAGAAAAAAATGTTTAAATCGGAGCTTTAGAAGAAGAGTTATAGGGGAAAATGAAATTTACTTTTACGCCCCCTAGCGGAAACTCCATGTGTAATTTGAAAAAGTAGCTGTATCTAAAATACTCTTCGACATAAATGGAATCGAAAGATAAAATACATTTTTCAATCGGCTGTTTATAAGCAAATATGTGGAATAAAACGTATTTTTGAATTCGACATCATCTGCATTTACGCCCTTTAGCGGCGAAATTGTACATCGTAAAAAAAAAACGAAATGAAGGATCATCATTCCCACATTTCAAGCTTCCCAACGCAAAAAGAATTTTCAAATCTGACTAATAGTTGCAGAGATATCCTGGGTACAGACGGATGGAAGGACGGACAAACCGATAACGTAAGCACGATCTTTTTTTACAAAAGTCGTGCTAAAGAGAGAGAGAGAGAGAGAGAGAGAGATAATTGCATCTATTGCTTCAGCGCTTCAACTTGATCTTCTTTTCTCTAAAACTGGACTTGCTGCACTAAAAACCAACGTCACTCCAAAAATCGCGGGAGTGAGGAAATTTTAAAAAATAAACAACAATACTTCTAACGGCACAATTTTGGAAATTAATAGAACATTTTAAAGAGAAGATTCTTGATTTTTAATAAAATACAAAAAAATGGGAATGTGATTTTTTCCCCCAGTTTTTCGATACCAGACCTCCTTAAACTAATCCTTGCTTGGGCCATAGCTTTGGACAATGCATAATGCAAGTCTTGCTAAGCAAAATTTGTCTTGCAATGGCAGCTAGCTTAGGAAATTGAAAGTCCTTCCACCATGGTAACGAATCCACAATATATTCAACATTTGTAATTCAAACAGGCTCGGAATTACGCGTGTTGAATTAATTACAGTAATGATATTCAAGACGTGTAATTCTGAGCCCGGGCCCAAGGCCGGGCCCGGGTTTTTCTGTAGTTAATGAATTCTGAGCCCGGCCCGGGCTGGTGTCGAGCTCATCTCTAATGTGTCATTCGATATGTTTCTTGTGGATGTTTAAGTCGTAATGTCATATTTTTGATATCTAAAATTAAACTTCAAGTATCACAATATACAATCAAATTTCCCGTTCTTTCAGGAAATAAAATAAATAAGGAATCGGATTTGAAAACACAAAACTGTAAGCCTTTTGAGAAAAAGCCGAATGGTATCTTCTAGTTTGAAATTTGAAATGATATATTAAGAGACTTCGTTATTCATCTGACGCAGAGACAGAAGTTTTCCATTCATGTTAACACGAAAATTGGCATACAAGTTAGATACATTATTTTAAAATTTGGCGAATGATTTTAGATATATTATAAAAAAGTTGTTAGGAAATAGAATTAGATCTTAAAATATACAGAAATTACTGGTATCGAGATAATTTAGTATGCATGTGATAATCGCATGGGTTTCTATTAGGGCTTAATGCAACAAAACTTACATTCATTCCACTCGTTAATGTAAAATTACGTCAAAACAGGTTTGTACAATAATAATAATAGGCTGTTTCGAAGGCAGGAAAGAATGAAACACGCTATTAGATTTTTCGCTAAAGAGACAGACTACGTAACGAAACTGTTTCTTGAAATAATATTTTAATTAATTATCCCAAATTATGTGTTTCTACGATATGATATTTCGTCCTAAAAGAAACAAAAATTAAAGGAATGATACAAGTTTAATTAAACTATAAATTCATTCTCATGTCAAAACACTATTGTTCTAGTGAATGCTGTCGGACGAACAATTGATGTTTACAACCTGTGTCGGCCATGTTTCAATAAAAGATAGCTGTCGCTGCAAAATCAGAAAATTAAAATTTCGTTATGCGATAATTTAATAGTATATATATATTTTCTCAAAATAACTATTTTCTGTTTTTTTTAAGACTACAAAAAATTATGCACCACACGTTACTATTATAATTTTCAAAAGAAATATGACGGCCTAGTTCAGCTTTTGCTTTTCGTTTTCTGCAATGCAGTCTTCTTCGAAGGCATATGACAAGCAAGTTGGTCATCAAACATCCCGTGGTTTAGGCAACGTATCCATCTGCTTTAATTCTAATGGGATTCGGAAGACAGTCTCTCTATGTGAAATCTTTCGGGTTTGCATCTACCTAACGTAAATTTCCTTTCCTTAAAACCTTCCTAAAGGACAACCGTTTTGTTAGATCTCCTTAACCTTACCTCCTTTCCTGTCGGATATTTTTAATGTTATCCCAATCCCTGCTATGTCTCCCTAACGTGACCTCCTTTCTTCTGAATCTTCCTAATGTGATATTATTTTCTCTTTTCATGTAACCATTCCTTTTTATGTATATCCACGATGTGACTTCAATTTATTCTGGGTCTGTATAGCGCGACCATTCTTTTCTGCTGCTGATTTCATGAAGGTAATTTGAATGCCATAATCTCTTTATTCATAATCGATCCGATAGGCCTGCTATAATGAAAATACCTTGCTTCGCAAGAGAACTGTAATCTTAAACAGAACTAAAATCAGATTTCATTCGAGGAACATATAAATTGTGAGACACGAATGGTTAAGTTAAAATATTGCACGATGTTTCTGAAGCTACATTGGTAAACAGACATATTTATCTTCTGGATACTTTTACAACACCGTTGCTAACTAATAATAGCCGACAATGATATGTGCAACGAAACCTCTCTTTAATGGAAGAACACCTCGACGTAACCCAAAGTGGCAACTTCTGTAAAAGCTTTGAGGCGTAAAGATGCTCGATTAATAGGAGATAAGAATGTTTGCACTTCTCTCCTTATTTTTCCTGCTGCCTTCTTTGTGCTTCAGGAGAGAAACGTGAAACTTTCTGGTGTGAACGAGATGCTTGTTGTGTCTGTGCACGCCATAGGCGTAGTGTGACCAAAAATGTGGACGGAGCTCAAATAAGGGTAAACTGATTTTTCCTTTGGGGTAGGAAGAGCTCGAATAAGTGTAACGTGATGATTTACATTTAGGAGAACGGGGGGGGGGGGAACCACACGAAAAAGTGTAAATTTTGGGGAGCCAATTCTTTAAAACAGTTTCTGCGTGTCACAAAATTTGAATCTTTTAAGTGCATAACAAACTGTTTTGTTATGCATTACTCCTCAACCACTGCTGATAATGAAGGATGATGAACAGTCCCGCTTATCTTTGATAAGATGCTGAGTTTTTTTAAAATAAAATCCTATTCTTTATTACAAATTATTTTAAATATGACACATCTTGTTACCGATACATGAATAATGTTATACATGAGTTTTCTACTTTGATCGCATTTTGCTGTGGTTTTATTTCCTTATAAAAAAGAGTCACAGCCAAATCTTAAAGGTGAACATACCGGTGTGCTTGTATGTGTTACAAGGTTTTTGAACTTAGCGACTTTATTAAACGTAGCGACTTTATTAAACCTCCAACTCATATTTGCCGCCCCATCGTAAGCTTGCCCTCGAAATTAAATTTTCTAAAGTTGGGGCATATACCCCCGTGCCGCCCCCCCCCCCTGACGCTACGCCTATAATGCACGACATTAGTATTTGTATTTTACATAAACCATTATTCATTTGATGTTTTTCATGTATTATCAGTAGAATGGTTCTCTGTGCTAATGTTTGACACTTAGGAATGTCTACTAGTCATTTTAAAAATTAAAAGAGTTTGCCCGTTCACAGATTAAAAAACGCAAAGTCAATTTTACGTAGTATGTTATTTATAAATACGAGTATTTCTCTATAACGCATTTGTGTATCTGAATTTCTAATACCTGCAGTATTATGCTCTTCCTTTTAACTGCTGGATCGACGTATATGTGGATTCACTGTATGTATCTATGAAAAAGGCAGAAGTCGCTCGATTAATACGTTATCTTTTCCTTCTCTTATGTGTGTCTGAACAGATGGGATGTCAGTAGGAACACTTAGGGATTCCATTTTTTCTTCGTAAGTTAAATTGTTAGTAAAGCCCTATGGGCCTCCATTACGTTGCTGTTAATAAATTGAATGACAAGAGCTCTGTTGAGTTTGCGATGAACTGGCCAGACGCAGGGAGCTTTCTAAGAAGTTTTCTGAGTTTATATTGGAATTTCGAAATCTCTGAGATCTGAAATCGTCACTTTTAATCAAATTTGATGATGGCGTCTTCATATGCGTTGTTTATTGTCTAGGGATATGTTAAAGCAAAGCTAAAGTTCGGAACTACCGAACCTAATTTCTTTCAAAAATAATATGAATTCCTTCCTTTCTTAAGAAATTGTTAATTTTCGAGTTGAAAACAATCAGGTGCATTGTATGGATGAATCATCATTAGACTGATGATTATTGCTAAGCAATTATAACTTTTCCTCGCATGCATATTTCTTAAATACTTGAATCAAGAATTTTACAAAAGAGTTCGTATTTCAATTACATACATGTTTGCTAAGTGTTATTAAAATTCAGGAGATCAGTTTTACTCTGGTTTCTAATAAACGATCGATGTTACACTTTTGTTATATATAGCAAGCCTGTAGTAATAACTCTCAAGTTCCAAACACATCTTTCTGTTTTTGACAATGAGCGACATTTTACAAAATTCATTGCCATTTTAAAAATCACACAACGAATAAAAAGTTTCAGAAAATATGCTTTACCTATTCTATATGAGTCTCTCCAACTTTACTCTCCAACAAGTATTGGTAAAATACGCAAAATTTGCATTTTCGAATAAGTAAACCTCAAACTTAAGCGCACTTACCATGACGGCAGAGTCATATTAACTATATATTTAAATACAGAAAGAACGACAGAAGGAAGCATCATATACATAATTTCCTATCGGGGATAGTTTAGTCCTCAGCGTTCTCGCTTTTTTTTTTTTTTTTTTTTTTTTTTGTTGTCATAGTATCTTTGTCCCCACGAAAGGTGATACTCTTTTCCAATTAAAATGCGGAAATGCGAAAAAGGATAGTCTGGTCTCTTGTCTGTTTTAAACGAGTTATGTACTACCTGCCATCTGATTACTCATCACCGCTCTATTATTCTTTCCAAAACCTTTCAGCTAATAGATTTCATGTTTTCTGGCATAGTCATCTTTTTGAGCGAAACTGGTTATCAGAATAAAACATTCCTTCACTAAAATAAAATACAAAATACAAACAATAGAAGATTTATGCCGAGAATCTGAAGGAATTTGTCGTACGAAGCTGTTATGCGTACATGTATGCTGTTCGCATCAAATTACGTGTGATATCGATCCACATACAACAGTTGAAACATTAAATTAATTATCAGTTGAGATTTTTTATTGTAGTACAGAATCACTGGGCTTTTCAAATTTTCTGGAGAACACCGAAGTATGAAAAGTCCAATGCCAGTACTGAATCTTCATTTTTCGATGAAAAGGCCTAACTCTGGGGAATTTTGCCACTCATGTATTTTGGGAAGATAAAAAATAATTATGATAGTATTTTTTCACCAGGTAAGTTTTCGGAAATGACGATCAACAACTATATTTATTCTGAGGAAAAATGCGTTATCGCAACAGCTATTAAAATTAAGCGGTGTAAGTCACCTTAGGGACCTAGTAGTCCGAGGCGCTCATATCTGGATAGTCATCAAGGATACAAATGGGTTCGTGACTCGAATTACTAATGGCAGCAAAAATTAACAAATTAAGAAGGAGACTCTTTAGAAGACTTAAAGTTGCTCTTGGGAGTCATCAACCTCTGAATGAAAAAATCGCTATGAATGAGAAATTACGAGCACAAAGCGAACACTAGGTTGTGCTAATCATATCAAAAGTGTCCCAATTTTCTCTGCGAGCTTTTAGAATACACCAACAAGAAGATCATTATTCAAGGAATATTTCTTATGGGAAAACCCATATATTTTCCACCAGATGTCAAATCAATTAAAAACATTTTCGGCTACTAAATATTCTGTTAAAACCCCAGTTTGAGTACTTTCCTTTCAAAACATTTCGGAAAAGAGCGCCAAAGAATACAATATGCTACAAATAGTGTTGTGATCTCATAGAAATGTAGCCAAAAGTCTAAGTATTACATTTTAATAAGCAGAATGTATATCCTTGCGAGGTTGCGTTGCAGACAACAGGTGCATCACGTGTAAGCGAAAAGAACGTGGAACACCTTTAACATTCCACTGCCAGGTTTCCTTGGAAATCTGCTTATATTCCATACAAAGGCCTATCCTGAATTTTACCAGTGCGATTGCACTTAAAGAACGATTTTTCAAATGACTTCCTGTTTAATTTCACAAGTGTTCCTTCAGTTTCGAAGGGAGGTCTCTGGTATCTGATATTCTTACTGTCAAACCAAGTCGTTTTAATCCTTTTTTGTGTGATTTAGAGCGTTGTCTTTTCTAAATGATGTGGAAGATCACCGTAGAATTCTACAGATGCGGATAATGTAGGGTTTTTCAGGAAATGGAGATATACCTCTGTGTCTATAGAATTATCAATCCTACATCAATGAAAGAAAAAGAAAACACAGAAATTTTGCCGTTGTTATGTCAATGCTTTACTCGCAGAACAACGCAGTTATATCAACTAGCGCTTTCCAAGTTCCGGAAGGACTTGTTTTCTTATCTCACGAAAATAGATAGTGACGAAATTATTGCTTCAAAGGGTTCTAACTTTCCACCTTCACACAAAGGTGTTTAATATTGAGTGCAATAGATCTTAGAACCCTTTTTGAGAAATAACGAGTTTTCCTTGAAGAGATTTTACTTTGGTATTTTTTATTTGTTTTGGAGCTTTGTTCTGTACCAGTGATCCGCAACTGAAGGTTCCTCAAGTGTTGTATCCAAAAAGGTGTATTTTTCTTGTGTATAGTCTTTCGTAAAATATTGATCAGCTAACTGCGAAATCATTTTGAATATAAATGTTATATGCTTACTTAGGATATTCTTATACTAACTGTTAAAAGGAAAGGCGAGGGTGGTGGCTAGAATTCCAGACTTACTGCTAAACATCAGTTGCGGTCGCCCGAGTATTTTCTGTTGGAAATTTAAAGTCTCCCGTGAGGAACAATATGGGCTATACGTAGTCGTCCGTCCCTAATTTAGTACCACTCGTTCCAGAGAAGGAAGGAAGCCAGTCCGATAACACAAACAAACCACTCATACTTTATCCGAGATTCGAACTTGGATTCATCTCGGGCGAATAATTAGAAGCCAGCACCTCGTACTAATCCGCCACAGTAGGGGATCATCAAATTAACAGAGCGTGTTCTCTATCTACTGAAATCTATATGCAGTACGAAAGATGAGGAAAACAAAACACAAAAAAACAGAAAATCGTCCCTTTAATGGCAATATACATTTTTTTTTTGTGGGTTTGGAAAAAGAATTATTAAGCATTATTAGGCGCCTGGCACTTTTAATGTTTAACGTATGTCCAACACCAAGAAAATTAGACACTTCAGGTCTTTCAAAAGAGTCACTAAGCAAGTCCATTTTTTATTGTTTAATTTTGAGTCTTAATAAATACTTATGCTTGTCTTTTAGTTTAAAATTTTAAGAGTAGCGATCGTTCTTTGGTTCCACTTATAATGTAGCAAATTTAGGCAAAAAAAAAAAAAAAAAAAAAAAGCAAAATAAACTCCAAAGCTCACTAAACCCACCGTTTTCTTAGAGCTTTATCCTTACGAAAATACTACATTACGGGATAACCGATTACCTAGAGGTATCTGAGGTACCTAGGCCAAAACGATTGAGAATCACTGTTCTACACTGTCGAGCTGGGCAAGTTGGGTTCCACATAAATCCCTATACTTGGTATCAATGTTAATTAATATATGAAAACGCGTATAGGTTGGAGAAGTTATCCTGTGACATGTCACATATCGCTCCTACGCCTGTGACATACCTACCACAGAGGTGACGCACATGGCAAGACGGAAAAGTTACAACGGCAAATTCCATTGGTGTTGCATCATTTGGAAAGCATTCGGCTCCGAAAAAAAAAAAAAAAAAAAAAAAATGATGCGGACTCCATTTCTGCCACCGGCAAATGAATTTTACGCTATATTGGTGCCCAGACGTAAAGTGAATCTCCTGGACATTGGGTTCTTCCACACATCATCTGGAATTAGTCATAATTCCTTTTTCTATAGAAAGCTCTCCTTCAAGCGTGGTTTACCGGCTGACCCGAATACCGACGATTCTGTCCCAACCCTTTCTCAGGGGGAAGGGGGTAAATATATCTGACACACCTGTCTCAGAGGTGACGCACATGGCAAGACGGAAAAGTTTCAGCGAAGAACTTCGTCGGTGTACCTTAATTGGTAAAGCACTCGGTTCCCGAGCAGAAGAACCCGGTTTCGATTTCCGCCAACGGCAAATGGCATTTACGCTATAAGTCCTACGGATATCTTGTTATTTAGAAGTAGTTACTGTGTTCAATTGGAATTCCCCAGAGCCAAAGCAAACAAGCAAAATTTAAACGAATTAAAATCGGTGTAATTGTTTCGCGAAGACAGTAGTGATACTTCTCATACCTAACCGAAATAAAATTTACTAGCGTCCAAAATGTGGCCTACTTCTGATGTAATATTCTAACACATTATTGACATTATTTACAGGATATATGCTGATGCAAGAGTAATGAATCTGAATTCTCACTTGTTATTGAGACCAACATAAACATCTTAATATTTTTGTATGCAAATTTGCGAGTTCCGAAAAGTTAGACAAATGCTAGGGTGAAAGACGTACGTTTCTGGACACTCCGGTTATACGTCAATTCGTCGCGTGCGTCAATTCGTCGACTGCGTCAATTCGTCGCGTTTACAGATTTTGGTGACATACAAAACGAATGCAGGAAAACGTACGATTTCGAACGTCTTCCTCCCTGAACAAATTTATAAAGTTTGGACACTCAGACTGGATAGGAATATTACGCTTTTTCTTTGGCACTAAAAATATTAGACGGCAGAAGGTTTTTGGAAGGGGTCAGGGCCCTGTTGGTCAGACCCCCCATATACAAAATTTTCGTAAAATCTACAGTTTTCAATTCAGACACACCAAATCAGGTATCCTATCTCATGGTACCCTAACTTAGACGGTTGTCGGGTTTTGGAACGCGTTAAGGCCCGGAGGGGGTCAGAGCACCCCACCCCACCCCACCCCACCCCACCCCCACATACATACAAAATTTTCGTGAAATCTAGTTTTCATTTCAGAACCATCAAATTTGGTATAATTAAACTCTAACTTAGACGCTAAACGGTTTTTAGAAGGGGTTGGAGCCCGGGGGTCAGAGCCCCCCCCCCCTCATAAAAATTTCGTAAAATCTACAGTTTTCATTTTAGAACCACAAAATTTGGTATACTATCTCATGGTACTCTAACTTAGACGGTACACCGTTTTGGAACGGGTCAAGGCTCGGGGGTCAGAGCCCCCCACATACAATTTTTTTTTAAAACTACAGTTTTCAATTCAGAACCACCAATTCCGGTATACTATCTCATGGTACTCTAACTTAGACGCTAGACGATTCTTTGAAGGCGATGCAGCCCGGGGGTAAGGGCCCCCTCATAAAAAATTCGCAAAATCTACAGTTTTCAATTTAGAACCACCTAATTTGGTATACTATCTCATGGTACTCTAACTTAGACGCTAGACGGTTTTTTAGAAGTTGTTGGAGCCCGGGGGTAAGTGCCCCCAGTCATAAAAAATAGGTGCATTTCACCAGCCCCCACCACGGAATTTTTTAATTTTTCAGACACCATTCGTTTGTACCACGTATGAACCGGAATGAACTCGGTTTTTTTCGTTTGAACCGCAAAAGTTTTGGAGATATTTAAAAAACAAAGTGGGGGGGCTGGTGAAACGATAGCCCCCCACCATGGAATTTTTGAATTTTTTTTGCACCATTCGTTTGTACCACGTAAGAACCGGAATGAACTCAATTTTTTTCGTTTGAACCGCAATAGTTTTTGAATTATTTAAAAAACAAAGTGGGGGGCCGGTGAAATGGTACCCCCAAAAAATAGATATTTCAAATTTCAGCATAGCCATTCGTTAATAAATCGTATGAACCGGAATGAACTCCATTTTCATCGTTTCAACCACAATAGTTTTTGAGATATTTAACAAATATTATTGAGAATTTGCATATAAATATAGGAGGCCGACCATTTCACCAGCCCCCCTACCATGGAAATTCAAAATTTCGAAATAGCCATTCGTTAGTAAATCGTATGAACCGGAATGAACTCCATTTCTATGGTTTGAACCGCAACAGTTTTTGAGATATTTAAAAAATAATATTGAGAATTTGCATATATACAGAAAGACCGACCATTTCACCAGCTCCCCACCATCGAAATTCAAAATTTCAAAATAGGCATTCGTTAGCAAATCGTGTGAACTGAAAAGAACTCCATTTTCATCGTTTGAACCGCAATAGTTTTTGAGATATTTAAAAAATAATGTTACAGGCCTATCATTTCACCCCCCCTCATCATGAAAATTCAAAATTCCGAAATAGCCATTCGTTAGTAAATCGTATGAACAGGAATGAACTCCATTTTTATCGTTTGAACCGCAATAGTTTTTGAAATATTTAATAAATAATAGAATTTACATATACGCACAGAGACCGACCATTTCACCAGCCCCCCACCCCCATGCAAATTCAAAATTTCAAAATAGCCATTCGTTAGCAAATCGTATGAACCGAAAAGAACTCCATTTTCATCGTTTGAACCGCAATAGTTTTTGAGATATTTAAAAAAGAATGTCACAGGCCTACACCATTTACCCCCCCTTCATCATGGAAATTCAAAATTCCGAAATAGCCATTCGTTAGTAAATCGTATGAACAGTAATGAACTCCATTTTTATCGTTTGAACCGCAATAGTTTTTGAGATATTTAAAAAATAATATTGAGATTTTGCATATATACAGAGACCGACCATTTCACCAGCCCCCCACCATGGAAATTCAAAATTTCAAAATAGCCATTCGTTAGCAAATCGTATGAACCGAAAATAACTCCATTTTCATCGTTTGAACCGCAATAATTTTTGAGATATTTAAAAAAGAATGTTACAGGCCATTTCATCCCCCCTCCCCCCTCATCATGGAAATTTGAAATTCCGAAATAGCCATTCGTTAGCAAATCGTATGAACAGGAATGAACTCCATTTTTATCGTTTGAACCGCAATAGTTTTTGAGATATTTAAAAAATAATATTGAGAATTTGCATATATACAGAGAGACCGACTATTTCACCAGCCCCCCCCCCCATGGAAATTCAAAATTTCAAAATAGCCATTCGTTAGCAAATCGTATGAACCGATAATAACTCTATTTTCATCGTTTGAACCGCAATAGCTTTTGAGATATTTAAAAAAGAATGTCACAGGCCTACACCATTTACCCCCCCCTTCATCATGGAAATTCAAAATTTCAAAATAGCCATTCGTTAGCAAATCGTATGAACCGAAAAGAACTCTATTTTCATCGTTTGAACCGCAATAATTTTTGAGATATTTAAAAAAGAATGTTACAGGCCATTTCATCTCCCCCTCCCCCTCATCATGGAAATTCAAAATTTCCGAAATAGCCATTCGTTAGCAAATCGTATGAACTGAAAAGAACTCCATTTTCATCGTTTGAACCGCAATAATTTTTGAGATATTTAAAAAAGAATGTTACAGGCCATTTCATCTCCCCCTCCCCCCTCATCATGGAAATTCAAAATTCCGAAATAGCCATTCGTTAGCAAATCGTATGAACTGAAAAGAACTCCATTTTCATCGTTTGAACCGCAATAATTTTTGAGATATTTAAAAAAGAATGTTACAGGCCATTTCATCTCCCCCTCCCCCCTCATCATGGAAATTCAAAATTCCGAAATAGCCATTCGTTAGCAAATCGTATGAACTGAAAAGAACTCCATTTTCATCGTTTGAACCGCAATAATTTTTGAGATATTTAAAAAAGAATGTTACAGATCATTTCATCCCCCTCCCCCTCATCATGGAAATTTAAAATTCCGAAATAGCCATTCGTTAGTAAATCGTATGAACTGAAAAGAACTCCATTTTCATCGTTTGAACCGCAATAATTTTTGAGATATTTAAAAAAGAATGTTACAGGCCATTTCATCTCCCCCTCCCCCTCATCATGGAAATTCAAAATTCCGAAATAGCCATTCGTTAGCAAATCGTATGAACTGAAAAGAACTCCATTTTCATCGTTTGAACCGCAATAATTTTTGAGATATTTAAAAAAGAATGTTACAGGCCATTTCATCTCCCCCTCCCCCCTCATCATGGAAATTCAAAATTCCGAAATAGCCATTCGTTAGCAAATCGTATGAACTGAAAAGAACTCCATTTTCATCGTTTGAACCGCAATAATTTTTGAGATATTTAAAAAAGAATGTTACAGGCCATTTCATCTCCCCCTCCCCCCTCATCATGGAAATTCAAAATTCCGAAATAGCCATTCGTTAGCAAATCGTATGAACTGAAAAGAACTCCATTTTCATCGTTTGAACCGCAATAATTTTTGAGATATTTAAAAAAGAATGTTACAGGCCATTTCATCTCCCCCTCCCCCCTCATCATGGAAATTCAAAATTCCGAAATAGCCATTCGTTAGCAAATCGTATGAACTGAAAAGAACTCCATTTTCATCGTTTGAACCGCAATAATTTTTGAGATATTTAAAAAAGAATGTTACAGATCATTTCATCCCCCTCCCCCCTCATCATGGAAATTTAAAATTCCGAAATAGCTATTCTTTAGTAAATCGTATGAACAGGAATGAACTCCATTTTTATCGTTTAAACCGCAATAGTTTTTGAGATATTTAAAAAATAATATTGAGAATTTGCACATATACAGAGAGACCGACCATTTCACCAGCCCCCACCCCCATGGAAATTCGAAATTTCAAAATAGCCATTCGTTAGCAAATCGTATGAACCGAAAAGAAATCCATTTTCATTGTTTGAACCGCAATAGTTTTTGAGATATTTAAAAAAGAATGTCACAGGCCTACACCATTTACCCCCCTCCCCTTCATCACGGAAATTCAAAATTCCGAAATAGCCATTCGTTAGTAAATCGTATGAACAGGAATGAACTCCATTTTTATCGTTTGAACCGCAATAGTTTTTGAGATATTTAAAAAAATAATATTGAGATTTTGCATATATACAGAGAGACCGACCATTTCACCAGCCCCCCACCAAGGAAATTCAAAATTTCAAAATAGCCATTAGTTAGCTAATCGTTTGAACCGCAATAGTTTTTGAGATATTTAACAAATAATGTTAGAGGCCTACCATTTCACCCCCCCCTCATCATGGAAATTCAAATTTCCGAAATAGCCATTCGTTAGTAAATCGTATGAACAGGAATGAACTCCATTTTTTTCGTTTGAACCGCAGCAGTTTTATTTTTATTGGAGATTTAACGACCACCGTGAGCAACTCAATGGGCTATAAGCAGTCGCCCGTCCCTAATTCAGAGTCACTGGTTCCAGGGAAGGGAGAGAGCCAGTGCCGTAAAACAAACACAACATTCATGCCTCACCGGGATTCGAACCCGGACCCTGTTCGAACGAATGATCAGAGTCTGTCGCTTAGACCACTGCGTCACCGGAGCGGCCAACAGTTTTTGATAGATTGAAAAAAAAAAAGTTTGAGAAAATTGGGGGACGACCATTGCACACACCCCCATGGAAAAATTCAAAATTTCAAAATAGCCATTCGTTAGCAAATCGTATGAACCGAGGGGAAATCCATTTTCATCGTTTGAACTACAACAGTTTTTGAGAAAAAAATAACAATATTGAGAACTTTTGTATATATATATTCGAGACCGACCATCACTCCCCCCTCTCCCCATGTAAATTCATTAAAAATTTCAAGATAGTCATTCGTTAGTAAATGGTGTGAACCGGAATAAACGCCATTTTCATAGTTTGAATAGCAATAGTTTTGGAGATGTTTAAAAAAGAATGTTAGTAGCCCACGATTTCACCTGCCTCCCCCCCCGCCCACCCCAACCTGGACATTTCCCATTTCAGGATAGCTATTCGTTAGCATGGTGTGAATCAGAAAGACCTTCTTCATCGTTCGAATCTTGATAGTTTTTGAGATATTTGTAATAAGGGTAATGGACGATAATGAAGAAGTAATTTGTTTTGCACAAAGTCTTTCATTCGTTCCTGACATTAGCTGAAAGAACTCCCCGTTTCTAGCTTTGAACCCCAGCAGTTGAAAAGACATTCCAAAAACAACGTGACGTTGCTTTATTAGGTATCGAGGACTAGTACACAGGAGAACGGAAAATAAATGGCATGATAAAACAATAAGAATAACGGTACTGGACGAGCAGCACAAAGCAGTCTGTAAAAGCCAATCAGGACATACAAAGATAAACGAAGCTGAACGAGCAGCACAAGGCAATCTGTGATAGGCGAAGCACATTGGAACAGTCACTGAGCAGAAGGAACGACGGACATGGAGATGGAGAATACATCGAACTGGAGGCTGCTTTTCATGCTCCGGGGCGCAGCATGAAAAGCAGAAAACGAGGTGCAACAGATAACACTTGCAAAGATGGCATGGTGTAGGTAACAGTATGGGACAATCAATTAGCATGAGGCAAAGCAATAACGGTAAGTATCTGACGAGATGAGTCACACTGGATGAGCAAGTAACGTAGCACAACAGTAGAAGGTATGCTGAGGCACATGGCATGACATAAGACAAATACTCGACGAGACAGGAAAAACACCTGAAAAAACTAACTGGGTGCGAACAGCAACATAGGGCAATCCAGGACAGTGACGAAAGGTATAAGAGAAGAATCGCGCATAACAATGCACACAGGAAGAAGCTCTGTGAACAAAACGATGTGACTGGTTCACGGAAGTAGGCACCGGGCGGATGTTTGAAAGAACCGAGATGTGGAGAAAACATGGCGGTACATAGGATACAACGGAAAGAAAAAGGTTGGGTACAACGCATACCAGAAACATGCAAAGGAGTAAGACGGAACAGCAGCAAAGGCAAAGACGGCAGGAAGCGAAACATCATGCAAATGCAGACAGAAACTAATCGGTCAGAACCAGATCAATGAGGCGATTTTGAGTATCACCAAGGTAGCAATTAAGAAAACTTTAATAACGAAATATCTCAGGGGTAAGATCTCGTGAGGTCAACGAAAACGTGGAGGAAGCAGCGAATATCCTCGATCATATTCGAGTAATCAGCTGGATCGTGTGAGTCAAGAAGGGGATCCAAACCAGCGTCACAAGAAGAGGCAAAGAACAAGGGTTGGCAGCATCTGGGAAGAGAATCTTCGAATACCCAGGGACAGCTTGGAGGCGAGCGACAATTGCAGTGGAAACGGAGGGAGTACCAATAAGTTCGGCGAAAGCAGCAACAGTAGAATTAGGAGCGGAACCTGAAGAACGATGAAGAAAAGGCTGAGCGACTGCGGTTTGCTTAGTACGAGTCTCTCGATTAGAGCGACGACGGCACTTCTTATTAGAAGCAGTACCAACAGGGACGTGGTGATGAAGAAGGAGTAACCGACAGCAAGTGAGAAGTCTGACAAGGAAGATCTGGATCATGTGCGCATAACGCAAGCAAAGAGGCAACTGATGGGGCAACAGGAGCTGGTGAAGGTGAGGCTTCACACAAATCCAGAAGAGTAGCTGTGCTGGAAAGCGGGGACCGATCACGGGACAAGAAATCGAAAGGAAGGCAACAATACTAGAGGCATCAGAAGAGCTCGGAGAAGGTGAAACGGGCGGAGGGCACACCGGAGTACTGGAACGGCTGAAGAAAGGATGAGCGTCTGAGGGTGGCGAGGCTGACGTACACAGCGAAGATGATGGAGCAGAGAATCCTGTGGTTGGAATTGACGAGGTGACGTGCGAAAACAAAGAAGGCAGCACCTGAACAGGCGGAGAAAGGTCGGCAACGGGATGTGACAAAGCACAGACAACAGACGACGAAGAAGAAAGCAAGACAGACGAAGGCACCGAAGCAGGAGCAGTAGATCCAGATGTATCCACAAGAGGCAACGCTAGTAGAGAAGGGAAAAGACATGCAGAGGAAGGCAACGACAATCGAGATGGAGACTAAGAAGGTGGAAGCGAAACAAGTGCAGGCGTGGTGACCGGAAGTGAAGAAGGGGGTTCTGTGATGGGCACTTAAGCAGCCGTTGAGGAAGAACAAGAAGAGGTGAGCGGACACTGCAAGAGATGATGACCAGGCGTTTTACATGAGAAGCAATGATACGCAGTGAACACGTTTATAACGACATTGTGATGAACACAAAGCACCTGGAAAGCAGTGGGGCAGGAAGTAATGGAGTCCATATCAGGGAAGAGAACTAAGGCTTGGCGTCGGAAGCCTAAATAAGGACGATCACCTTGATCGGCGGGGAGCGCGCGCGAATAACACAAGCAATGCGCCCACAAAGAGAAAGAAATGCATGTAAAACCGTCGTCGGGGCTGACGTTCGCAAACGGAGGACTTTGCTCAGACATTTGTTACAGTTCAAACTGTGGTTACGAAGATACTGCAATATCGGAAAGTATGTTTAAAATTAATCCTGCGGATGCTGACTGACCACCATAAGGAATAATGTATGGGTTGGAGTTTGAACCACTTGCTGCGTTACAAAGCAGAGGGTGATGCATTTATATCGCGCTTAGTGGCAGGTGACGAATCGCGGTGCCACCACTTTGAGCCATCCAGCAAACCAGCGAGCATGCAATGGAAACATCCCGGATCACCAAAACACATAAAATTCAAGTCACAGGACTCCGCCGGGGAGGTTATGCTGAGCGCATTTTTTGACCATGAAGGGCTTTTGTTGGTGGACTTTAAAGAGCCTCACGTGAACAGCAATGCCAACCACTACATCGACACAGTGGACAAGTTGCATAAAGCAATCAAGAATGGGTGACCTGGCATGCTTTCGCGTGGTGTGATTCTGTTGCACACATTATGCAGGATGCGCTAGCACGGAAAGGGTGAGAGGTTCTGCACCACCCAGCCTATAGCCCGGATCTGTCAACATGTGACTTTCATGTTGACAGATCCAAATGGTTCAAGGAGAAACTAAAGTTCCTCTTTCCAGACGGTATGCGTCGTCTTTCCCAGCAATGGGATGCGTCGTCTTTCCAAGCAATGGGATGCGTGTTAATTCTGCCACACCTGCGATTGTAACTCTTCGTTCGTTTATATATATATATATATATGGAATGTAAGGTCAGGTGATGCGTAACATCACAGCCTCTCCTTGACAAATGTCAACCCCGCCTTCTCGTGGTGCATCCTGTTCCCACTAAAGGGGCTCTGACGACCTCCAATAGCGGTATACCTATACCATCGGGATTAGAGGAAATGCTATCCCACACTCACCAACCCGCTTGGCCAGCGTGGTGAGTTATGGCCAAACCCCTCCAAAATGACTCTACAACTTAAATCTTGGCCCTCAGTCTCCGGCAGCTCGAATGTACCTGGCCAAGGCTGCGGCCAGTGCGACATGAAGGCAGAGGGTGCTAAGAATACTTGGAGGACCGGACTAGGCTGCCATCTGATACTGACCTTGCTTACTTACAATGGATGGTCCCTATCTCCTGATTCAAGGCTTCTTGAATTGGAAGAGGAACTACAAAGGATCAAGTGGGACATCGTCGGGCTAAGTGAGGTAAGGAGAAAAGGAGAAGATCTTATTGAACGGAAAAGTGAACATCTCCTCTACTATCGTGGGACACATATTGGCAGAACTAGTGGTGTTGGATTTATAATAAACAAGAAACTGAAGTATAAAGTTGCAGAAGTTGAAAGTGCCTCTGACAGAACTGCGCGACTCGTTATCCAACTCTCGAGAAGATACAAGGCTCAGATTATTCAAACTCATGCACCCACCACAATTCATCCTGAAGAAGAAATTGAAGAATTTTATGAGGAAATTCGTCATCTAAATAATAAAGGTAAGCACCACTTGAAGATAATTATGGGAGATTTCAATGCAAAAATAGGGCAACGGCAACAGAATGAAACTTCAGTAGGTAAATTCGGTCACGGCAACAGAAACCAGCGTGGAAATACTCTCGTAGAGTTTGCAGAGGCAGAAGGGTTTTTCATCTTTAACTCCTTTTTCAAGAAAAAGCCACACGGGAAATGGACATGGAGACATCCAAATGGGATAACAAATGAAATTGATTTTATTATGTGTAACAAAAAATTCATCATAGGAGACTGCAGTGTGCTGAACAAGTTCAACACAGGTAGTGACCATAGATTGGTGAGATGTAAGATGCACCTCAACACTAAACTCGAACGTGGCAAGCTCATAAGACAAACAAAATGTATTGACATAACCAACCTTAAAAAACACCATAATACCTTTAAGTTGGAACTAAAGAACAGATTCTCTGCTTTAGAACGCCTAACATCTGAAGAAGTGGATATTTCTGAAGTTAAAAGAAAAGTAACCAAAACTCTTATGGAAACACCAACAAAATGAGCTGGGTCTAAGAACAAGTTGCATGTGTACAAATTATCAGGAAAAACCAAAATGTTGATGCAAAAAAGAAGAGAGATAAGGACAACTAAAGAAGATGTGACTTCCAAAGTGGAATATATAGAGCTATGCAAGACAGTACAAAAAATTATCACTAAAGACGTAAGGAAATTCAACTGCGAACTAGTGAGGAAAGCAATTGAAAACAACCAAGGCCTAAAGATAGCAAAGCGACATCTCAGTAAGGGAAGAAAACAGATTATGGCACTGAGCAAAGAAAATGGTTCTGTAACAAAAAATAGAGGCGAAATTTTGACAAGAGTGAAAGATTTCTACTCCAAATTATATGAAAGGGATGATACATGTTCTCCAGACATCATGAAAGGTACCAGTACCAGAGTTCTTCCAGTCCTCCCAGCAGAAGTTGCGCATGCAATCAAGAACATGAAGCGGGGGAAAACTCCAGGAGAAGATGGAATTACTGTAGACATCATACAAGAAGCAAGTGGAGAAATCGAAACAGTACTCGCCCAAATTTTCACTCGATGCCTTAATGAAGGGAAGATTCCTGAGGATTGGAACAACGCTACAATGATCCTGCTACATAAAAAAGGTGACATTGAGGATCTCAGGAACTACAGACCTATCAGCCTCCGATCAGTGGTTTATAAAATCTTCACTAAAGTTCTTTCACACCGCTTAAAGGTAACACTGAACATGGCTCAACCGAGAGAACAAGCTGGATTCAGGAGTGTCTACAGCACAATAGATCATATCCACGTACTGAGAGAACTAATTGAAAGAGCGAAGGAATATGAACTTCCATTGTGCATGGCTTTTATCGATTATGAAAAAGCCTTTGATTCGGTGAAACCATCAGCAGTTACAATGGCTCTGAAATCCTGCGGTATTGAAGATGCATACATTAATATTATTAATAACATCTATGAAAATGCAAGTGCAAAGATTCGGCTGTTTGAGAATACAGCACACATAAAAATTGGAAAGGGAGTGAGACAAGGTGACAACATATCTCCCAAACTCTTTAATGCTACATTGGAAAATGTCTTTCAATCACTGAACTGGGAAAATAAAGGGATAAAGATTAATGGAGATTATCTAACTCACCTTCGTTTTGCTGATGACGTAGTCATTTTTGCAACTACCCCATCAGAGCTGCAGAGTATGATCCAAGAACTTGATGACAAGAGTAAAGAAGTGGGATTAAATATAAACTTTCAGAAGACAAAAGTGATGTACAATGCTTTTACAAGAAAAGAAGATTTATCGATTGATGGAGAAAAGCTGGAGATACAAGTTACGTACGTTATCTTGGACAGCAGATATCAAGTGAGGGTCACATTGATGGAGAAATTAATCAGCGTATAAAACTTGCCTGGAGAGCTTTTTGAAGAAACATCATAATTTTTAAGAGCAATATGCCATTATGTCTTAAAAGAAAAGTGTTTGATCAATGCATCTTTCCAGTGCTTACGTATGGTGCAGAGACGTGGACCTTAACTAAAAGAGACATACAAAGGCTGCAGACAACTCAAAGCAGCATGGACAGGTGCATGCTTGGTGTAACCAATAGAGATAAGAAGAGGAACTCGTGAATCCGAAAAATGACGAGAGTGGAAGACATCATGATCAGAGTAAAATCCCTGAAATGGCAATGGGCTGGACATACATTCAGAAGGACAGACCATCGATGGACAGCCGAAATTATAGATTGGATTCCAAGGGACAGGAAAAGACCCAGAAGAAGACCACATGGGAGATGGGTGGATGAAATTCGAAAGTATGCGGGAGTGACATGGAAGAGACTGGCACAAGACAGACCGTTGTGGAGGAAATTTGGGGAGACCTTCGTCCAGCAGTGGATTGATAATGGTTGACAATGATATATATATATCATCATCATTGTCAACTGCTTTGAATCCACTACTGGATGAATGTCTCCCTAAGTTTGTTCCACAATTGTCTGTCTTGAGCGTGTCTCCTCGATGACACACCTCTACCCTTTCGAATTTCATCCATCAATCTACCATAGGGTCTTCTTCTGGGTCTTTTCCTGTCCCTCGAAATTCATTCTAAAATTTCGGTTTTCCGTCGATGGTCGTTCTTCTAGCAACATGTCATGCCCTCACCATTTCAGTGATTTCATTGTGGTCATGATGTCGTCAACTCTTGTCGTTTTCCTTATCCATGAGTTCCTCTGCTTATCTTTCCTGTTTACACCAAGCATGGTTCTCTCCAGGGCTTTTTGCGTTGTCTGCAGTCTTTGTTTGTCTTTTTTACGCTTTCCAACCGTAGGTTGAAGAAGCGTATATGCTTCAGCGTTTTCCGTCCGTCCGCCTGTCGGCATGATAACTCACGTAAAAATGGTTCGATTTCGGTGAAATTTTAGTATGTGGTAGGGAACCCCCTGGGGACAAACCCAATGGAAAATGGACAAAATGGGGTCAAAGGTTAGGACACAGGAGCGGGATCTATTCCATAGTCCTTATGCATCATAACTTACGTAAAAATGCTTCGATTGCGACAAAACGTTATCATGTTATTTCGGAGGTATACCGAACCGGTTCTGTTGAATATCATCGAAATGGGATCAAAGGTCAGGGCACAGGACCGAGATTTATTCCACAGCCATTATTCTCATAACTTGAGTAATTATTTCTGGTATGTTGGAAAGCGTATCATATTCAATGCATTGCATTATTTTACTAACTTGTTTAGTTAAGATCCATGTCTGTGCTCCATACATAAGCACTGGCAGGATGAACTGATTAAACCCTTATCTTTTAAGACACAATGGCATACCTTTCGTAAAAATTGTACTTCTTCTTCCAAAAACTATCCATCCAAGTTTTACACGCCGATTAATTTCTTCATCAATTTTTTCCTTACTTCATATCTGCTGCCCAAGATAAATGTAGGTATCGGTTGTCTCAAGCTTTTCACCATCAATAAATAAATCTTCGTTTCTTGTAAAAGCAATATACGTCACTTTTGCCTTCTGAAAGTTCATTTTTAATTTCACTTCTTTACTCTTGTCAGCAAGTTCCTGGATCGTATTCTGCGGTTCAGAAGTCGTAGTTGCAAAAATGACAACGTCATCAGCAAAACGAACGAGATTTGAATTATCTGCATAAATATTTTTTTCTTTGTCCCAGTTCAGTAATTAAAAAATATTTTGCTATGTGGGATTAAAGAGTTTGGGAGATATGATTTTACTTTGTCACACTAGCTTTCCAATTTTTATTAGTGCTGCATCCTCAAAAATCCAAACTTTTGCAATTGCATTTTCAGAGATACTATTAATAATGCTAATGTATGCATCTGCAATACCGCAGGTTTTCAAAGCAGTTGTAACTGCTGATGGTTTTACGGAATCGAAGGCCTTTTTATAATCAATAGAAGCCTTGCATCCTGGGAGTTCATATTCTCTTGTTCTTTCAGTTAGTTCTCTAAGTACATGGACATGATCTTCAGTGCTGTAGCCACTCCTGAATTCATCTTCTTCTCTTGCTTGAGCCATGTCCAGTTTTACCTTCATGTGATGTGAAAGAACCTAACTGAAAATTTTATAAATAACTGATTAGGAGGCTGATGAGCCTGTAGGTCCTGAGATCCTCAACGTCACCTTTTTTATGTAGCAGGATCATTGTACCATTATCCCAATACTCAAGAATCTTACCTTCGTTGAGACAGCTGGTGAAAACTTGGGCGAGTGAAGTTTCAATTCTTCCACTTGCTTCTTGTACACTCGTGGACAAGAAATTTGCACACCTAGAAGAAAACATGCTACAACCGCGAAACTTTGCAAATAGCTTTGGTGAGTTTGGTGCGAGTGCGCATAACCACACACCTTGTGGCGGCGCTGCTAGCACGAACCGGCAGCCTTATAAACCGGCGTGTAGTCGATGCCCCATGAAAGAGAAAAGCACAGGTCGGCGCAAGCAAGAGTATAGAGTGACAAGAATGCCGGGTAGACACCAGAGACGTCGATGTACGCAACTTACGGGCTTTGAGAGAGGCCTGATCATCAGGCTGAAAACAGCAGGTCGGTCGGCGCGCCGTATAACCCACCACGTGGATCGTTCTGACCATACCGTCCGACTGTGTTGGGAGCAGTGGACACGTGACGGCACTGCCACACGGCGGGTGTCTCCGAACGAACCAGGAGGACCATCCGTAGAGAGGATGGACAGTTCGTACGGCAGGCAAGAATAGATCCCACGAGAACCCTGTCCTCTCCCCAGGCAAATGTAGCGGCTCTTGTGTGCCAACGAGCCATTTCCTGAAGCCTCGCGGAAGCGAATCTGCGATCCCAGCGCCTCTTACGTGTTCTGCCATTAACACCGGATCATCGCCGGCTCCGTTTGCAATGGTGCCAGGCGAGAGCAACGTGGAACGCCACAGACTGGCGACGTGTGGTGTTCAGCGATTGGTGTCGGTTCGTTTTGGGGACAGAGGATCATCGTGTCCGGGTGTGGAGGTCCCGGGGTCAACGGCACAATTCCAACCTTGCTATCGAGCGTACCACCTACTCCACTGCAGGCATTATGGTCTAGGGAGCCTTTATGGTTTATTGCCTACGATAGCCGATCAGCTCTAGTAGTAGTACGTGGATCATTGTCGGGCCAGCGGTATGTGGATGAGATCATATGGCCCCATGTGCTCCCACTCCTGGGCAGAATTCTAGGTGCGCTATACCAGCAGGATAGTGCCATCCCGCACACGGCTCGGGTTTTCTAGGACTGCCTAGGTCATGTCCATACAGTTCCATGGCCTGCCCGCTCACCGAACATGTCCTCTATCGAGCATGCGTGGGACCAGTTGAAACGCCGGTTGACTCTGTGCCGCACTATCCGGGATTTGGAGCACACCGTCCAACAAGTGTGGGCCCTCTTCAGCAGGACATCAGGCGTCTGTTCGCCTCTAGGCTGGACCATATTGCAACATGTATCACCGCACGAAGCGGTGCGACGCGCTATTGAAGATGACCGGACTACGTGCCACAGATGCCTCTGTAATTGTCCTGCATTAATACACACAATCGACGTGGATTAGGAACATCAAACAGAAGTCATTTCTCTTTCCACGTTTTTAAGTGAGTCACGGAAAAACTATCATCGGCCGCCACCGGGAATTGAATTCAGGGTCTTCCAGTTACGCGCTGGACATGCTACCACTGCACCGCAGCGGCCTCGAATTCTCCAGACTCACATGTGATTAATTGCCAAACCACAAGGCTGGTTGCTTCTTGGAGACCCGCACAATGGTGGGGATTCCCCAAAGATGGTAAGAAGCAATTGGTGCAGTGGTAGCATGTCCAGCGAGTAACTGGAAGACCCTTGGTTCGATTTCCGTTGGCGGCCGATGATACTTTTCCCGTGACTCACTTAAAACCGTGGAAAGAGCCATGCCATCTGTTTGATGTCCCAAATCTACGTCAATTGTGTGTATTAATTATTCATTCGTATACTAGTTATTTGTTCAGTTGCTGCCTACCATCTTCGGTAGGCAGCAACTGAACAAATAGTACTGAGATTTGAATTGACAAAATCTTCTATAGATCTAAAAATAAAATCAGTTATCTCCTGCAACATGAGGAATCTGTGATATAAATTTCTTTTGAATAGTGCGATTCTTTTTTGGCGTTGCAATTTTCACAAACAGTAATGTACGTATTTGCTCGTCGTAACAGAAAAATTCGGTAATATTAAGATACAATAAGCTGTACGTAAAAATTGTACATTCAATAGGCGTCGAAAGTGTTTCAATCTGATTTTTGAGCAACGATATGAAGCAAAATATATTTTGAAATCGGTGGAATTTGCATTTCGCTCTTGGCGGCGAAATTATGGATCAGATAAAGATTAAAATGCTAGGATCATCGTTCTCACTGTTCTAGCTTCCCAAAGCAAAAAGAGGCTGATATTAAATCAGACTTAGAGGTACACAGATAAACGTATACAGACAGATACATGTATATAGTGAAGGTATAAGTACATCCTTTAGTTTTCAAAGAACGTGCAGGAAACTATTCCACTTTAACACGCTTCGGTCGAAAGGAAGTGCAAAGCAGATGCACCCTTAAATTTAAAACAAACATTCTTGAAATGGTCCCATCCAAACAATTGTCTTTGTACGATATTTGACTCACACAGCATCCCGTCACGTTGCTCTGCTGGCCACGCCCTTTCGAGCTCTGCATTTTGTGCTCCGCCTGTATCTAGCGCCCACCGCCTAATTAATTTGTGTTTCTCTCGTGCATGAATGTCTGCGCTCTCTTCCTAGTCATTCTTTCGAGTTGGTACATGCATATTTTGCCGATATTCCTTTATAATTCATCTCGTTGGGCCTGTTTACAATTCATTTCGTTGGGCCTGTTTACAATTCATTTCGTTGGGCCTGTTTACAATTCATCTCGTTGGGCCTGTTTACAATCTGCCCATCGTGACTCGCCTTGACTTTTTGCTCTAAAACTGTCTGCTGCATGTAGTAGATTTCCTGCTGCTATGTCTACTTTTGCCTTCCGTGTTTGCGCTCCAATCATCGTTAATGGCTCTCTGCGCTGCCTTCACCGGTGTGTGGATTACCTTCCTTGTGTTCCACCCATTGACAGTGGTTCTCTGCGCTGCCTTCTTCGGTATGCTGATCGCCTTCCTGGTGCTCCACCTTGTTATAGTCCATGGCCAGTGCTTCTGCTTCTAAATTCTATTTCCCTCTCACGTCACTATGTGCTGCTTCGATGACTTGTCCTCCAAGTGTGCTGGATGCGTCCCACGACTGCTCTTCTCCTCATCCTGCTACAGATCCGTGTTCAACGTCTCCGACTTTCCTCGCGACAGCCTTGGACTCCTATATTTCACGTCAAGGTTCTACGCTTATTGCACACGTACAATGCTTTCAACTCTTAGTTTAAGTGTCAAGTTCGGCGCCTTACCCAATGTCAAGTTGCACGTCTATACAGTGTATGTCTGCATTGTCGTTTCTCCCTTCCGGTGCAATTACACATTTCGCCAGCAAGCCTAAGTCCATTCTTGTATATATTTTTTCACCTGAGTTTGTTACTCAAGTCCTATCGACTAGCCTTTCCGTTGGAGATCATAGCGTGGTCCCTATCCCCCTTGCACATTCTCCCGTTTTTCTTAATTTGTAACCTGTACCTCCGGACGTTTCCGATGAGTTTTTACATGCTTTTCCTTCTCGGTGTGGCCGCGTTCTTGGTGATATCCGCAAGATACCCGCCACCCAGGTTGATCAAGGTGATCGTCCTTATTTTGGCTTCCGCCGCCAAGACTTAGTTTTTTTCCCTGACACAGACTGTTTCTTACTGCCCCACAACTTTTCTGGTGATTTGTTGTCATCACAACGTCGCAATCAACGTATTCACTGCCTATCATTGCATCTCATGTAAACAGCCTGGTCACCATTTCTCGCAATGCCCCCTCATTTCTTCCTAGTCTTCTTCAACGGCTGCTCAAGTTCCCGTCACAGAACCTCTTTCTTCGCTTCCAGTCACCACGCTTTCGCCTGATCCGTTCACACCTTCTTAGTCTCCATCTCCATCATCTGCCTCCGTTGGTCTTTTTCCTTCCTCGCCAGCATCGTCTGTTGTGGGTACATCTGGATATACTGCTCCTGTTTCGGTGCCTTCGTCTGTATTTCTTTCTTTTTCATCGTCTGATGTTTGCGCTTTGTCACATCCTGTTGCTGCACCTTCTCCGCCTGTTCAGGTGCTGCCTTCTTTGTTTTCGCAAGTCACTTCGTCTATCCCGATCCCGGGATTTTCTGCTCCACCATCGCCGCTGCGTACGTCGGCTTCGCCACCCTCAGACGCTCATCTTTCCTCCACTGGTTCCAGTACTCCGGTGTGCTCTCCGCCTTTTTCACCTTCTCGGGGCTCTTCTGATGCTTCTAGTGCCGTTGTCTTTGTTTCACCTTCTGGTCGCCATGATCGGTCCCCGCTCTTTCGCACAGCTACTCTTCTAGACTCGTTTGAAACCCCACCCTCCCCGGGTTCTGTTGTTCCTGCAGTTACCTCTTTACATGTGTCATCCGACTTTGTACCCTATTCACCTCGCCAGATTCCCGAGACGCCGCCTGTTGTTCCTTCTACGTCGTCTCGTCCTCTTCGTCAACATTTCCCTACTGGTATTGCTCCTAACTTCAGTAGGTAAATTCGGTCACGGCAACAGAAACCAGCGTGGAAATACTCTCGTTGAGTTTGCAGAGGCAGAAGGATTTTTCATCTTGAATTCCTTTTTCAAGAAAAAGCCACACAGGAAATGGACATGGAGACATCCAATTGGGACGACAAGTGAAATTGATTTTATTATGTGTAACAAAAAATTCGTCATCGAAGACTGCAGTGTGCTAAACAAGTTCAACACAGGTAGTGACCATAGATTGGTGAGATGTAAGATGCACCTCAACACTAAACTGGAACGTGGCAAGCTCATAAGACAAACAAAATGTATTGACATAACCAACCTTAAAAAACACCATAATACTTTCAAGTTGGAACTGAAGAACAGATTCTCTGCTTTAGAAGGCCTAACATCGGAAGAAGTGGATATTTCGGAAGTTAACAGAAAAGTAACCAAAGCTCTTATGGAAACAGCAACAAAATTAGCTGGGTCTAAGAACAAGTTGCATGTAAACAAATTATCAGGAAAAACCAAAATGTTGATGCAAAAAGAAGACAGATGAGGACAACTAAAGAAGATGTGACTTCCAAAGTGGAATATATAGAGCTATGCAAGACAGCACGAAAAAGTATCACTGAAGACGTAAGGAAATTCAACTGTGAGCTAGTGAGGAAAGCAATTGAAAACAACCAAAGCCTAAAGATAGCAAAGGGACATCTCAGTAAGGGAAGAAAACAGATTATGGCTCTGAGAAAAGAAGATGGTTCTATAACAAGAAATAGAGGCGAAATTTTGACAAGAGTGAAAGATTTCTACTCCAAATTATATGAAAGGGATGATACATGTGCTCCAGACATCATGAAAGGTACCAGAGTTCTTCCAGTCCTCCCAGCGGAGGTTGCTCATGCAATCAAGAACATGAAGCGGGGGAAAGCTACAGGAGAAGATGGAATTACTATAGACATCATACAAGAAGCAAGTGGAGAAATCGAAACAGTACTCGCCCTAATTTTCACTCGATGCCTTAATGAAGGGAAGATTCCTGAGGATTGGAACAATGCTACAATGATCCTGCTGCATAAGAAAGGTGACATTGAGGATCTCAGGAACTACAGACCTATCAGCCTCCTATCAGTGGTTTATAAAATCTTCACTAAAGTTCTTTCACACCGCTTGAAGGTAACACTGGACATGGCTCAACCGAGAGAACAAGCTGGATTCAGGAGTGGCTACAGCACAATAGATCATATCCATGTACTGAGAGAACTAATTGAAAGAGCGAGGGAATATGAACTTCCATTGTGCATGACTTTTATCGATTATGAAAAAGCCTTTGATTCGGTGAAACCATCAGCAGTTACCACGGCTCTGAAATCCTGCGGTATTGAAGATGCATACATTAATATTATTGATGACATCTATGGAAGTGCAAGTGCAGAGATTCGGCTGTTTGAAAATACAACACACATAAAAATTGGAAAGGGAGTGAGACAGGGTGACACCATATCTCCGGGGCTCTTTGGTGCCACATTGGAAAATGTCTTTCAATCACTGAACTGGGAAAACAAAGGGATAAAGATTAATGGAGATTATCTAACTCACCTTCGTTTTGCTGATGACGTAGTCATTTTTGCAACTGCCCCATCGGAGCTGCAGAGTGTGATCTGGGAGCTTGCTGACAAGAGTGGAGAAGTGGGATTGAGAATGAACTTTCAGAAGACAAAAGTGATGTTCAATGCTTTTACGGGAAATGAGGATTTATCGATTGATGGAGAGAAGCTGGAGATAACAGATGCGTATGTTTATCTTGGACAGCGGATATCAAGTGAGGGTCACATTGATGAAGAAATTAATCGGCGTACAGGACTTGCCTGGAGAGCTTTTGGAAGAAACAGCATAATTTTCAAGAGCAATGTGCCATTGTGTCTTAGGGGAAAAGTGTTTGATCAATGCATCCTTCCAGTGCTTACGTATGGTGCAGAGACGTGGACCTTGACTAAAAGAGACATACAGGGGCTGCAGACAACTCAAAGAGGCATGGAGAGGTGCATGCTTGGTATAACCAGGAGAGATAAGAAGAGGAACTCGTGGATCCGAAAAATGACGAGAGTGGAAGACATCATGATCAGAGTTAAATCCCTGAAATGGCAATGGGCTGGACATACTGCCAGAAGGACAGACCATAGATGGACAGCCGAAATTTTAGATTGGATTCCAGGGGACAGGAAAAGACGCAGAAAAAGACCACACGGGAGATGGGTGGATGAAATTCGTAAATATGCGGGAGTGACATGGAGGAGACTGGCACAAGACAGACCGTTGTGGAGGAAACTTGGGGAGACCTTCGTCCAGCAGTGGATTGATAATGGTTGACAATGATGATGATGATGATTGCTCCTAATAAGAAGCGTCGTCATCGGTCATATCGCAAGATTCGCGCTAAGCGTGCCGCTGTGGTTATGTCTCCTCCTCATCGTTCTTCGCAAGGCTCCGCTCCTGATCCTGCTGCCGTCACTTTTGCTCACGTTCTTGACAGTCCCTCTGTTGTGCCTGATCTTGTTGCTCGCCTTCAAGTTGTTCCCGAGTTTACGCAGACTCTTTCTCTAGATGCCGCTTTCCCATTGTTCTATGACTCTTCTCACGATGCTCCACTTAATCACTTTATTGCTTCCAACGATCCGGCAGGTTACTCATCTCTGGTTCACAATCTTAGCGCTTTTTACTTTGCATTTTTTCACCTTTCGGGCTCTTACCCGGAAGTTGAATGTTACTGTGGTTGTCTTGACCACTTCGTTTGTCATGCTCAACATCGTCTCCTTCTTCGCTGTCCACCTGATTAGCTCCTGTGTGGTTTTGTTTGATGATTGATTTCTGTTGTGATTTCTTAGCTATGTTTCTCCCTGTCTCTTTGAGCCCTTGTTGTTTCGTTCTCCTCTTTGTGAAGTGTTTTCTCTCGTGTCTCGTTTTTTTCCCCTCATCATTCTGCTTTGTGACCTTTTTCTGTGTGTTTTGTTTTACGATGTCCTGCCTGCATCCGCTTTACATGACCATCACCAACTGCCTCGCACCGTTCGTTCTGCTTCTGTTTTTCTGTGGTTCAAGCATGCCCCTTGCCCGATTTTCCCGGAGTGCCATGTGTTGCTTCCTACCCTGCTATGTTTTGTATAGTATGTCTAACTGCTATGCCACTGTTAGACAGAAAATGCCAATTTTAAAGAAAGTAATAGTTTTTCCTTAATGTTTTTCTTTTCAATGTGGCATAAGTACCAATATTTCTCTTTTTGTCGGAGGATGGCGCCCAATAACCACAGATGGTTTGTTTGTTTGTTTGATTGGAGGTTTAACGACCACCGTGAGCAACTCAATGGGCTATAAGCAGTCGCCCGTCCATAATTTAGGGTCACTGGTTCCAGGGAAGGGAGAGAGCCAGTGCCTTAAGACAAACACAACATCCATGCCTCACCGGGATTCGAACCCGGACCCCTTTCGGACGAATGATCAGAGGCCAACGCCTTAGACCACTGCGCCACCGGGGCGGCCATACGATTTACTAACGAATGGCTATGAAATTTCAAATTCCATGGTGAGGGGGGGGGGGGGTTAATGGTGTAGGCTTGTAACATCCTTTTTTCAATACCTCAAAAACTATTGCGGTTTAAACGATGAAAATGGAGTTCTTTTCGGTTCACACGATTTGCTAACGAATGGCTATTTTGAAATTTTGAATTTCCATGGTGGGGGGCTGGTGAAATGGTCGGTCTCTCTGTATGTATGCAAAATCTCAATATTATTTTTTAAATATCTCAAAAACTATTGCGGTTCAAACGATAAAAATGCAGTTCATTCCTGTTCATACGATTTCCTAACGAATGGCTATTTCGGAATTTTGAATTTCCATGATGAAGGGGAGGGTGGTAAATGGTGTAGGCTTGTGACATTCTTTTTTAAATATCTCAAAAACTATTGCGGTTCAAACGATGAAAATGGAGTTCTTTTCGGTTCATACGATTTGCTAACTAATGGCTATTTTGAAATTTTGAATTTTTCCATGGGGGTGTGTGCAATGGTCGTCCCCCAATTTTCTCAAACTTTTTTTTTTTTTTTAAATCTATCAAAAACTGTTGGCCGCTCCGGTGACGCAGAGGTCTAAGCGACGGACTCTGGTCATTCGTTCGAACAGGGTCCGGGTTCGAATCCCGGTGAGGCATGAATGTTGTGTTTGTTTTACGGCACTGGCTCTCTCCCTTCCCTGGAACCAGTGACCCTGAATTAGGGACGGGCGACTGCTTATAGCCCATTGAGTTGCTCACGGTGGTCGTTAAATCTCCAATAAAAAAAACTGTTGCGGTTCAAACGATAAAAATGGAGTTCATTCCTGTTCATACGATTTACTAACGAATGGCTATTTCGGAATTTTGAATTTCCATGATGAAGGGCGGGGGGGGGTTGGTAAATGGTGTAGGCCTGTGACATTCTTTTTTAAATATCTCAAAAATTATTGCGGTTCAAACGATGAAAATGGAGTTCTTTTCAGTTCACACGATTTGCTAACGAATGGCTATTTTGAAATTTTGAATTTCCATGGTGGGGGGCTGGTGAAATGGTCGGTCTTTCTGAATATATGCAAAATCTCAATATTATTTTTTTAAATATCTCAAAAACTATTGCGGTTCAAACGATAAAAATGGAGTTCATTCCTGTTCATACGATTTACTAACGAATGGCTATTTCGGAATTTTGAATTTCCATGATGAAGGGCGGGGGGGGGGGGGGTAAATGTTGTAGGCCTGTGACATTCTTTTTTAAATATCTCAAAAACTATTGCGGTTCAAACGATGAAAATGGAGTTCTTTTCGGTTCATATAACGAATGGCTATTTTGAAATTTTGAATTTCCATGGGGGTGGGGGGCTGGTGAAATGGTCGGTCTCTCTGTATATGTGCAAATTCTCAATATTATTTTTTAAATATCTCAAAAACTATTGCGGTTCAAACGATAAAAATGGAGCTTATTCCTGTTCATACGATTTACTAACGAATGGCTATTTCGGAATTTTAAATTTCCATGATGAGGGGGGGGGAGGGGGGATGAAATGATCTGTAACATTCTTTTTTAAATATCTCAAAAATTATTGCGGTTCAAACGATGAAAATGGAGTTCTTTTCAGTTCATACGATTTGCTAACGAATGGCTATTTCGGAATTTTGAATTTCCATGATGAGGGGGGAGGGGGGATGAAATGGCCTGTAACTTTCTTTTTAAATATCTCAAAAATTATTGCGGTTCAAACCATGAAAATGGAGTTCTTTTCAGTTCATACGATTTACTAACGAATGGCTATTTCGGAATTTTAAATTTCCATGATGAGGGGGGAGGGGGGATGAAATGGCCTGTAACATTCTTTTAAATATCTCAAAAATTATTGCGGTTCAAACGATGAAAATGGAGTTCTTTTCAGTTCACACGATTTGCTAACGAATGCCTATTTTGAAATTTTGAATTTCCATGGTGGGGGCTGGTGAAATGGTCGGTCTTTCTGTATATATGCAAAATCTCAATATTATTTTTTAAATATCTCAAAAACTATTGCGGTTCAAACGATAGAAATGGAGTTCATTCCGGTTCATACGATTTACTAACGAATGGCTATTTCGAAATTTTGAATTTCCATGGTGGGGGGGCTGGTGAAATGGTCGGCCTCCTATATTTATATGCAAATTCTCAATATTATTTGTTAAATATCTCAAAAACTATTGTGGTTCAAACGATTAAAATGGAGTTCATTCCGGTTCATACGATTTATTAACGAATGGCTATGCTGAAATTTGAAATATCTATTTTTGGGTGGTACCATTTCACCAGCCCCCCCCCCCCCCACTTTGTTTTTTAAATAACTCAAAAACTATTGCGGTTCAAACGAAAAAAATTGAGTTCATTCCGGTTCATACGTGGTACAAACGAATGGTGCAAAAAAAAATTAAAAATTCCATGGTGGGGGGGCTATCGTTTCACCAGCCCCCCCCCCCCCCCCACTTTGTTTTTTAAATATCTCCAAAACTTTTGCGGTTCAAACGAAAAAAACCGAGTTCATTCCGGTTCATACGTGGTACAAACGAATGGTGTCTGAAAAATTAAAAAATTCCGTGGTGGGGGGGCTGGTGAAATGCACCTGTTGCGTTGGGGCTGTTGTTCTGTATGTGAAGTAATCCCAAAACATTACTAACTGTTTTGCGGTTAAGAAACGTTGCCATTCGCTTTCTCCTGTCATAGGCTATGACCACTCAGTGTCAAATATTTGATTAAATGTTATTTATCATTTCAAAGGACACATGTTTTCAGTGCTGATATGTCGTATAATTGATTCGACTCCACTTTAATGATTCGTTACTCAATGCAAATCATAGCTCATCTTATTAGCGCTACTAATATGAAGCGTGTTTTGTGATAAAATAAAGTCTTTATCTAAATACACTCACGGACAATGATATTTGCGCACCAAGAAGGAAGCATCGGATTACTGAAATTTTATGGACGTAATAATACAGATGAATGATACACTTGATGTCAAAAACAGAGCTACAGGACAATTACAGAGGGATCTGTGGCAAGCAGTCCGGTCATCTTCAGTAGCGCGTCGCACAGCCTCGCGAGGTGATATATGCTGCAATACGGTCTGGCTTAGAAGCGATCAAACGCCTGATGTTGTCCTGCGGCAGACTGCCCTACACGTCTTGGACTCCAAATCAAGGATAGTGCGACACGGCGGCAGCTGGTGTTTCAACTGGTCCCACACATGCTCGATAGGAGGCTTGTCCGGGGAGCAGGCAGGCCATGGAAGTGTCTGGATACGACAGCGGCAGTCCTGGGCAATCCGAGCCGCGTGCGAGCGGGCATTATCCTGGAATTCCGGCCAGGAATGGGAGCACATGGGGTCGTAGTATGTCATCCACATACCGCTGGCCCGTCAATTATGCGCGTACCACTACTAGAGCTGATCGGTTTTCGTCGGGCTATGGCTCCTCAGAACATAATGCCTGCAGTGGAGGAGGTGTGGCACTAGTTAGCGAGGTTGGGATTATGCCGTTGGCCAGGAGACCTCCACACCCAGAAACGATGATCATCTGCCGCCAAAACGAAGCGGCACTCATCGCTAAACACCACACGTCGCTCTGACCTGGCACCACTGCACACGGAGCCGGCGATGTTCCGGTGTTAACGGTAGCACACGTAAGGGGGCTGGGATCGCAGATTCGCTTCCGCCAGGCGTCGGGAAATGGTTCGTGGGCACAGACGAGCCGCTACATCTGGCTGTATAGTAGACCAGGTCCGCGTGGGATCCGTTCGTGCCTGGCGCGCGACCCGTCGATGCTCTTTACCGGTGGTCCTCCTGATCCTCCCAGAGCCGCTCCGCCGTGTGGTCGTGCCGTCACGTGTACACTGTTCCCAACACAGTCGGACGGTATGGTCAGAGCGATCCACGTGGTGGGCTATATGGCACGCGGACCACCTTGCGGTTTTCAGCCCGATGATCAGGTCTCTCTCAAAGTCCGTAAATTGCGTAAATCGAGGTCTCTGGCGTCTATCCGGTACTCTTGTCACACTGTACTCTTGCTTGTGTCGGCACGTGCGTTTCGCTTTCATAGGGCATCGACTACATGCCGCTTTATAAGGCTTCCTGTCCGTTCTTGCAGCGCCACCACAGGGTGTTCGGTCATGCGCAATCGCACCAAACGTGGATTATTTGCATACCAGCACGCACTCTAACAATTTGCAAAGTTTCGCGATTGCAGTATGTTTTCTTCTAGGTGCGCAAATTTTATTGTCCGTGAGTGTATAACAGTTAGTAAAATGATCTGATGACTCACATGCGGTCTAATATCTCAAAAATGTTAAAAGTTTTCAAATAATGTAATAAATAAAACTAATTCCAAACACTGGGAAATGTAACAATTCATTCATTTACAAAATGTTCACAGCAACGAAATAGTTATTCGATATAATTATTCGATATATTTTTCATGACTAAGTCGTTTTCTTTTTCTATGAAGTATTTTTACGGGGATTCTAATCATGAACATCCTTTCATATTTCATCAGTATTTCAGTCTACTTTCTAATAAACTTGCCATTATTACTGTATTTCACATTTTTTAAATATTTCACCACTTACATATGAATTAAGTTTTAAATTTTTCTTTAATTACTGATTACTACACCTTTGTTGCAAAAATTCCAAATCTTCAAATGGCTATATATTATTAAAGTGCAAAAGGCAAGTTATAAAACCAAAATATGTATTTGTGAAAAATTTTTCTCTTCTTGCAGAAAAAGAAATAGACTGTGATGAAGGAAATGAAATAGCTTGCATAACCAAAGGAACATGCAAAAAGAAGGAAGCTGGAAAATGTATATGTAATCAGGGGTGGAGCGGAGAAGAATGTACCACACGTAAGTACATCAAGCAAACCTAAAGAAATGAGTTTACTTCTTTGTTCAACTGATTTCCTTAAACAGCATGCTAAACATGAAAAAAAAAATCCCATCAAAGTAATTTCGCGCCGTCTAATAACATTAGTATTACCGCATTTTACCTCCATTTGGTGAGCAAAAAAGTATTGTTCCAAATGTCGTGGTTAATTTTGAAATTTGTGTGTGTCTTCACTTTACCGTATTTTGTCTTTTTTCGAAGTTTAACAGCAATCATGGATAACTCTTAGAGCTACAGGCTCTCCGCTGTCTCAGTGGTCTAAGCGCTGGCTTGTGACCATTCGTCCGAGAAGGGTCCTGGTTCGAATTCTGGTGCGGTACGGATATTGTTTTTATCTTACGGCATTGAATCTTCCCCTTCCCTGGAACCAGCGGGTCCTAAATTAAGGAAGGGCGATTGCTTATTGCCCATTGAGTTCATTACGGTGATCCTCAAACCTCTATCCACTCAACAACTGAGGTGTCCCAGCTTTGTGAGTCGGACGCACCACACGTGCGTCATCCTGAGCTCTGGCGGTTAGTGAGAAATCAGCATCTTTATGCACTCAACCACTGGGATGGCGCATGTTATTTCAAGCACGAAGCATTGAGCTTTGACAAGCAACACTGGTGACATTTACACAGGTGTCAAAAATTATAAGCAGAAGGGCGACAGCGTGCAAATTATCCAAAGCGCTTAATGAAATGTTACGATGTTCATAGGACATATGCAAATGGACACGAGAAACAAACGCCCATAGTGAAATTTGCACATCTGAGAGCAATATGATATACAATATATATATTAGTTACATACCTAAAAATCCTATGGGCGATGACAGTGGCATTTCTTGTTGACATAACTTGTTCCGGTGTCTACAAATGCTTTTCTTGTGTCTCAAGCAGGTGTATCCGACGCTGAATAGTGGCGAGCTATAGGACGACAAGACGCAGGCCAGACTCAGGCGCAGGTCGCAAGGGATTTGAAGATTCACCCCAGAGTGATTTCACGGTTACGCCAGCAATAAAACATCATCGGTGGGGTGTCATAAATGTCTGGCCATGGTCGTCCATGCAGCACGAAACTTCGTGAAGACACTTTTGTCTCTTTAACCGAATGGCTCCATAGGTCCTATACAGCCCAGTAATCGTCTTCGAACTTCTCCGCTGATACTGGTATTACGGTATCAAGGCAGACGATATATCGAAAGCTTAATGCAATTGACTTTTATGCCAGGGGATCCATCATTTGCGTTCCGCTAACCACATCTCCAGAAGAGCGAGCGTGCTTGAACTTGTGCAGACAAAATCGTTCCTGAAGCCCAGACGAGTGGGTCAATGTTCTCATTACAGACGAGTCGAAATTTAGTCATTAAACAGATTCTCATCCGTATTTCATCTGGAAGAAACACGGAACACACAATGTTTCTGAAAAATGCTGTGCGCCATTGGGAAGAGATCCAAACAGCCGTATGTCTGATTCTTTTAAGCAGCCGTTACTCCCAGTTTCTTTTAATGGATGATGACGCTCTCCCGTACAGGTATCAGCTTGCCAACGATTTTGTGCACAAAGAGAATATTCGGCGAATGGACAAACCAGCCATGTCGCCCAATATTAACCCTATAGAGCATGCATAAGATGCTCTGTGAAGCCCTTAGCAGCTCGTCAGCCGCTTTCAGTATCTTTCCCGAGGTACGCACCTCCCTAATCGAAAAATGCAATTCTTTGTCTCCAGAATACATCAGCAACTTGGTGATGAGTATGTATCGCCGTTGTGAGGGTTGTCTGTCCGTGCTAGGCGATCACATTATTTATTAAAGTATTTTTAGGTTACATTCTTATATCTCATCTTGGTGGCATTTCTGGATGTGACCCTGTATACGCAAAATATGTACATATTTGTCTATCGTTATAAAATGTTTATTGCTCTTACTATTCTGTCTCTTTACATGATAAACGGCTCTACCTGAACTTATATGTTTTCCTTTTTTGTCCCCGCGAACGCCTTCCTGAGTTTTTTTTTAGACACAAGTGTATTTAAGTAAGCGATTGCTCAGATGAGCAAGCTTACTTTGTACATCAGGAAGAGCTTCCGTTTTTTCCAAAATCATGAGCTTCTTAGACTACAGGTTGCGTATTTAAAATGTATTTTGGCTTCATCAAAAACGCCACACGATGAATTTATAGCTTAGATTTAAACGTAAAATTCTATTATGCCCGCACGTCTGAACCTGACTTCTTTTTAACAGCGTCTGAAGTAGAACCTACTCTAATTGGATGATAAGTCCGTGTCAAACAATAAATAATATGGTCTTTACTGAAGATAATTTATGCTTTATTGTACATTTCGGGATGCTATTTATCTTTCAAATTAAACAAATTGAAGAACTTTGTAAACGAGAAATCATTCGAGCAAAGGTAAGAAGTGTTACCCCATCATTATTTGCCATAGATTTAAATTGGCATTTTTATCCTTCTTAAAGTATGGCTTGAATTCTACCATTTATTTTCCACAGCGAATGCGCATTGTACGTATACTCATTACAAATTGCCTATAAAGAGAAAACAAGAATGATGACACTGAATTCTTGGTATAACAGCGCGTCAATTAAATGCTTTCAGGCAAGCAAAAAATATTTTTTAAAGTAGAATTTCGCAGAAAGAAAAAAAACAAAAACAACAGAAGTCCCTAAGTGTGAAAATTGGGCAATATGTAAATGGTGCTATGTGAGTAGTGTTTTACGTTGTGAACGGAGCCAGCAGCAACAGAATAAAAAAATAAGAAAAATTTCATCAGTCAGTTAAACATCGTCTAACAGAGATAGATTCTTACGCCCACTAACTTTAGAAATGTGTCTTACAAAAAAAAAACATATTCAGAAAAAATATTTCTAATACCGTTGGATATCCAAACCAAAATAAAATTTTCAAATCGAACAATTCAAAGAGGACAATGTGAGCCTTTGTTTTCTGGAAAGCCAATGCCAGAATTTCAGGATTTCATACATTTCTCTTTGATTCTGGGAACGAAAATGAAATTTAAATTCACGACACCTAACGGGGAAGCTCTGGGTTATTTAAAGACAGAAATTAATGCAAAATATTTTTTATAATGAAAAATATCCTGCTTATAAAGGATTTTCAAAAGCGATTTTTAGAATTGGAAACATACCCTTCCAAGTACACTGATATCCATAAATTAAAGGGCAGTTATATTTTTATAGTTTTAGAGAAAAAAATTCTGTGAGGATGATGATGATAAATATGCTAATATAGCATACAGACAGACAGACTTAACAAAAATTTATAAGCATAAGAAGGAGACGTTTGCAAATGTACAGGTAATACACTATCTACCAACAAGTAATTCCACACCCTGCAATCGACGATATCTACGTTCCTGATACAAGTCACGGCCGCCGCCGTTAAATATCGTGTGGGAAACAACAACGCAACCAGTCGCATTCAAGATGCCACGCAGTTCGAAGCTCTCTGATTTCGAGAAAGTTGTAATCGTCGGGTATCACAGAAATGGCCGATCCATACGTGACATATCCAGCGAGTTGAAGTACCCAAAATTGACAGTGGCCTACGTGATTGGCAAGTGGAAGATGAGAGGTGACTGTCAGAATGTGCCCCGACCCGGCAGACCCAAAAAAACTGGGAGTTAGAGACCGACGGGTGCTGGCCAGAGAAATTCGGAAGAACCGCTCAAAATCGATGGGCCACATCCGCGAGGAGTTTCAACAGGCATCCGGGAGTATTTTTCGATGAATACCATCCGTAAGGAAGCCCATCTGCTCGGTTATCATGGACGTGCTGCCGCCCACAAGCCTTTGATCACCAAGTCCAACAGCGCTGCTCGGCTAAGATGGTGCAAAGAATGTCGACAGTGGATCGTTGAACAGTGGAAACAGGTTCTCTGGAGCGAAGAACCAAGGTTTACCCTCTACCGTTCTGATGGCAGGGTCTGGGTTTGGCTTCTGCCTGGAGAACGCCTCCTGCCGGAATGTATTGTGCAAACTGTGAAGTTCGGCGGCGGTGGAATTATGCTATGGGGGTGTTTCTTCTGGTATTGCACGGGACCCTTGGTCGCAATTCCTGGTAGACTCAACGCCGAGACCTACTGCGCCATTTTGGATGACCATGCGCTTCCTACGTTGTGGTAGTTTTAGGGGTGGACCCATGTTACTTTCAGGATGACAATGCCACCTGTCATGTTGCGAGGTCCACCATGGCTTGGTATGGTGACAATGGAGTTTATAGAATGGACTGGCCTGCGCAGAGCCCTGACCTTAACCCTATCGAGCATCTCTGGGACGAGTTGGAGCGTGGACTTAATGGGTACCCCCACCGTCCAAAATCGGTGAAGGAACTGACCTGTCTTCTCCAAGCCGAGTGGAAGAAAATACCGCTAGCCGTCGTACAACTCCTGGTTGAGAGTATGCCCCGGAGGGTCGAAGTTGTAATCGTCTTCCGTGGAGGCTCCACCAATTATTGAAGGTGAATAAACTTCGTTTTTCTTTGCTATCACAGGTGTCCAATTACTTGTTGGTAGATAGTGTATATGGCACATGAACAAAACGTACCATTTTTGGTCCTTCGCGAAGCAGAAGCAAAACGGCTATAACACTTGGGATACTATCCCCTGTAAAAGTTTAACAGTCCACCCCTCAGTGTAATGCACGCATGATATCAGTTGCTCGTGCTCTTGACCAGATTGTTCAGCAGATCTTGACGTAGGTTGCTCCATTCCTATTTCAGCGCTATTGCCCGGTAATTTTTGGTACACGATGGGTGATTGCGTTCCACCGTGCGTCTTCCAAGAGCATCCCATACATTTTCTATGGTATTTAGGTCAGAGCAGTAGGCAGGCCACTGCATGCTGTCTATTTCTTTCCTGTTGAGCAAGTCATCAACACAGGTCGAACGATGACAACGAGTATTGTCATCCATAAAGAAGGAATTTCCAACAGCAGCACGAAAAATGCGTACACGAGGAACGATAATATCCTGACAATAACGCGGAGCATTGATGGTTCCACTTTGCAACACGTAAAGTTCGGTACGTCCGTTCGTAATTATACCGACACAGACCATCACCCCACCACCTTTGTAATGGTCAACTTCCACGATGTTGGTGGAAAAATAGGCACTGCGTGTTTCACGCCAGATGTATTTGCGCCTCGAACCGGAAGACAAACAAAATCTACTTTTGTCCAAAAACAGAATATTGGCCCATTGCTCGTCAGTCCAGTTGGCGTGTTCACGACACATACAAACCAACACTATTCAATCACTTCGACACAGTCTGGCGCGATATTGTGGTCCCCGTGCATGCCCGAATCTGTCCTGCTAAACTGCCAGCAGTTATGCGGCGACATCTTTTCGCCGTTACATTTATGTAACGATCATCGGCAGGGATTGTTTTGCATGGTCGATCACTACTGTACCATCCAGTAGCTGTTAGACTTTCGGAAGATTGTTTCCATAGTCGTGCGAATATGCTTTTGTCAACTAAGAACTCATTGGCTACATCTCGCGTTGAACATCCTGCTTCCAATTTCCCTACAATTCTTCCACGGATAAAACCATCGAGACGTGTGTCTCGTGATCTGGCGCCACTCACCATAAAAACAAATAACCAACAACAACAAGTAAACAAAAGTTTAACACACCTACAGTTAACCCTATTGTTTCAGCGTTTATCACTGTTTAGCAATCACGTGCTCTCACGTGTTTCCACATATGTAAATTATGGCGGGCCAAGCGGTCGTATCTGCCTCTTACGTCGGTTACAATTGTCAGCGATTTTCCGAAAATAATGACCTACTTCAACGTTTAAAAATTTGCATATTGTCTGTGCCTGTTAGTTTATAGACATTAGCGTAGCACACACTTGCGCTTTCTGAAAATAGAATGGTGAATTATTAAAAAGAAGGAAACGTACGCAAAACATTGCTTCTTGCATGAGCAATGAAGTGGAAACAAATTTTTCATATACGACTTCAATAAGCAGAGAATACAAAATAAACGGTTTTGTTATAAATCGCTTGCGGAAAATCTGGGCTCCTTTCAGGAAGATAACGTTGGCAATCCTATCCTTACATTTGCTAATACCATACAGTTCAAAAATAATTTTTCAATTGGATATTAAGAAGCCGAAGTATGATTGAATAAAAAATTCGCACCAACGCAACGTAGCGCCGTAACAGTACACCAAAAAAATCTAAGAGTATGTGCAAAATGTTCTACGAAATGATTCGCATCCAGTGTGGAAAGACATTTTCAAATCGCACTTTTAGAAGCAGACATGTTTAGAAAAATGAAATTCACTTTTGCGCTATCTAGCGGATAAACTGTGCAAATGAGGAGGAGGAGGAAACGCATCTGAATTATTTCTTAGTTACCTGTATGCGACCAAAAAAGGATTTTTTCTATTGTTATTTTATACGCTCACATGCGGCTCCAAATATTTTGCAAACAGAAAAATGCATTTCCGTCCTTCAGTGAACAAATTGTGTTTCAAGAAAAATTAGAAAATGTAGGCAAATTATTTCTCACCAAGAAAACTGTCCAAGGAAGAGAAATTTAAGTCGGATTGTTAGAAGCAGAGATATGAAGAAAAATAAAACTCATATCTATGCATCCAAGCAAAAACAACTGCTATTATAAGCAGGAAATACGCGCAAGAACGTTTTCGCCATGAGCGCTGTCTAACCAAAAAAGGAATGTTTTAAACTGCGATTCCAGGAGCCCAGAAACTCCTGCAAATATATCGAAAGGCAGAAATATGTCCTTACAGCTTCAGAAAAATTGCTTCTTGTGAAAAATCAGAAATCATATACAAAGCTTTCTATGCGACGCAAAAAGCTTTTTCAAGTCAGACTTTTGGAAGCCAATATATAAGAAAATATAAAATATACATTTGCCCCTCCTAGCGGCAAAACTGTGCATTATTTCAAAAAGAAAACGTCCTCAAAATTGTCACCATTACAAAAGAAATAATGAAAGAAATATTTTTTTCTGTGCGATATTCAGAAACAGTGGTATAGAATAAAATATATTTGAAAATAGTTAGTATCTTCATCTACGCCACTACGCCACATAGCGACGATGCTGTGCATCGGAAGAGAACTTCGACCATATATACATGTATAGTGACAGACCACACACTGGTAATGGCTGGCTGCCACGGAGCCACCATGGTCCCAAGATGAGAGCCGTCAGATCACGTGACATTAGGCAGAACTGGTTTCGTGCTGTCGAATTTCAGTGTTTTCTTTGGCTTAGCAGGCTACCTTTAAATATTGGTGCTTAGTAAATCATGTAAGTTAAAAATGTGGTTTTCAGAAATAATAAATCCATGCATATATTCATCAGTAAATTGTCCAACATAAAAATTTACTTGCAACCATTTCAAAGTTCTATGATGAGTCGTTAGGACGAAGGAAGCTATTTGTTTCGAGTGCGTTCTTGTGTGAACAGCTGCGTTTCTACTTGACACTCCATGAAAAGTAGTGTTCTCATTAATAACTTGTGATACAGAGATACAGTATTTCCAGTGCATTATAAGAAAAATCCCTATGTACACGGTTAAATACAAAAACTATACGGCAATGATATTGCAGTACTCGGAGTCAGTTTACTTAAAATATGTGTGTGGCTTGATTACAGCCATGCTTAGAATATTGTGATGAATATTTGTGAAACATTTAATATTTTTTTTTATCACGAAAGACTGTATCATTTATTAATGGACGCACGTTTTCTAGATTGGGAATTAAACCACAGTATTGGTTATTTCTTCCCGTACATGATAATAATTACAGCAAATATGGAATGGCTGCCCTTACTAACCGTAATAAAAATTTACGGAAAATTGGGATCATGTTATTGCTATACACAGAATCTGTTTAATCATTTAATTCGTTTCTCACCGATGAAAATTTGTGAATTTTCTTTTAACATTGTTGCCTAATGGCATGTGACTTTTCCCCTTTTAGCACGTCTTTTGCAAAAAAAAAAAGATCGTGGTTATGTTATTGGTTTGTCCGTCCGTCCGTCCGCCTGTAGGCACGATATCTCTGCAACTAATAGTCCGATTTGAAAAATTATTTTTGCATTAGGAAGCTTAAAATGTGCGAATGATGAGACTTTATTTTGATTTTTTTGCGATGCACAATTTCGCTGCTAAAGGGCATAAATGCAGATGATATCGAATTCAAAATACATTTTATTCCATAAAGTTGCTTCTAAACATCCAATTCAAAAAATTATTTCGCCTTCCGATTCTACCCATGGCGAAAATTATTTTAGGTATATTAACTTTTGCAAGTTAAGCAGAGATTCTCCGCTACGGGGCTTAAAAGTAAACTGCGTTTCGTCCGATATCTCTGCTTCTAAAACTCCAATTTGAAAAATTCTTTCTCAGCGGATGCAGCTCCTGATGGTAAATCTTTCGCATATAATTTCTAGTTTTTGGTATAAAACGGTTTGGCCAATAGAAGGCATAAGTGTTAATTTCTGCTTCTGACGCATTTGCAACAAAATCTGAGATTCTAAAACCTGGATTGAAAAATTATTTCGTGGTCCGATACAACTCACGTCGACAAATCTTTTCGGAATATTTCCTTCTTAAAATAATGCATCGTTTCTCCGCCAGGGTGCGTACATGATGTATATCTTATTTTTATCAATATCTCTGCTTCTAATGGCGCCATTTGAAAAAGTTCCTCGCCGCCCCGGTGGCGCAGTGGTCTAAGCGATGGCCTCTGAGCATTCGTCCGAACGGGGTCCGGGTTCGAATCCCGGTGAGGCATGGATGTTGTGTTTGTCTTACGGCACTGGCTCTCTCCCTTCCCTGGAACCAGTGACCCTAAATTAGGGACGGGCGACTGCTTATAGCCCATTGAGTTGCTCACGGTGGTCGTTAAACCTCCAATCAAGAACAAGAACAAGAAGAAAAAGTTCTTCTTTGTTGGATAGTTTCCGGTGCGACAAGTTTTTCATGTAATTTCAAAATTTTTGAGTAATTCCTTGACTTTCCGCTAGGGGGAGTAAAGGTAAATTTAGCTCTCCCTGATATCTCTGCTTCTAAAGCTCCGATTTGAAAAATTCTTCCTGCACCGGATGCAACTCCGGTGGGAAATGTTTTGATTGCAATATGTAATTTTTTATAAAATATGGTTTGGTCACCATGGGGCGTAAGCTTTAATTTTTGCTTCGTAGGTATTTCCATCAAAATCTGAGCTTCTAAAACCTCGATTGAGAAAATTCTTTCGCGGGCCGATACTATGTCGATAAAACATTTGAGAATAGTTTCTTCTTAAAATCAAGTACGGTTTCTTCGCCAGGGGGCAGAGATGTATTTCATATTTATGTCAATATCTCTGCTTCTAAGAGTGAGATATGAAAATTTTCTTTTTTGTTAGACAGCGGTTCCAGTGTAAAATGCTCTTTAGCAATTAAAAATTTTTGAAGTAATGCATAGAGTTTCTGCTCGGGGGTGTTAAGGTAAATTGCTTTTCCAACGATACCTCTGCTTCTAAAATTCCAATTAGAAAACTTCTTTCTGCACCGGGTACAGCTTCTGATAGGAAATTATTTGTCTATAATTTCTAATATTTGATAAAGAATGGTTCATCCACCAGGGGGTGTAAGTGTTTATTTCTGCTTCTGATGTATGTGTAGCAAAATCTGAGCTCCTGAAAACTCGATTGAAACAATTATTTTGTTGACCGATACCGCTCACATCAAAAGAAATTTTGAGAACACTTTCTTCCTAAAATAATGCATGGTTTTTCCACTAGGGGGCAGAAACGCATATCTTATTTTTGTCAATATCTCTGCTTCTAAGAGTCCGATTTGAAAAATTATTTTCTTGTTGGAGAGCGTTTCTGTGGGGAAATGTTTCTCATATAATTTCAAATTTTTCGTAGCGCACACGTCTGCCACAAGAGGGCGTAAGTTCACGTTTCCGTTTACCGTAATATCTGCGGGATTAAAAACCCGATTGAAAAAACTTCTTTCTTCGGTCAGATACTATTAACTATGCAAACTCTGTTTGTATTTTCTTTCCAAATTAGTGCACAATTTCGCCACTAGCGGCGCATAAGCTTTTTCTATTTTTCTCAATATCACTGCTTTTACGTGTGCAATTTAATAAATTCTTTCAACACCGTATGCCATTTACCTTGTAGAACATTTAACGCTAGTATATGAGAAATTTTGTAGTTCATAGTTCTGTCGGTAGGTGGTGTTTCGACAGTTTTCAGCTGTATTGCCGCTTCTAAAACCGCTATTGAGAAATGTCTTCTTCACTATATGCCATTCATTACATCAGAGATGTGGATCATTATCATCTTTAAGTAATGCAAAGATTTCTCACTAGCTGCGTAAAGGTCAAACGCCTTTTTCTATGATGAATAATTTTCGCATATTTCCAAATTTTCCGCGCCGCCCCGGTGGCGCAGTGGTCTAAGCGATGGCCTCTGATCATTCGTCCGAAAGGGGTCAGGGTTCGAATCCCGTGAGGCATGGATGTTGTGTTTGTCTTACGGCACTGGCTCTCTCCTTTCCCTGGAACCAGTGACCCTAAATTAGGGACGGGCGACTGCTTATAGCCCATTGAGTTGCTCACGGTGGTCGTTAAACCTCCAATCAAAAAAAAAAAAAATGTCCGCTATGCAAAATTCTTCCGTTAGCAGACGTAAACTTATATCATCTTCTCTTTTTTATATTTCTTCTTTTAAGTTTTCGATTTGAAAATATCTTTGTGCTTCCCTTGTAGTATGAGAAACTCTTTGTTCGCCATTTGTTAATTTCTTTAAAATGCTTTTTAGTCGCTGGTGGAACTAAGTAGATGTTTCTATTTCTGTATGTTTTATCGATTGTTGGAACCAGTTGTTCATTTTCCAAACCGGTTCCTTTGATTTTAAATAATTTGATAAATTTAATTGGCGTCAGAACGGATTATATCCGAAAATTCGGTGTCATCTTTCTTGTTCATGTTGGGACCTGAAATTTTAATGTCATTCGCAGTCTACCTGTGTTTATGGTCGAAAGAAAAGAGCAAAAAGTCAAATAATACCATTCTCACCACTTTTCGGGTTTAAGAATACAAAAAGAATTTTCAAATAAAACAAATGGGTGTAATGATATGGTATCGACGAACGGACGGACATAAATACGTCCGCTCGTTTGAATGAAAGATAACAAATTTCCAGTTTTCCGTCCGTAAAATGAAAGACAAAACATATTCATAACTACCTCCATTAACAGAATGAAAGATAAAAAATATTTCCATTCAGCATCATAAAATGTCATGAATAATGTACAGTACATCGTCATCTTTAAAATTCCAATTAAAATTCAAAAAGTTCACGTTTATTTTATCAACGAGGGCTTTTTCAGCATGTCTTTTGAAAAACAAAAGCTCGTGTTTGCGGTATGTGACATATTAAATTTCTCCATCATTTTTATGCCAGGGGTGGGATTCGAAGCCACAGCTCTCGGCTTCGGAGCTCCGAGTGCTATCCACTATACTACATTGGCATGCTTTCTCACTGCTATCTGCTTTTATCTCATCTGCGTCCTGCGGGGCAGGCACTTCACAGGCATTACCAAGTACATCTGTCCATCCGTCCGTCTGTTCGCACCATATGTCGGCAACTGTTAGTCTGATTTTGAAAATTCGTTTTTCGGTAGAAAGCCCGAATTATGCAAACAACGCGATCTTTTTTGTTGTCGATGACAACTTCGCTGCTGGGGCGCTAAATGTACATTACATTAAATTCAAAATTTATTTCACTTTCAATTGCTTCAAAACAATCAGTTCTATTAATTATTTCTTCCTTCCTATAAGCTTTGCCTCGAAGACCAGTTTACATACATTTTCTATTTGAGATAATGCATGGTGTTACCTCTAGAAGGCGTAAATGCACATTAGATCTTTCTCGAAATCACTGCTCTTAAAAATGGGATTTTAAAAGTCCTGTTTGCGCTCATGATGATGAGTATTATACACGCATTTCACAATATTTGGGGCAAAATGCTTTGCCACAAGAGGGACGAGCATATGATTCCATTTTTAACATGTTTACAATCATATCTTCGCTTCGAAACTTTGAAAAAATGCTGGACCAGCCAGACGCCACTCACCACGGAAAGTATTTTATGTATAATTTTTTTCCCCAAATTAATGTTTAGCTTTCCCGCTCGGTGACGTTAACATAAATCCCTGTAATTTTGATATATCCGATGCTAACCCATGACATTAGAGTGATGAGACATTAGAGTGATAGTGGTAATATTTTAGTGACGTCACAAGGAAATCAAGGCTTCCGATTGGTTTCCAACTCCGTCGTGTGTTACATTAAACACGACACCGACTATCAGGCCCTGTATAATAAGAGTGACGTTACAAAGCGGGAACTCATCACTCGAATGTCATGGTATTGTCACTCTCTAGACGGCTTTTTTTTCCTTTTTTTATTGGGGTTTGACGACCACCGTGAGCAACTCAATGTGCTATAAGCAGTCGCCTGTCCCTAATTTAGGGATACTGGTTCCAGGGAACGGGGAGAGCCAGCGCCGTAAGTCAAATAAAGCATAAATGACTCACCGGGATTCTAACCAGGACCTATCTCAGAGGAGTGGACAAAAGGCATAGCTTATACCACTGCGCCATAGGGACGGCAAGCCTTGTTCTAATATGCTGATTATAAACTCTTTTGGCTACTGAAAGCGTTTGTAGAGAGGAATGGTTTTCATATATTTGCCAAATTTTGTATCATACAGTTTTGCTACTAAGTGGTGTAATAATCCACATCTATCTACACTAGGAATAGTATCGTTCTGTTAATGTGGAAAATTCTCTTTGCCTTGGATATCTTCCTTTATGAGGATTGCTTTGCGCGAATAGCAGACATTTAAGCCTCTAGTAGCCGAAAATAGCTATTTTGTTTGTGATTGTTTTACAAACTTTGTAGAGATCCGGTTGAAACTTTTCCTTTTTTTTTTCAAAACTATTTCAGCATCTTATTCCAGAAATGCGCAGTTTAATTTATGGGCAAATTTTCTCTTGGAGGCGTAAATCTACATTGCTGATATTTTTTTTTTCTGAAAATCTGCTTTGAAATATATTTTGCTATCAGAAAGGATTCAAAGACGTGCACTACACCTGTGAATTCGGTGTCATATTTTCTACTTTTTTAATTGAAATATAAATGTTTTAATTTGAAAATCGAGTTCTTAAATTTTCTTTCCTTTGCATTTGATTCTTGCTTTTAATTCACTTTAACGCAAATTTTTCTGTATGCATGCATCTTCCATTATTTTAAAATGTTGCTCTTCATTTTCCTGAACATAACTTAAAAAATCTGACGGACGAAAGAAGTAAAATTTATTTGATTAGAGAATATATGTATGTTTGGAAGCTCTACAAAACATACCTACAGTATATGATACAACTAGCTGTGCCCACGGCTTCTCTCGCGTTGAAGATATCCCTGAACAACAGGGCTATGATAACACGTGTAATCCGACCCTTCCATGAGAACTCTAGCTCAATTTTGTAGCAACCGATGGAAGAAATTGGCCGAAAGATTAAATGGTTGGCAGTTAGTTTTTCACGTGAAAGAAAATTATAATTAATTTTTACATAAATTTAAATACATAATTGTTATTTTATTTTTTGAAAATAATTCATAATGCCTCTGCATATACAATATTTTTTCCCTCGTTTCCAGTCTTTACCAAAATAAATTGATTGTTTGAGCTTCCGGTTCTCGATAAGCCGAAGTATAACTGTCCGTGCGAGAAACACTCTTGACGCGAACCCAATCCCACATGTTTGTAAGTTTTGCTCGGGGATTTATTGATCGTTATAGCAAACGATTGTTTAATACATAGGAAACTCTAATTTTTTGAACGTGAAAAGCAAATCCGTCGGAATCATTGGGATTATGTGCCATTTGTCCAGCTGCTGGCCCAGTTAGTATAACGGCTTCAATAATATTATTATGCAGCGCTTTGATCTGTAATCTTGTAAAATTGCACAGGTTTGGAGGATTCAGGTTCCGTAATAATATAAGAGGAATGCCAACTTTCAATTTTAGGCAATGCGGTGAAAGTCCTGAGCTGAAGAAATGAATGAATTAAAAAATTCATGAGGATAATGCACTGTATCTTCCAAGTTAACGACACTATCGATCAATGTGCACATTTTGTATTCGCCAGGCAGTTTTTGCAAAATAGCATCTAAAACTAATAGTATCTCAAATTCTGTTCATGTTTATTTTTTAAATTTCTATTGTTTCTTCCTCTTGTCTTTCCCAACCACGAACAAGTCTGAAGAAAGCACCCGTTGGTGTTGAAAGCTTATGCTTTATTAATAATATCTATACGTCAATAAACGGATATTTTATTTCCTTTTCAAAATAGCATTGTTTATTTTATCAACAGATGTATTCTTCAAGACACGATAGGTCGCTCACACATCCAGTTGTGACTTCGTAGCAAATTTTCTACATTAGGATAAATTTTGTCAACTAATTCATTAATAGATCTTACAGTGCTTCCCAGTTTGCTATGTACTAGAATCAGAACATTATGATTAGGTACTTTGCCATCACCGACACGTAGTAACTGAGTAGAAAATTGGGTATCTCCGGCTCCTAAAGAGCTCTCATACTTGTTCGTAAAGGAAGCGTTTCAATATTATTCCACATTAGTAAAAAAATTCAGTATGTTATCGGGAACTACTTTTTTCACGTTGGGTGTGATTACGGTTTATGTAAACAAAGCGGAACGATACTCGGGAAATCGGGAATTTCTTGAAAGAGATCTGATTTGGGAGTGCAGCCAAAAAATTATAAAAAATCATTCAAAAAATAATAAAAATTAAACGAAATAGCAGATGTCCACCGGAAGCAAATAAGCTTTCCAATAGTGAAAGAATTTCTTTTTTTCTTTTGATTGGATGTTTAACGACACCGTGAGCAACTCAATGGGCTACAAGCAGTCGCCCGTCCCTAATTTAGGGCCACTGGCTCCAGAGCAAGGGGAGAGCCAGTGCCGTAAGACAAACACAACACCCATGCTTCACCGGGACTCAAACCCGAACCCCTTTCGGACGAATGATCTGAAGCCATCGCTTAAACCACTGCGCCACAGGGGCGGCCAGTGAAAGTATCGTGAATTACCTTCTTTCGCGTTGTGTGTGATCAGGTTTCGTGTAAACAAAGCGGAACGAGATACATGGGAAATCGAGAAATACTTGAAAGCGATCTGATTCGGTAGTACAACGAAAAATAATAAAACATATTAAAAAATATAAAAAAATCATTAAGGAATAACTAATAATAAATGAAATAGCCTATGCCCACTGGAAAGAAATAAGCTTCGGAATGGTGAAAGAATTTTATACAAATCGGTTCAGTAGTTTTCGAAATTTCCTCAAACACACAAACAAACTTTCTCCTTTTATATATTAGTATATATATTCAAGAAACAGAAACTACTTTTTTCATGCATTTTATAATCCCTGGAGGAAAGAAATGAAGCACTTTACCAGAGGTTCCACCGTAAAATAATTTTGAATGATTAATGCAACTTTATTGGGAGGATTATGGGGAAAGATTATTTTTGTAAAGATCATACATGCGGTTTTTGGCAGATCATTTACCCAGTTAAGACATATTTTGTTCCCTGCCAAATGGAAAAACGACGTAGTTTTATAGAGAGTTAAACATGCTGAATCATTCAATAAAAATAAGGGAACTTATTCATTTTTTGAACGCTACTAAATCATTACAAATTAAAGCATTTAAATTTATTTCAATGTAATTCACTGTAAAATTTAAGAAATCTCACATTTTAGTAGTATTCTAAACTTTAAGTTTAGTGTGCATATGTTTACTGCATTCAACACTAAAACTCTTTGCTGCTAAAATTCTTCACGGTTGAAGTGCAATTTCCTAGATGGGAATTTTTATTAAAAAATAAATTAGCAAAACACATAAAATCAAATGATGTAGGGAAGGAGATGAAAATTAAATGACTTTCGAATAAATGTTACATAGGAATTAGAACAATTTCTAAAAAAATTAAGTAAAAATAGTTTTGAGCTCTTTCGAAAACGTTTTAAGGAAAAACAATTAGCAGAAGTAAAAAATGCAGCATGAATAATTTTAAATAGGAAACCGTAGAGTTTGATATCCTGGTGGCCGAGTAATCCGAGGAGTTGGCTTTTGACTATTTGTCGGATACCGGCGTAAGGCGAGGGTTGGCTCTCTTCCTTCCCAGGAGCCAGTGGTCCGAAATTAGGGACTTTCGACTTCTTATAAAGCTGTGAGGTGCTAATGGTGGTAGAAATAACAGCAGCAAGTTAGTAAAATCATGCAATGCATTGATAATGATACGCTTTCCAATATACCAGATATCATTACTATAGTTATTACTCAAATAATGAGGATAATGGCTGTGGAATAAATCTCGCTCCTGTACCCTCACCTATGACCACATTTCGATGACATTAAACAGAATTGGTTCAGTGTACCTCCGGAAAAACATACTAAAGTTTTGTCGCAATAGAAACATTTTTACGTAAGTTATGTGGATAATGGCTATAGAACAAATCCCGCTCCTGTCCCCTGACCTTTGACCCCATTTCAATAATATTCCACAGAACCAGTTCAGTGTATCCCCGAAATAACATGATAAAGTTGTTTCGCAATCGAAGCATTTTTACGTCAGTTATGACGCATAAGGGCGATGGAATGGATCCCGCTCCTATGTCCTGACCTTTGACTCCATTTCGTCCATTTTCAAGAGGGTTCGTCCCCAAGTTATCTTCTACCACATACTAAAATTTCATCGAAATCGAACCATTTTTACGTTATCTACAATTTCATCGAAAACGAACCATTTTCGAATTATCGCGCTGACAGGCAGACATACAGACAGACGGACAAAGCTGGAGCATATACGCTTTTTCAACCTACGGTTGTAAAGTGTAAAAAATGAGAATTTTGGTATACGCTGGTGCAAGTAGTAGTTTTCGACGATTATCGCTAGAGAGCATGATGTACTGCTCGTATGATTCAGTGCGGTGAAAGAAGACGAGAGAACAGGAGTGTTATTTTTGTGTCTTGGCATTTTATTTCCACAAAGTCTGTTGTCTCTGCTCATCCGCTCGTATCCATCACGCTGTGATGAGACGTACATACAGCCTGTCTTGCACGGGCATCAGATCTAACAGCCGTTGAAAGTTTCGTCAAAGGTTATGTAAAGGACACTGTGTATGTATTACTATTGCCACAAAACTTAGATTACCGGGAGCACCGCATTTTTTAGCACGTCTTTTGTAAAAAAAGATCGTGCTTCTGTTATTGGTTTGTCCGTTCGTCCGTCTGTACCCATGATATCTCTGTACCTATTAAGTCCGATTTGAAAAATTCCTTTTGCATTTGGAAGCTTAAAATATACGCAAATGATGATGCTTTATTTCGTTTTTTTTTTACGATGTACAATTTCGCCGGTAGAGGGCGTAAATGCAGATGATGTCGAATTCAAAAATACGTTTTATTCCACATATTTGCTTCTAAACATCCGATTGAAAAATAAATTATGTCTTTCGATTCCATTTATATCGAAGAGTATTTTAGATATAGCTACTTTTTCAAATTAAGCACAGATTTGCCGCTAGGGGGCGTAAAAGTAAATTACTTTTTCCTCGATAACTCTTCTTCTAAAACTCCGATTTGAAAATTTTTTTCTTCAGCGGATACATCTCCTGACGTAAAATAATTTGCATGTAATTTCAAATTTTTGGCAAAGAAAACTTTGGCCACCAGGTGGCGTAAGTGTTAATTTTTGCTTCTGATGTATTTGCCATAAAATCTGAGCTTCTAAAATGTCAATTAAAAAAATTATTTCGTGGACTGATGCCACTCAAATCGATGAAACTTTTCCGACTATTTTCGTCATAAAATATTACACAGTTTCTCCGCAAGGGGGCGTAGATGTACATCTTATTTTTGTCAATATCTCTAATTCTAGGAGTCCGATTTGAGAAATTCCTTCTTTGTTGGATAGTGTTTTCCGTGTGACATGTTTTTTATGTAATTTCGAAATTTTCAAGTAATTCATAGACATTCCGCTAGGGGGCATAAATGTAAATTGCGTTTCCCAATATATCTCTGCTTCTAAATCTCCAATTTAAAAAATTATTTCTGCACTGCATACAGCTCCTGATGGGAAATCGTTTGCACATATTTTCTAATTTTTTGTAAGAAATTGTTTGGTCACTAGGTGGCGTAACTCCTAATTTCAGCTTCTGTTGTATTTGCAGCAAAATATGAGCTTCTAAAATCTCGATTGAAAAAAAAAGTCGTTTGTTGACCGATACAACTCCTCATGTCGACAAACCTTTTAGGAAAATTTTCTTGTTGAAAAAATGCATGTTTCTACGCCAGAGGGCGTAGATGTATATCTTATTTTTGTCAATATCTCTACTTCTAAGAGTACGATTTGAAAAATTCCTTTTTTGTTGGGTAGTGTTTCCGATGCGAAATGTTTTCCCTATAAATTCAAAATTTTCAAGTAAATCATAGACTCTTCGCTAGGGGGCACAAAGGTAAATTGCGTTTTCTGCGTTATTTCTGCTCCTAAAGATCTGATTTGAAAAAATCTTCCTGTATCGCATACAAGACCTGATGGAAAATATTTTTCACATAATTTCTAATGTTTGGTAAAGAATGGTTTGGCCACCAGGGGTCATAAGTGTTAATTTCTGCTTTTAAAGTATTTGTTGCAAAATCTGGGCTCCTGAAAACTCGACTAATTTTTTTTTATTAGACCGATACCGCTTATATGGATAAACCTTTTGAGAATACTTTCTTCCTAAAATAATGCATGGTTTTCCCACCAGGGTACGTAAAGTCACATCTTATTTTTTTCGATATCTCTGTTTCTAAGAGTTCGTAAGCTCGCAATTCCGTTTACAGAAATATCTGAGGGATTAAAAACCCGATTGAAAATCTTCTTTCTTTCTTTTTTTTTTTTTTTTTTTATTGGAGGTTTAACGACCACCGTGAGCAACTCAATGGGCTATAAGCAGTCGCCCGTCCCTAATTTAGGGTCACTGGTTCCAGGGAAGGGGGAGAACCAGTGCCGTAAGACAAACACAACATCCATGCCTCACCGGGATTCGAACCCGGACCCCCTTCGGACGAATGATCAGAGGCCATCGCTTAGACCACTGCGCCACCGGGGCGGCCTTTGAACCCGGACCCCCTTCGGACGAATGATCAGAGGCCATCGCTTAGACCACTGCGCCACCGGGGCGGCCTTCTTTCTTCCGTCAGATACTATTGTTTTTTTTTTTTTTTTTTTTTATTGGAGGTTTAACGACCACCGTGAGCAACTCAATGGGCTATAAGCAGTCGCCCGTCCCTAATTTAGGGTCACTGGTTCCAGGGAAGGGAGAGAGCCAGTGCCGTAAGACAAACACAACATCCATGCCTGACCGGAATTCGAACCCGGACCCCTTACGGACGAATGATCAGAGGCCAGCGCCTTAGACCACTGCGCCACCGGGGCGGCACTATTGTTTTCCATACCGGTTCCATTGACTTTGAATGGCTTTGATAAACCTAATTTGCCTCAGAACGGATTCAAAAGACGTGCTTATTACACCCGAAAATTCGGCGTCATCTTTCTTGTTGTTTGTTTGCTTGAGGGTCTAATAACAGCCATGAGCAACTCGATGGGATGTAAGCAGTCGCCTGTCCCTAATTTAGGGCCTCTAGCTCAAGGGAAGGGAGAGAATCAACGCCGTAAGACAAACACAACATCCATGCCTCACCTGAACTCAAACCCAGACACACCGACGAATGATCAGAAGTTAGCGGTTGGACAACTGCCCCACTAGAGAAGCGCATCGGATATGCAGAGCTCTTTGTGCAGTTGAGCACCATTAGTTATTATTTATTTGGCAGGAAATGGAGTACAATTTTAACGCTTCTACAGTATAGCGAAACATAGTACAAGCATCGAACTTTTAAAAGCATAGTTAACAGAATTACCTTAGTTGCTGCTCTGAATAGTATAAATTTAATATTTTCCTTCTTTATGCTTTTACATTAAAATTAAGAGGAAAATAAAGAAGAACATAGGTGAACACCAAATTTAAAATGCAAATTGAACAATAAATATTTACTCAGTTGTTATAAATGCTGCACAGAAACATTTAAACCTATATGTGGTACGGAAAAAAACATTTAAACCACCACGTGCATATACAGTGTGATCACAATTAAAGAGGAGGTGTTCAGAGTTCTCTGTAGAAATAGCTATTCGACAAATTTAAACCAAATTTAGTATACATACTTTCCTTATTATGTTGTTTTAATTCTCGGTAATTTTTTTCAAAATTAGGCCGCTAAGGTGACATCTGTCAGTTCTGTCCCTTTAATTTGGATATTACGTAGGTTACCTAACAAATTTGAAAACTAAATCATTGATATGGTTCTACGTACCTTCCATCTCCATGCTGTAGAAACTGGATTCGCTGAACAACACACTCGATGGTAGAACGCCATGCACTGAACTATGTGGAGTTGTCTCACATGTTGTGAAATTCTGTCTTTTTAGACAGCTAAGTTTTTTTTTTTTTTTTTTTTTTTTGATTGGAGGTTTAACGACCACCGTGAGCAACTCAATGGGCTATAAGCAGTCGCCCGTCCCTAATTTAGGGTCACTGGTTCCAGGGAAGGGAGAGAGCCAGTGCCGTAAGACAAACGCAACATCCATGCCTGACCGGGATTCGAACCCGGACCCCTTACGGACGAATGATCAGAGGCCAACGCCTTAGACCACTGCGCCACCGGGGCGGCCAGCTAAGTTGGTGAACACTGCCTTGATAAGCGAGGCGTTTTGAGTATCGCATAGTATCTGACCAAAGAAAAATATTTTCAATCAGTCTCTTAATTTCGCAAATATTGCTGTAAACGGAAACGTCAATTTACGCCCTCTGGTGGCAGACTTGTGCGTTAAAAGAAATTTAATTTATATGAGAAACATTTCACAGCGGAAACGGTCTCCAACAAAGAAATAAATTTTCAAATCGGACTCTTAGAAACAGAGATATCGAAGAAAACGCAATTTACCTAGAGGAAAGTCTATGAATTACTTGAAATTTTTCAAATCGGACTATTAAAAATAGATATATTGATAAAAAAAAACAGGGAAAAAAATTATACATCGACGCCCCTGGTGGAGAAACCATACAGTATTTTAAGAAGAAAATATTCCGGAAAGGTTTATTGACGTGAGTAGTATTGATCTACAAACGGTTTTTTTCTCAAAAAATTTTAGAAAATTAGATTTTGCTACAAATACATCAGGAGCGGAAATTAAGACTTACGCTCCCTGGTGGCTAAACTATATTTTACCAAATTAGAAACTATATGCAAACGATTTCCCATCAGGATCTGTATCCGGTGCAGAAATAAATTTTCAAATCGGAGTTTTAGAAGCAGAGATATCGGGGGAAACACAATTTACCTTCACGATCCCTAGCGGAAAGTCTATTAATTACATAAAAATTTTGAACTCATGTGAGGAACTTGTCGCACCGGAAACTCTAAGCAGTGAAAAAGAAGGACTTTTTCAAATCGGACTATTAGAAGCAGAGATATTGACAAAAATAAGATATACATCTAATCCCCGGGCGGAAAAATCACACAATTTTTTAAGAAGAAAATGTTTCTGAAACGCTAATCGACGTGAGTGGCACCAATAAACGAATTTTTTGAATCGAGATTTTAAAAGCTCAAATTTTGGGTCAAATATATCAGCAGCAAACATAATTTTTTTACCTAAAATTAGAAATTACATGCAAAAGATTTCCGACCAGGAGCTGTATCCGATGAAGAACGATTTTTTCGAATCGGAGTTTTAGAAGAACGTTTCGCTAAACAAATGCATGTTCGTCTGCATTTTGTTTTCTGGCATTTTCATTGCAAAAATAGTAAGCTTTTTCTCAGGAGATACATTTACAGACAGATATTGTTTTACAGAATCCTTTAGAAAACTGACCTAAAATAATATCTGGATCGAAATAAAAATGAACATTAGGCTTTTTAAAAAAAATATTGCCATTATTTCAGAGATGCTTATTTCAAACAAAGTTTTCATTATTGTTCAGCGACCACAATTCTTTATGAATTTACCAGTGATAGGCATCAAAACTACGCCTCCTCTCTCCGGAACCAGTTGTTCTAACCTACTAAACTCTCTCCGGAGCCAGTTGTTCTAACCTACTAAACTCTCTCCGGAGCCAGTTGTTCCAACCTACTAAACTCTCTCCGGAGCCAGTTGTTCTAACCTACTAAACTCTCTCCGGAGCCAGTTGTTCTAACCTACTAAACTCTCTCCGGAGCCAGTTGTTCTAATCTACTAAACTCTCTCCAGAGCCAGTTGTTCTAACCTAATAAACTTTCTCCGGAGCCAGTTGTTCTAACCTACTAAACTCTCTCCGGAGCCAGTTGTTCTAACCTACTAAACTCTCTCCGGAGCCAGTTGTTCTAACCTACTAAACTCTTTCCGGAGCCAGTTGTTCTAACCTACTAAACTCTCTCCGGAGCCAGTTGTTCTAACCTACTAAACTCTCTCCGGAGAGAGTTGTTCTAACCTACTAAACTCTCTCCGGAGCCAGTTGTTCTAATCTACTAAACTCTCTCCGGAGCAGTTGTTCTAATCTACTAAACTACAGTAGCTTACGAAAGTATCCCTCATTTTTAAGGAGGACGACCAGACCCTGTCGAACTTTACTCTAAGTTTTGCTGGCGAAACACTTTTACGACCATTATTATTTTTTTTTCTGCAGGACCAAATCGGGTCATTTTGGGATATGATACCTGTTATTCAGTTGTAAGGGATGTAAGGTCAGGTGATGCGTAACATCACAGCCTCTCCTTGACAAATGTCAACCCCGCCTTCTCGTGGTGCATCCTGTTCCCACTAAAGGGGCTCTGACGACCGCCAATAGCGGTATAACTATACCATCGGGATTAGAGGAAATTCTATCCCACACTCACCAACCCGCTTGGCCAGCGTGGTGAGTTATGGCCAAACCCCTCCAAAATGATTCCACAACTTAAATCTTGGCCCTCAGTCTCCGGCAGCTGGAATGTACCTGGCCAAGGCAGCGGCCAGTGCGACATGAAGGCAGAGGGTGCTAAGAATCCCCGGAGGACCGGACTAGGCTGCCATCTGATGCTGACCTTGGCTACGTACAATGGACGCTCCCTATCTTCTGATTCAAGGCTTCTTGAATTGGAAGAGGAACTACAAAGGATCAAGTGGGACATCGTGGGGCTAAGTGAGGTAAGGAGAAAAGCAGAAGATCTCATCGAACTGAAAAGTGGACATTTCTTCTACTATCGTGGGACAGATACTGGCAGAACTAGTGGTGTTGGATTTATAATAAACAAGAAACTGAAGGATAAAGTTGTAGAAGTTGAAAGTTCCTCTGACAGAGCTGCACGACTTGTTATCCAACTCTCGAAAAGATACCAGGCTCAGATTATTCAAACTTATGCACCCACCACAAGTCATCCTGAAGAAGAAATTGAAGACTTTTATGAGGAAATTTGTCATCTAAATAATAAAGGTAAGCAGCATTTGAAAATAATTATGGGAGATTTCAATGCAAAAATAGGGCAACGGCAACAGAATGAAACTTCAGTAGGTAAATTCGGTCACGGCAACAGAAACCAGCGTGGAAATACTCTCGTTGAGTTTGCAGAGGCAGAAGGGTTTTTCATCTTGAACTCCTTCTTCAAGAAAAAAGCCACACAGGAAATGGACATGGAGACATCCAAATGGGACGACAAGTGAAATTGATTTTATTATGTGTAACAAAAAATTCGTCATAGAAGACTGCAGTGTGCTAAACAAGTTCAACACAGGTAGTGACCATAGATTGGTGAGATGTAAGATGCACCTCAACACTAAACTTGAACGTGGCAAGCTCATAAGACAAACAAAATCTATTGACATAACCAATCTTAAAAAACACCATAATACCTTTAAGTTGGAACTGAAGAACAGGTTCTCTGCTTTAGAAGGCCTAACATCGGAAGAAGTGGACATCTCTGAAGTTAACAGAAAAGTAACCAAAGCTCTTATGGAAACAGCAACAAAATTAGCTGGGTCTAAGAACAAGTTGCATGTAAATAAATTATCAGGAAAAACGAAAATGTTGATGCAAAAAAGAAGAGAGATGAGGACAACTAAAGAAGATGTGACTTCCAAAGTGGAATATATAGAGCTATGCAAGACAGTACGAAAAAGTATCACTGAAGACGTAAGAAAATTCAACTGTGAACTAGTGAGGAAAGCAATTGAAAGCAACCAAAGCCTAAACATAGCAAAGTGACATCTCAGTAAGGGAAGAAAACAGATTATGGCACTGAGAAAAGAAGATGGTTCTGTAACAAGAAATAGAGGCGAAATTTTGACAAGAGTGAAAGATTTCTACTCCAAATTATATGAAAGGGATGATACATGCACTCCAGACATCATGAAAGATACCAGTACCAGAGTTCCTCCAGTCCTTCCAGCAGAAGTTGCACATGCAATCAAGAACATGAAGCGGGGAAAAGCTCCAGGAGAAGATGGAATTACTGTAGACATCATACAAGAAGCAAGTGGAGAAAGCGAAACAGTACTCGCCCAAATTTTCACTCGATGCCTTAATGAAGGAAAGATTCCTGAGGATTGGAACACCGCTACAATGATCCTGCTACATAAGAAAGGTGACATTGAGGATCTCGGAAACTACAGACCTATCAGCCTCCTATCAGTAGTTTATAAAATCTTCACTAAAGTTCTTTCACACCACTTGAAGGTAACACTGGACATGGCTCAACCGAGAGAACAAGCTGGATTCAGGAGTGGCTACAGCACAATAGATCATATCCACGTACTGAGAGCAAAGATTCGGCTGTTTGAAAATACAACACACATAAAAATTGGAAAGGGAGTGAGACAAGGTGACACCATATCTCCGAAGCTCTTTAATGCCACATTGGAGGGTGTTTTTCAGTCGCTGAGCTGGGAAAACATGGGGATAAAGATTAATGGAGATTATCTAACCCACCTTCGTTTTGCTGATGACGTAGTCATTTTTGCAAGTACCCCATCAGAGCTGCAGAGTATGATCCAGGAACTTGCTGACAAGAGTAAAGAAGTGGGATTAAAAATGAAGTTTCAGAAGACAAAAGTGATGTTCAATGCTTTTACAAGGAATGAAGATTTATCGATTGATGGAGAAAAGCTGGAGATAACAGACACGTACGTTTATCTTGGACAGCAGATATCAAGTGAGGGTCACATTGATGAAGAAATTAATCGGCGCACAAAACTTGCCTGGAGAGCTTTTGGAAGAAACAGCATAATTTTCAAGAGCAATATGCCATTATGTCTTAAAAGAAAAGTGTTTGATCAATGCATCCTTCCAGTGCTTACGTATGGTGCAGAGACGTGGACCTTAACTAAAAGAGACATACAAAGGCTGCAGACAACTCAAAGCAGCATGGAGAGGTGCATATTTGGTGTAACCAGGAGAGATAAGAAGAGGAACTCGTGGATCCGAAAAATGACAAGAGTGGAAGACATCATGATCAGAGTTAAATCCCTGAAATGGCAATGGGCTGGACATACTGCCAGAAGGACAGATCATCGATGGACAGCCGAAATTTTAGATTGGATTCCAAGGGACAGGAAAAGACCCAGAAGAAGACCACATGGGAGATGGGTGGATGAAATTCGAAAGTATGCAGGGGGGACATGGAGGAGACTGGCACAAGACAGACCGTTGTGGAGGAAACTTGGGGAGACCTTCGTCCAGCAGTGGATTGATAATGGTTGACAATGATGATGATGATGATGATTCAGTTGTAAACATGACCCATATGCAGATGGATCGGAAACCTTAACACATCAGGTACCGAGCTTAATCGCAAAGATCATACAAATTGACCAACAAAGTAGGTGTGTATCACATTAATTTAATGCAACGATAACAGAAAACAAGTACGAGAAAACGACAAAACAATAACTAATACTTAGTGGGATAACAACGAGACCTAATAACAGCTGCATAACGGGCCGGCATCGAGTCCACTAGCTTCTCGACGGTGACCTGCGGAATACGCGCCCATTCTGCAGACAGCTGGTAGAACTTCTGGGCCCTATTCCGGCAGGTTTTCTTCGCACATAGCCTCTCCAGCTCCTTCCACATGTGCTCGATCGGGTTCAGGTCTGGAAATTGGCTTGGCCAGTCTAGAAGTGTGACCTGTTGCTGCTGAAAGGCTGCCTTTGCTACTTTGGAGGTGTGCTTCTGATCGTTGCCTTGCTGCATGATCCATCCAGGTGGCATGTCCTGGTTTGCCCATGGGAAGACATCGTTGATGAGCATGTTTGCGTAGCTCTGGCCGGTCATTATTCCGTCAATCTTGATGATGGGGCCCATTCCATTGCGAGAGAAGGCGCCGTAAACCATGCGCGATCCTCCTACGTGCTTGGCAGTCGGCTGAATGAACTGGGGGTTGAATCTCTGGCCACACGGACGTCGTACGTATCAGATGCCATCACTTCCGAACAAGATGAACTTGCACTCGTCGGTGAAAAGCACCTTACTCCAGTCCGCCGCGGTCCAGTGTCGATGACGGCGCGCGAACGCGACTCTGGCTCGTCGATTCTTGACTCCGATGAGTGGTTTCTTGGCGGGCGTTTTCCATTCAATCCACCAGCAATGAGACGACGGGAGATGGCCATTCGGCTGACGTTCAGGTCGTTGCTGTCGCGGAATTCGGTGGCGATGTCCACAGCAGTCAAGGTGGGGTCAGCACGAGATCGACGGAGAATGCGTCTATCATGACGCAACGTAGTGGAACGAGGGCTACCACATCGCGGACTGTTCTCGACGGTCCCTGTCTCCTTATAACGTTGCAGGATCTTGAGGGCCCTCGCAATATCGGTGACGCGCATACCGGATTCCATGATGTTCACGGCCGCCTGGCGAGCTCCAACAGGGATATCCGCCTTTTTACCCATTTCTGAAAACCTAAGATTGACTTATTATCACACTACACATCACAAAACCCACAAAAATCACAAGAAAAACATTAATACATGCAGCAAACAAATGGGTAATAATTGGCGACTCTTGAATATGGCCCATTTCGAACGTCAAATTCGCTCTGAGCGAAATGCAAACTACGCGGCATTGTAACCCACGAATCAACACATATTATATCCCAAAACGACCCGCTTTGGTCCAGCAGAACAATTATTATGGTCGAAAAAGTGTTTCTCCAAATATTTTTGGCCGCCCCGGTGGCGCAGTGGTCTAAGGCGCTGGCCTCTGATCATTCGTCCGAAAGGGGTCCGGGTTCGAATCCCGGTGAGGCATGGATGTTGTGTTTGTTTTACGGCACTGGCTCTCTCCCTTCCCTGGACCCAGTGACCCTAAATTAGGGACGGGCGACTGCTTATAGCCCATTGAGTTCCTCACGGTGGTCGTTAAACCTCCAATCAAAAAAAAAAAAAAACAAATTGATGGTACCGTATTCCACCGCATAACATCCGCTATCGCATGATGCGGCACCCTGTTTTTGTACCTTAGAAATTGATTCATGAAATTTTATCCCATAATCGTACGATAATTCGGTGTTTGTCACGTAGACTTAGAAGCCTGGTAAACAGCGCAGTGTACTGCGTTGCGTGACAATAATTGTGTGCGGGGGATGTACGTAAACATACATAGTTTCCTACGACCGCCCGACGGCCAGAGTCGTTACCTCCGAGATCTTGAAGGCCTACCAGGTCGTGACGTCATTTTCAGTGACGTCACACCCCGTTGATCTATTGATCAAACAATCCGGGTCTGCAATACCACGCTACGCCAAACTGTGTGACTTGTGATTTTTGTGGTTGTCCACGCTTTCCGTGAAATTAGTAGTGTTCCTTTCCTGTGGTTTGCTTGAACTAACATTTTAATTACAGTTTTTATATACCTGTAATTGAATGAGATAGGTATTTGATTATGCCACATCCGTGTTGTGTTCCCGGATGCCGTGGAAATTATAAAACAGGACCCAAAGTTCGTGTGTATGGAGTTCCAAAAGACTAAGATTTGTGTTTCTAAGTGAAATTGTGCCATTTAAAGGGATAACTTCGCAGTTACACCACATCGTAAGGCATGTACATAGAACAATTTTAAATCGAATTTAAATACAAGACCTTAGTTAATTAATTTGGTCAAGCATTTTAAAAAAGAAAGCATTTTGTCATATGGATATTGTTGAGGTCTACTTTAAAAGTGAAATATATTTTTACATGCTTACTGCCGGTTGTGGTAACAGTGAACACTTCTTGTTCCATATTCATGTTCTGGAGGAAGAACATATATATGTATATATATATATATACTCCGTTATTTGTTGAAAATTCACTTGTTCACCGTGGCATTCTGATTTAGTTTTCATTACAATTAGTTGAGATATGTTTTTATAACAGCTAAAAACAATGACGCAGTCTTTGAAAACATTCTCCCACGAACATTCATTCCTGTTACTAAAGTTATTGACTGAAAAAAAGAAAGAAAAACATACGGAATCCGGAAATTGATTTTCAGATTTAAAAACGGGAGCTGCGTCCGCGTAGTAATTTTATTTCTCATTCTTTTAATAAAAATAATATGTTAAGCATTTGCAGTGATATGTCATATTTGTGATGCAATTTTTCACTGTAATACCGAAATTCTAAAACAACGATCGTCAGCATCGGAAATAAGCTCCGATGCGCCCAGGCTCTCTCTCTCTCTCTCTCTCTCTCATGGGCTGCGACGATCCACCGCTAGTGACGTCACAAACCTGTGCGATTGCCTTCTCTTTCCGGTGGTCACGCCAGATTGCGATTCGCTATTCCCAACGCATCTGTACCCTATCTCAGTACTCCAGATTCGTGTGTCGTACTATCGAGCATGCTTAGTTATACAGTGAGATGTAAAACACTTTTCTTCTATCACGGATCAATGGAAGTACTGTCCTTCCGGTTTCAATGCGCAAGTTATCTTGTTCGATGAACAGCCTATAGAGAGAGTACTAGGGCAAAAGAGTTTTCAGTGAGTGGAGAATTAGTGAGAGACTGGTAAAAACGAAAAACTGAAAACACAAAACTTTCATGACGGGTGTTTTGATGCCCTGAAAGGACAATTTTCAAAAGACTGTAATTTCAACTACTAATTTTTAATGGCTCGGTGGATGCCGCACTATGGTAGAGCAGCGAAGCACACATAACTGATACGGCTGGATGTAGGGATGGGCGATATTTTCAGAAGTATCGATATTGATATAATTCGATATTTAGGTGATTGATATATTGTATCGAAAATATCACTATTGAAAAATCAATATATCAGATAGATTTCTCGATATTTTTGATCTCATGTTTTTCGATACTCCTAATTTCAATGCAACTGATATTCCGGTTTATTAACTGCCACAGGGTAATAACACAATGCGATATTATGCCAAGCATAGTCTGTTGACTTTTTCACTCAAATTTCAGTCATTAAAGCTTCTATGTGGCGCCATTCGAAAAATTTTTCTAGTTATCGAAAAGTCAACTAATATTACGTTAATCACGATATTGATACATACATGAAATCGCACTTTGATGGCCACCCATCAGAGTAATTTACACTGGTGGGAAAAAATTAAAAACGAAAAGGAGGAATTAGCATAACAGCGGAACGACCACGCAGAACGGACCGAAAGACCACTCAGGAGATAAACTAGGGTCCGGTACGGTAGGGCATGCGCATATATGCAGCATGACGTATTTGGGGATTGTCGGAAGGGTATAAAGCGCACGGGCCGTGTACGCTCCGCAATTCGGTGAAAGGTATTGCACGGTGTACATCGGTTTGAACGACGTCCAGTTGCTGCCACCGTGTAATATGACCAACAGGCAATCCAGTAGACGACATCTGGATGACTTTACCCGAGGTCACGTCATTGCGAAGTTGGAAGAAGGTCGAAGTGTGACTAGTGTGCCCGAGGAGTTCGGGATCACTCACAGCATCGTTTTACGATCTTGGAGAGCATTTCAAACGACAGAAACTGCTGTCCAACAGTTTAGCAGTGGTCGTCCACTAGCAACCACGGCGGCGGACGACCGGTATATTGTCCTACAGGTGAGAAGAGACAGACGGCAGACAGCGGGAGAAATCGCAAGACACATGCAACAGACAACTGAAACGTCCGTTATCGCGTTTTACCGTGGCCAGAATATTGCAGTACGACGACCAGTACGGTGTGTGCCATTAACGCCTGCTCATCGGAGACGGTGGTTTCTGTGGTGCCAGGAACACAAGAATTGGACACATCAGCAATGGGGTCGAGTTCTCTTTACGGATTAGAGCCGATTTAGTCTGACGAGCGATTCTGGACGTGTACACATCTGGAGAGAGAACACGCAATCACACCTCCAACTTCATCGAAAGGGACCAGTTTGGAGGTGGCGGAGTTCTCGTTTGGGGTGGTATCATGCTTGGTAGCTGTATTGACCTCCACATCTTCCAAGGAGGTTCAGTCACTTGTGTCCGCTATTGTACCGAGATTCTCCTGCCTCACGTGCGTCTGTTTAGAGGTGCTGTGGGTCTTGAGTTCCTCTTCATGGACGACAACGTCATCGTACAGTGGCTGTCGCAGAGATGTTGGAGAGTGAAGATATTCAACGCATGGATTGGCCCGTAAGGTCCCCGGACCTAAATCCAATCGAACACGTGTGAGACTTTCTCGGGAGACGCTTGGCAGCACGTCACCAGCCGCCAGCAGTGATTCCGCTGCTGCGATTGGCGCTGCAAGAGGAATGGGCCGCGATGCCTCAACAGCTCCTTGACAACCTCGTCATCAGCATGGACAGACGTTGTAAATCCTGCAACGCAGTCAGGGGTGATCATATCCCCTACTAAAGACTGGATTTTTCTTGGCAGTCGCCTGTCACCTGGACGTTTCTGTCTTCTGTCCAGTTGTGCCCCGAAGCTACCTTTTCAATAAAGTGCCTTTGTATCCTTTGGATTCCTTATTTGGAGGGTTTTGCACACTTGTCCCATATTGTTACATCTTGTGGATCTTATGGTATGAATTGAGTCGATGTGGAGCACTTCTGCACGACGTAACATTTGAAAAACTGTCTCGTCCTTACGTTTTGCACGCCAGTGTATTTCGTGGCATGCGAGGAATGAACATAGATCCCTGAGGTGAAATAACATCGGACATACGATGATATATTGAATATCACACCAATACCAATGTATCGCATATCACACCGACATATTAAAAAATGATGTATTGATTTCTTCGATATATCGAAACAGCGATATCAGTATTAAATATCAGAATATCGGGCGAAATATTGATATTTCGATATATTGATAAATCAGGCCCATTCCTAGCTGGAGGTGGGGGCGGAGCTTCAGACAAAAGAGAAACACTTAAAGCAGCGGAGAAGGTTCAAACACGAGATCAAGTTCGGTAAATCAGTATTTCGTACTACTTTACCAGATTTTTGTAAGTGTAACATTTGTAATGAAAACCGCCGCCCAGTTGGCGCAGTGGTCTAAGCGATGGCCTCTGATCATTATGTTTTCTATTTTATAGATCAGTGTGGTACTGCTACGTGCGGAGATGATCAAGCGTGCGTAGATTCAGATCCATCAGAAGGAAAAAATGCGAAGACTGCTCAGTTGGGAAAAAGTTAGATCCGACAAACTTTAAATGCACAGGTAAGTAATTTACGGTCTTTTAAAAAGCATTGGAAATTAAATTTGTGCGACTAATTCTTGTAAGCAGCATTCAGTCGAAGAATTTAAAAGTTAATGCACACTCATTGTCATAAAACTCCGCTCACCAAGAAAAAACCGTGCGATTAACGTGAAACTCGGCGAATGGCTACGGGAAGGGCAGACATGCAAATGCTTACAGTTTTGTGTAATTCCGCATGCTCGCGCGTCCAAGATCGGCGCTGCAATCGCAATTCGTGGGGCTTATCAGACGCTGCGCAGATGACTCCACATTCGTGAGGCGCGGATGGCTTAGTGGTTAGCGAGTTAGACTGTCAATGCAAGGTCCTCAGGTTCGATCCTGGGCTGATCTTTTAGAGATGGTGTAATTTACCAACAATCGCTGAATATCCGCCGTGCATCGGACGATCACGTTAAGTGGCGGCCCCGAGGCTGGGCCAACTGGTTAAATGGGTATCCTTTCCTATACCCCCCCCTGAAATTCTCTCACCCTTCTATGTGAAACATCGCACTTGTAAGCTGGTGCCATCTACTGTACTCTAATCTCACTAAAAACTGTTCTGTCAAAGTCGCTAGACTTGCTCTCATTCATTCCGTTTCTGTGCCCTGCCCAAAAGGCGATCTCGCTGTAGGTGGCTGGGACCTAAACTCTACTCACTGTGGACGGAAGTCCTACAAGAACATGACAGATACGTCTACTCCACATTCCTGCCGAAGTTCACGGTAAGAGTCAGGTGTGAGACCTGAATGATAGATGCCGAGGAGCTGCCGTAGATGTGCGTACGAGCAACTGACGGAGTTTGAACCAGGCCGTATCGTTGGGAGGAGAGAGGCAGGGTGGCGGGCGCGCCATATCGGCCGCCGTTTGTGCCGGTCGGACAGTAAGTTACGATCGTGTTGCGAGCTATGGACATGGGAAGGCACCGAGACACGTTGGGCTGGCTACGGACGACCCAGACACACCACCAGTACCGTGGCATCGTGGGAGCAGCACGCCCAGATGCGACGACGACCTTGTCCAATATCCAGAGACATGTGGCGGCTGTACAAAGGACTCCTGTGTCCTCCAGAACCATTTCCAGACGCCTTGCAGAGGCGAATATGCATTCTCGACGCCCTTACGTTTTCTGCCATTAACACCTGTACATCGTCGGCGTCGATTGCAGTGGTGTCAGGAGCGAGCAACGTAGAATGCTATGAACTGGCGACGTATAGAATTCAGCGACGAATCCCGCTTCTGTATGGAAACGAACGACCAGCGTGTCAGAGTGTGGAGTATCGCAGGTGAGCGCTACAATCCTGTACAGCAGCACACATCCCGAACTGCAAGTATGATGATGTGGGGAGCAATAGCGTATGACAGCCAGACTTCCCTCGCAGTAATTCGAGGGAAGTTGACAGCCCAGAGCTACGTACAGCAGATCCTGTAACCCCATATGCTGTCTTTCCTGGCGGGATGGCCCGGAGCCATTTTTCAACAAGTAACGCCCGTCCGCACACGGCTCGGATTTCCCAGGATTGCCTACGTCATGCTTCGATGCTTACGTGGCCTATCAGATCTCCTGATATCTCGCCCGTCGCGTACGTGTGGGGACTGATGGGACTCCAGCTTTCTCCATGTCCTAGTGTTCGTGATTTAGAGTGTGAATTGCAAGAAGTGTAGGCAGATCTGTCCCAGGATAAATACAGCGTCTCTTTAACTCCATGTCGGACCGTATCACCGCATGTATCCGATCACGAGGCGGTCCGACGTGGCACTAACGTTGACCGGAATGTGCACCGTATGTCGGCGAGAAATCGTCCTGCTGCTGTGATCTTGTAATCACTTCTATCCTTGCTATGTACCATCTCACTACTAAAATTTCATTTCAATCCGACGCCTTCTTCTTGGTGCGCGGATTTTTATGACGACTGTATCTAACGCTCTATTTAACTGTACTTTGGTTGCTTCCATAGATTATTTTGCAGTATATCAAAATACACTTGTCACAGAAAGTAAAAAAATATATATCGGTTTCGAAAACAAAACATGGTGATTTGCAAATTTAGCGACTACTGGAGATCGGTTAGCATCTTGGGTAGCTACGTAATATGTGAATTAGCATCATGGTAACATTGCATGGAGCATACGAGCTCCGAAAGAAGTACCCTGAGAGCTGTAGAAAACGAGTCGTTTCAGCGCTTGGCCTAGAAGTTTTCTGAATGTATTGCCTTCAGTGTGGGATTAATATGAAATGATTTTCAGACGACGTCTAGGCATTGGATAAAAAATAGGGCGGTTGTCATGTTACAGACATGTGTACGTAAAATCAACGTGGCTGCTTCTCTAAGAGTTCTGCAAAGTGTAAAGTGTGGTCTACACACAAGATTTCTGCGGCATCGAAATGTTGTAGATCGACCTAGGAGTGGTCTTCCGAAGAAAATCACCAGGCGACAAGATCGATACCTCACAATAATTGCTCGGAGAAAGCCTAGAATTACCAGTAGAAATAACTTTGGGAATCACTTTGAGCTGTTTCTAGTTTGGGAGTATGTACTCAAATGGCACAAAATAGTCTTCACGAGTACGGAGTCAGAGCATAGAGGCCGCTAAGACGTACGGCATTGGCATAAGCTCAATGACGTCAAAGATATACCTGGATCCAACAGTACATGTCATGGAATAAAGAATTAAACCACGTTAATTTCACACACGAATCCCGTGTCGATCTTTATCTTTATACTCGACGGGGGCACATGTGAGGAGATCCAGCACTCTATGTGAAGTCCGAGTCAGTCAGTTGGGGTCTGCGCAGGAGTGTGTTTTAGGCAATATAAATGCCTCCGTGTACCAAAACGAGATAACTGCGCCCATTATGACACTGTTTCATGCTGCTACTGAACCTGAATTCCGGTTTCTTCATGACAATGCTACCAGTCACTGTTCCTGGAACGTGATTCATAGGCTGGAAAATCACGTGATTGAATTGTTACAGGCGCCTCCGAGGTCTTCTGACTTTAGTCATATTGGAAGCATCTGGGATGTCGTACAGCGACGTCTGGATGACCAAGTTCCATACCCTAGTACACTGGTAGGCCTCCTTAACGTGATACATGTAATATGTGATGAGCTGCCACATACGCTCAGAAATAATATCATTACAAGCATACGTCGTAGGTGTAAAGATGTTCTTAGACACAAAGGTGGTGTTTCGGAGTACTGAAATCCAGAGGTATGGACATTCCCCGAATTTACCATTTTGTCTATATTGCAGTGCTACTTTGTTGTGTGCAGGAATTGCACAATAAATTGTTTTTGTAATCGTATCGTTTATCGTTTATATTACGTCGCATCACTAATGTTATTTCGATGGATATTACTTAGGTCAGATGCACACATACACTCTCAACTTAATGCAATATTCTTAACTTTTTGTGACCAGTGTATTTAGCGCCACATCGGAGCGATCACGTCTATGCCTGTTACGAACGCAACACGAAAAAGAGAAAAAAAATGAACACTTTATTTTCTGAGATATGTTTGAAATTTGATGCTATTTCGTAGAATTACTATAGGAATGCTGTTTAAATGTAAGCTCTGAATACTGTTCAGAAACAATCTGAAAGAAGCGAAACAAAAGAGAAAACCAAAAGCACTTTGCATCAAAATCAAACAAATAACTTATACAAGGTCTGTCGAGAAAGTAATTAGACTCATTCAATAACATAAGTTTAATTAAAGTTATACTTACATAACATTAAACTTCCTCGAAATAACATCCTTGAACATCAATACACCGCTGCCAACAGTTCTGCCACGTCGCGTAGCTTGCCTGGAAGTCGGGAACAGGGATCGCCTTCAAAGCACTCGTCGCGGCAGTTTGCATGTTTGTACCAGACCCAAAATGGTGTCCTTTCAAGCTGGATTTGAGTCGGGGAAACAAAACGAAGTCAGCCGGTGCCAAGTCCGGGCTGTATGGAGGTTGGAGCAGCGTTGACACGTTGTGTTTCACCAGAAACTCTCTCACTCTCAGCAACGTATGGCTCGGCGCATTATCGTGGTGAAGACCCCAAGTGTTAGTGATCTCCGAGCGGACGCGCGCAATTCTGTTCTTCAGCCGTTGAAGCACTTCCACGTAAAATGAAGCGTTGACCGTTTGTCCGGGTGGTACGAACTCCTTATGGACAACACCTTTACAGTCAAAGAAGACAATGAGCATCGATTCCATCTTCGATTTGCACATTCGAGCCTTCTTTGGTCGAGGAGACTCGGGAGTGTGCCACTCTGAGCTCTGTCTCTTCGTCTCCGGATCGTACTCAAAGACCCGCGTTTTTATCACGTTCGCCAAAAACCAAGGTTCACTCCTCACACGGTCCACAAGCTCACGAGAAATCGACATACGGTAGTTCCTCTGTTCATCGGTCAAAACCTTAAGAACCAATTTGGCGCTAAATTTCGGCATCTGCAATTCTTGCGTGATAATTTCATGCACAATGAATTTCGCGAGTCCCACGTTCTGTGCTACCAATCTAACACTCAGACATCGGTCAGAGTACAAAACCGCTTCCACCTTTTCCACATTGTCCGAAGTCTGAGACTTTGAAGGGCGACCTGACCGTGGCTCATCCTCGACACTCTCTCTTCCCTCTGTGACCGTTTTGTGCCACCAAAACACTTGTGCTTTCGATAAAGCATCCTTCCCGTAGGCTTTCTGAATCATAGCAAGACAAAACACAAAACATTACCGCGGATCTCTGTTCGACACTCTTCTGCATTTTGACCGTTGAGCGACGCTCACACAGCTGTCCACTTCGCCAGCGATCCTCACCCTGTAAAAGCTCAGAGCCAACTGACGAGACATCGATCGTTTACCTAACATACCCCGCCACTCGTCACCCTCGGAGACTCCGCCCGCCGGCCCTTCTGATTGGCCCAGGAAAAGTGGTCTCCTTATTTTCCGGACAAACTTTGTAAGATCTAAATAAGAGTGAGGTGAATCATGAATGGAAAACGGGATTACACCATGCAATATAAATTTTAAAAATGACAATCCGGTTTTTGGTGTAATTGTGACAAGGATGGTAAGCCAGATAAAAACTGAAATCTTGAAAATTTCGTCATCTTGGATCGGAAATCGAAACCGCGTCTCCCGGATAGCGCCCGGGTCTGGGTGGTGTAGTGGTTAGCATACCCGGGTGCTATCTGGGAGACGCGGTTTCGATTCCCGCTCAAAGATTACAAAATTTTCAAGTTTTCGGATATTATCTGACTTGCCATCTTTGTCACAATTACACCAAAAAACGGATTGCCATCTTCGAAATTTATAAGAATGAGGTGATATTTTTTAATTCCTGCAATAAATATTTTTCACTCTCACAATGACATGTACACTGCTGGCCACCCGAAATGCAACACCAAGAAGGAAGCATCCGATTGTCCTGAAATTCGCAGCATGCGTCGCCCGCGAGAGGACATGTAAACGATTAGCATTGCAGGGCATATGCAAATCATGTGCACACGGCACGCCACCGAGAAGCACTATAAGAAGGATGCACAGAAGGCGGGGTGTAAGTAGTGGAAGTGTGTTGTGCTGCCGGACCTGTGCGTGAGAAGTTTCCTGATGCCTTGTCGCAGATTACGGCAGTCATTCCAGCATGTTTTGGAGTTCGACAGAGGACGAATAGTGGCTTATCGCGACAGCGGTTTATCATACCGAGACATCGGCACCCGTGTGGGATAACATCCAGCCACAGTGAGGCGAGTATGGTTTCGGTGCTTGCAGGATGGACGGAAGGAGCGACGTGAGCGATTGCCGAAGCCGCAGCACACCACCGAACGAGAGGACCGGCATGTTGTGCGGCGGGCATTGACGGCTCGCACCGCCACATCACGAACGTTAGAGCAGGAATTAGGGTGTGTTGCGCAACAACCTGTGTCAGCACGTACCGTTAGACGTCGTCTGCAGGAGCGGGGACTTGTCGCACGGAGCCCATTGGTCCGATTACAATTGAAGTTACACAACCGGCGAGTGCAGCGGCAGTGGGCCGTTGAACGCCGCACCTAGGCTACGGAATGGCCCGACATTGTCTTCTCCGACGAATCCCGCTTCTGCCTGCAACACCACGATGGTTGGATCCCCGTGTGGCGGCACCACTGCGAGAGACTGTATGACGCCTGCATTATGCATCGCCATACCGGTCCGTCGCCTGGCGTTATGGTTTGGAGCGCAATTGGATATGACATCCGCACCCCTTTGGTACGCATCGCCGGTACACTTAACAGTCACCGCCACATCTACAACGTTCTAGAGCCTGTAGTCCTCCCTTACCTGCAGGACCAGCCAGTGGCCACGTTTGAACAGGACAATGCGCGCCCGCACGTGGCACGCATCGTCCAACAGTTCTTTACGGCCCAACAGGTGTCACTGCTGCCGTGGCCCGCCTGTTCTCCCGATATGTCGCTAATCGAACACATCTGGTCGCTGATCGCAACCCAGTAGCCCTGCAAGCACCACCCGTGGCTACGCCTGATGAACTGTGGCAACGTGTGGAAGCAGCCTGAACCGACATACCCTGAGCCCACATCCAAAGCCTCTTTCTTTCGATGCCGCGGCGTGCAGCTGCCGTTATTGCCAGCCATGGGGGCCTCACGAACTATTGATGTCTGCGTGTTCCGCAAGTCGCACGGGCCTGTAAGCTCAATCGTTTAATCTTTGTATCTGTTGTTATGTGTCCAGTAAATCTGGCTTTGCTATCTCGTGTCTTTCTTGGTGTTGCATTTTGGGTGGCCAGCAGTGTATATATATACATACGTATATATATTAGATATAAAGCCACACAGGAAATGAACATGGAGACATCCAAATGGGACGACAAGTGAAATTGATTTTATTATGTGTAACAAAAAATTCGTCATAGAAGACTGCAGTGTGCTAAACAAGTTCAACACAGGTAGTGACCATAGATTGGTGAGATGTAAGATGCACCTCAACACCAAACTTGAACGTGGCAAGCTCATAATACAAACAACATCTATTGACATAACCAACCTTAAAAAACACCATAATACCTTCAAGTTGGAACTGAAGAACAGGTTCTCTGCTTTAGAAAGCCTAACATCGGAAGAAGTGGACATCTCTGAAGTTAACAGAAAAGTAACCAAAGCTCTTATGGAAACAGCAACAAAATTAGCTGGGTCTAAGAACAAGTTGCATGTAAATAAATTATCAGGAAAAACGAAAATGTTGATGCAAAAAAGAAGAGAGATGAGGACAACTAAAGAAGATGTGACTTCCAAAGTGCAATATATAGAGCTATGCAAGACAGTACGAAAAAGTATCACTGAAGACGTAAGAAAATTCAACTGTGAACTAGTGAGGAAAGCAATTGAAAACAACCAAAGCCTAAACATAGCAAAGGGACATCTCAGTAAGGGAAGAAAACAGATTATGGCACTGAGAAAAGAAGATGGTTCTGTAACAAGAAATAGAGGCGAAATTTTGACAAGAGTGAAAGATTTCTACTCCAAATTATATGAAAGGGATGATACATGCACTCCAGACATCATGAAAGATACCAGTACCAGAGTTCCTCCAGTCCTTCCAGCAGAAGTTGCACATGCAATCAAGAACATGAAGCGGGGAAAAGCTCCAGGAGAAGATGGAATTACTGTAGACATCATACAAGAAGCAAGTGGAGAAATTGAGACAGTACTCGCCCAAATTTTCACTCGATGCCTTAATGAAGGAAGATTCCTGAGGATTGGAACACCGCTACAATGATCCTGCTACATAAGAAAGGTGACATTGAGGATCTCGGAAACTACAGACCTATCAGCCTCCTACCAGTAGTTTATAAAATCTTCACTAAAGTTCTTTCACACCGCTTGAAGGTAACACTGGACATGGCTCAACCGAGAGAACAAGCTGGATTCAGGAGTGGCTACAGCACAATAGATCATATCCACGTACTGAGAGAACTAATTGAAAGAGCGAGGGAATATGAACTTCCATTGTGCATGGCTTTTATCGATTATGAAAAAGCCTTTGATTCGGTGAAACCATCAGCAGTTACAATGGCTCTGAAAACCTGCGGTATTGAAGATGCATACATTAATATTATTAATAATATCTATGAAAATGCAAGTGCAAAGATTCGGCTGTTTGAAAATACAACACACATAAAAATTGGAAAGGGAGTGAGACAAGGTGACACCATATCTCCGAAGCTCTTTAATGCCACACTGGAGGGTGTTTTTCAGTCGCTGAGCTGGGAAAACAAAGGGATAAAGATTAATGGAGATTATCTAACCCACCTTCGTTTTGCTGATGACGTAGTCATTTTTGCAAGTACCCCATCAGAGCTGCAGAGTATGATCCAGGAACTTGCTGACAAGAGTAAAGAAGTGGGATTAAAAATGAACTTTCAGAAGACAAAAGTGATGTTCAATGCTTTTACAAGAAATGAAGATTTATTGATTGATGGAGAAAAGCTGGAGATAACAGACACGTACGTTTATCTTGGGCAGCAGATATCAAGTGAGGGTCACATTGATGAAGAAATTAATCGGCGTACAAAACTTGCCTGGAGAGCTTTTGGAAGAAACAGCATAATTTTCAAGAGCAATATGCCATTATGTCTTAAAAGAAAAGTGTTTGATCAATGCATCCTTCCAGTGCTTACGTAAGGTGCAGAGACGTGGACCTTAACTAAAAGAGATATACAAAGACTGCAGACAACTCAAAGATGCATGGAGAGGTGCATGCTTCGTGTAACCAGGAGAGATAAGAAGAGGAACTCGTGGATCCGAAAAATGACGAGAGTGGAAGACATCATGATCAAAGTTAAATCCCTGAAATGGCAATGGGCTGGACATACTGCCAGAAGGACAGACCATAGATGGACAGCCGAAATTTTAGATTGGATTCCAAGGGACAGGAAAAGACCCAGAAGAAGACCACATGGGAGATGGGTGGATGAAATTCGAAAGTATGCAGGGGTGACATGGAGGAGACTGGCACAAGACAGACCGTTGTGGAGGAAACTTGGGGAGACCTTCGTCCAGCAGTGGATTGATAATGGTTGACAATGATGATGATGATGATATATTAGATAAATGAGGGTTTGTAACACTGCCCCTGTTCTTTTAAGAAATCTCAAGGTCTTACACAACACACTAGTATATAATAGTTACTCTTTTGGTTTTATAAGCAGGATTTTGAGTCAACTTTTGAACAGCAGTTCATCAAAATATTATTTTGCAAAAAACTCTGTTTTACGCCTTTTGAATATAGCTAACAAAAGACCTGACAACATTAAATTTTCTTCTGTGTTTCCAAGTGCCGCCTTAAGGGTGGATTGTGGCTGAATATTTCTTTGTAACACGCATGGGTCGTCTTGACGACATCTGAACTTTTTGCTTTCCTATCTTTTGTTGATATTTTTGTTAACAGCTGATTTGCTTCCACTCATAATGTACTAGTCGTTCAGTTGCAGAGTGAATGTCGAGGAGCGGACAGATTTGGTGTTGCAGTATTATTCGGCGGGATGCGCTTAGGTTTGACGTTTGCCTTATTTTCGCATTTATTTAAATTTTGGGTAATTTATTTCTTTGTCTGGCTTTTACAGTGTTCCTTGAATTCAAACTTTTTTATTTCGTTTCAAAACTTCGTGACCCTGGGAACACAAGCGCTGGTTTTTTGAGAATTCTGCATTGCCCATTCAGAAAGGTCAGTAAGGGTTGGTGTTCCCCTGATGAAGATAACTATCTCCTTGGTGAATTTTTGGCTTTATGTTTTTGCCTTGGTTTGTGCTGGGTTTTTTTTTTTTTTTGTGTGTTTTGGTTTTTGTCCGTGGGTTTGAGTTAGGTATTCTGAAACTTTGACTTGGTATTTGCGTTCGCGTTCTTAGACAAAAGTGTCAGGCCAAGGTATTTTTTTTCGACTATACTTACCATTTTAGAGATTTTATTTGTATTTGGTGATTTTGACCTGGCTTTAATTAGGCTTCACTCTGTTTGAGAATGTATGAGGTTAGTCTTGTTGATTGGACATTTTGTTTTGATTTGTTTTTCATATAACTACAATATACTTGATACTTCAATTTTTATATGCTGCGTTGCACATTTCAGTGGGGTCTCATGATTTCAGTGATTATTGGTTCGCTTTCGGGCTTGGGGCTTCAATTTTTTGGATTCGGAGCTTCTTGATTGGTTGCCGAATTTTATTTTGCTTTCTATGAGTGATGTGGTTTATATGATGTAATTAATATACAGAGTGTTTCAAAACTAATGGAACAAACTTTAAGGGGTGATAGAAAGCACTGAAACAAGCACTTTTCGTCAGAGAATTCATGGTCGCAAGTTACGCGGTTAGGCGCTGGAGGGCGCTTTCTGTTTTCCCACACACGCCGTCTTTCGCGCAGCAAATCAGGAATGGCACAGCAAATCAAAACAAAGCATTTTGCCGGCAACATAAAACAAGAAAGATGACACCGAATTTACGGGTGTAATAAGCACGTCTTTTGAATCCGTTCTGACGCAAATGAAATTTATCAAAGCTATTCAAAGTCAATGGAACCGGTATGGAAAACAATAGATCAGATGAAAGAAAGAAGATTTTCAATCGGGTTTTTAATCCCTCAGATATTGCTGTAAACGGAATCGTGAGCTTACGAACTCCTAGAAACAGAGATATCTACAAAAATAAGATGTGACTTTACGTCCCTTGGTGGGAAAACCATGCATTATTTTAGGAAGAACGTATTCTCTACACGTTTATCCATATAAGCGGTATCGGTCCAAGAAAAAAAATTTAGTCGAGTTTTCAGGAGCCCAGATTTTGTTACAAGTACATCAGAAGCAGAAATTAACTCGTATGATTCCCGGTGGCCAAACCATTCTTTACCAAACATCAGAAATTATGTGAAAAATATTTTCCATAAGATCTTGTATGCGATACAGGAAGAGTTTTTCAAATCGGAGTTTTAGAAGCAGGAATAACGCAGAAAACGCAATTTACCTTTTTGCCCCCTAATGGAAAGTCTATGATTTACTTGAAAATTTTGAATTTATAGGAAAAGCATTTCGCATCGGAAACACTATCCAACAATGAAGGGATTTTTCAAATCGGACTCTTAGATGTAGAGATATTGACAAAAATAAAATATACATCTACGCCTCCTGCTAGGAGCGTAGAAACTATGCATTATTTCAAGAAGAAAATGTTTCTAAAAGGCTTGTCAACATGAGTAGCATCGGAAAACAAACAACTTATTTTTCAATCGAGGTTTTAGAAGCTCATATTTTGCTGCAAATACATCAGATGCGGAAATTAAGACTTACGCCACCTGGTGGCCAAACCATTCTTTACCAAACATTAGAAATTATGTGCAAAGGATTTCCCATCAGGAGCTGTATCCGGTGCAGAAATAATTTGTCAAATCGGAAATTTACAAGCAGAGATATGGGGGAAACGTAATTTATCTTTACGCCCACTAACGGAAAGTCTATGAATTACTTGAAAACTTTGAAATTATACGAACCACATGTCTCATTGCAAACATTATCCAACAAAGAAGGAATTTTTCAAATCGGACTCCTAGAAGGAGAGATATTTACAAAAATAAGATATACATCTACGCTCCCTGGCGTAGAAACCATGCACTATTTTAAAAAGAAAATGTTTCTAAAAGGTTTGTCGACATGAGTAGTATCGGTCTACAAACGAGATTTTTTTCAATTGAGAATCTAGAAGCTCATATTTTGCTGCAAATACATCAGAAGCGGAAATTAATATTTACGCCCCCTAGTGGTCAAACAATTTTTTTACAAAAATTAGAAATTACATGCAAACGATTTCCCATCAGGAACTGTATCCAGTGCAGAAAGAAATTTTCAAATAAGAGATTTAGAAGCGGAGATATAGGGAGAAAGGCAATTTACCGCTACGCCTCCTAGCGGAAAGTCTATGAATTACTTGAAAATTTTGAAATATTTTAAGAAGAAAATATTTCAAAAGGGTTTATCGATGTGTGTGGCATCAGTCCACGAAAGAATGTTTTATGGCAAATACATCAGAAGCCAAAATTAACGCTGACGCCCCCTGGTGGCCAAAGTATTCTTTACTAAAAATTTGAAATTAAGTGCAAAAGATTTGCCATCAGGAGATGTATCCGCTGAAGAAATTTTTTTCGAATCGGAGGTTTAGAAGAAGAGTTATCGGGGAAAATGTAATCAACTTTTACGCCCTCTAGCGGAAAATCTATGCGTAATTTGAAAAAGTAACTATATCTAAAATACTCTTCGACATAAATGAAATCGAAAGATAAAAGCATTTTTTTTCAATCGGATGTTTAGAAGCAAATATGTGGAATGAAACGTATTTTTGAGATCGACATCATCTGCATTTACGCTCTCTTGCGGCAGAATTGTACATCGTAAAAAAAAACGAAATGAAGGATCATCATTCACATAATTCAAGCTTCCCAATGCAAAAAGAATCAATCGGACTAATCAGTTGCAGAGATATCGTGGGTACAGACGGACTGACGGACAGACGGACGGGCAGACAAACCGGTAACATATTTTTTTTACAAAAGGCGTGCATTGCGGTGTTTTGGCTCCGCAATGCACATATATCGGTATTGCAGGAATATGCAACAAAAAAATGAATGTCATCGCTGCATATGGAGGAAGCATGCGTATGCCAGCATGGCAGTTCAAAAGTGATGTAGCAAATGGCGCGGATTTCGGGAGGCTAATAGGAAGTGTGATTGCCCCGAACAGCTCTAAAGCTAGCACAACGAGCCCTCGTGCTGTTTACAAGGTAGTGAATAACGTTTTTGGTAATAAGTGCTACTCCTCTACCAAGGCGCGTCGGAGTACCCAGAGGATTCTGGGATGGGGCTGCAGTCCTGCAATTGCTCTTCTCAGGACGTCCCAATTATATTCTTTTGGGTTCGGGTCTAGAGATCACAAGGGACACTCCATCCGGTGAATTTCCAAGTATTCGTCGACTGGCAGAGCCCCTGTGAGATCGGGCGTTATCGTCCGACTGTGGGCCAACAACGACTCCAGCCCAAACCATGTGTTCTCCACCATGGTTTTGGCCAATTTCCTCAATGTTGTAGGGAAAATTACGGATTTCCGCCGCTCCAAATATACACAGGTCAAAACTCCGTGTTTAGGCTGAATCGCGACACGTCACTGAAGGGAATAGAGGCATATTCGTCAAGTGAACAGCGTATACTCTTAGAACCAATTCAGAAGGACTGTTCTGTGTGATGCACCAAGTGGGATACAGACCATTGGCCTTATTGTATACAGACCTCCCTCGAAGAGTCTTCTGTGAAGTGTTTGTCTCGATATCGCGGTTCCCGTAGCAGAGAAGATCTCCTGCGAGAGTTGCATGGCTGTGGACTTCCTATGGCAGCGAACTCTTAGGGACAAATATCTGTCGTCTTGACTTGTTGTTCCTCGTAGGCTCCCTTGTTCCTGCCTCCTGGTTATTGTTCTGGTTTCGTGGAACTGTCTCCAGAGATTGGAGACAACACTCCTCAACACATTCACATATATTTCTACCTCAGCTTACGCTTGCTGTGCTTCCAACCTACCGATTGTTCTCCACCGTAATGAATCTTCTGAGCGATGGTGTGCAGCCATTCTTCCACTAACAGTCCAGCTAAAGGTTCAATTGCCACACCCCGGCAGGAATAATATTATTCAAGGTCGCGCTCCTGCCAGCTCAATGACGTATGGCCCCTATTTGCATATTTCAATAGGAGTTAATACAACGTAGCTTGGGTACGTCGACTTTCTTTCCCCTTGCAGGTGTCTCTGAAAAAGTTTTACAATCGTTCGGCTCGTTTTAGATATATTCTTGAATTTTTACTTGACGAGTTAATTTTGGACACAAGTTTAGTTTTGAAGATGAAAAACTGACGTTTGAGACATTCAGGGTTTTGTCTAGTATTTAAGACACGTCAAAGACACGATTGTGTGTGAGAAATTACAACGGCGCAATTCCTTTTCTTGACTTCATCTTTCAAAATGGCTCTTCTGTTGTTTTGCAGAAACGCGCATCAATCTTTTGGACATATTTTATAACTTCAAAACATGGTGATCACCAGAAGAAAATTTGAACACCTCCCACTTCATGATCCAGAAAGAACACTTACGATGACATGTTCAAACCTATTTTTTTTTCCTGTAGTTCAATTTAAGAAATGCTTTAGCTATTTAGAAGTAAGTATGAGTGAAAAGATACCCCAATGTTTATTTCCTGAGCTATGAGCATTTTACGAAAAATAATTAGCAATAAATTATTTTACCTTAATAAGCAAGCTGAAAATAGAAATAAAGAAATGAAGGAGCTTTCACGCAGTTTTAAAAAAACAGAAGAAATAATTTAAATTGGTTATGCATCAACAGAGGATAAAAAACAGTCGCATCAACAAAACAGTGCTTCTTGGATTGTTTCACAAATTATTTGGAATACGTTTTCGGAAACTCACTTCTTTTAACGTCTTTTCCGAAACTCACTTTCTTCCGCTTTATTCTGCAATTAACCTAAAATTCGCACAACTAATAATTTCTGCTGTTTCATGTATCGAACCACAAACAAAATTCTATTTCCGTCATATACCGGTCGGCTGTTGTCCCCTCTAGAAAATTAAGCCCTCTTCATGTTACTAATCGAATTAGTACAATTTCATAGACATTTTTTCATTCTGTATATTCATATGCAGAGATTTTGAAAGAATCTGAATAATGAAACGTACAGATCCCACAATGAATTTGATGCTATGTTTCACATATCGTTGTACAATTCTGAACTTGTGAATCAAATTTAATAGTCAGAAACTACTTGCCCAGTTAAAAGTCAGAATCTACTTGCCCGAAATTTGAAATTCCGGGTATTAGTACGAGCGTTTGCATTTTAATAGGTGTATTTTTCTAAAGTGCCATTTATAAAAAAGATGACAAATGGTATTGCCAGAGGGGTATGCGGACCTAAATACAAGCCATGTTTTACGTGCGAACACGAAAGTACTTCAGAGGAAAATATATAATGTTCGCACACTCCTGAAATTTTTTTCAAGTTTTTTATTGTGTATTATTTTCAGAATTAATACACAGTTTGCGGTACGTTTATATTTACGCCACCTAGCAGCGGAACGGTGTTCATGAAAAATTAAAAGAATATGAACAAAACGTTTCTCGAAGTGATTGGTATTCTATGTAGGAAAATATTTCTGAATAGGACTTTTAGAAGTGAGATCGAGAAATCAAATATAAGTTTAGGACTTCTAGCGAGAAATCTGTGTTTTAGTTTGGGCAAAACATATACATTTGGCGACGAGGGGTAACTGACCAAAACAGAATGCTTTCAAACGGGTTTTGGAAGCCCAGATGCAGCTGCAAAGTTACAAAGAAAAACGTTTTCCTTACGGGCCTTACTTGCAAAATTTAAGTGAAAAAGGAGGTGTTAGATGCAAAATATTCTTCATTATGTACGATGTCGGATGGACAAAGTTTTAGAAGCGAAAATATTTGGAAACAGATTAATACACTGGCGGAAAGTGAAAAAATAACACCAAGAAGATAATTGGCGGACGATCACCAAATTTACATATCTTAATGGGATCGAGTTTACGTAGGTGTGATGTTAATTTCGGGACCGACCGGTGAGCGCTTACGCCACAGCACAGCATAATATGCAAATTATCGTCGGTGGTATTTAAGGAGTACGGCGAAGTGAATGTAATCCGTCGTTGGCGTACGGACATGTGCGAAGATTCTGAAGAAGCTGCAATGCCTGGACATGGAAGACGTGTACGATTTCAGCAGTTATCGGACTCTGAACGAGGTCTTCTAGTCGGACTCCGCGAGGCCGGGTGGTCGTACCGTCGTATTGCGGAGCGAATTGGACGGGAAGTATCGGTGGTGTGCAATGGTGGAGCAGATGATCCGAGGAACATTCCCACCCGAGAAGACGTGGAACTAGGAGTCACAGACGGACTGATGAGCGGACCGATCGACGCATATGAAGAGCGGTGTTGTCAAGCAGAACATCCACTGCGACGCAAATACGAGCTGCCGTTGCACCTGAGGTGACTGTGCAATCAATCCGAAACCGTCTACTGGATGCAGGACTACCTGCACGTGTGCCTCTGATATGTGTACCTATGACTCCAGCCCGCCGTCAGGAACGGCTGCAGTGGTGTCGCCAACGTCTGCACTGGAGAACGCAATGGCGATCTGTCGTGTTCAGAGATGAAAACAGATTCTGCTCGGGAGCCTCCAATGGCCGTATGCGTGTTCGGAGACGCACAGGGGAGCGTCTCTACCCTTCTTGCATCCGCCAGCGACACACAGGGCCTACACCTGGTCTCCTGGTGTGGGGAGCGATCAGCTATCACTCCCGTACACAACTAGTGTTTGTACCGGGTACGTTAGACAGCACCTCCTACATCAACAACATCATTCAGCTAATTGTTGTGCCATTTGTAAGGTCGGTCCATCGTGGTGTTTTCCAGAAAGATAGCGCACGCCCACAAACGGCTCGTGCAAGGCAATCTGCACTTCAGGGTGTGAAACAACTTCCATGACATGCACGTTCACCGGATTTGTACCCCATTGAGCACGTGTGGGATTTTATGGGGCAACGACTTATCCGGTCACCACGGCCAGCCACGACCATCCGCGATTTACGCGTCCAATTTGAGGATGCTGGGAAGTCAATACCCCAAACTTACATCCAACATCTGTACGACAGACTCCATGCCAGAATTGCACAGTGTGACGCAGTTCATGGCGGTTCAACCTCGTACTAACCATGTTACATGGAAATGTTATTTTTCAGTTTACCAGCAAATACAGCTGTATTTTGCCATAATGTTTTGATCACACTATCCTCTGTATTCCGTTATTATGCTGAATAAATTTCGTTGGTATTAGACGTCTCCTTCTTGGTGTTCTTTTTTCGCTTTCCGCCAGTGTATGTGTGAGTCCCAGATGAAAAAATTGAAATTGTTTGAAGAAGAAACGCTAAGTGGTCTTCGTGGGGAAGGGTACAGGCTCAAAAAGGAATTTCCCTTAATCTGATTTTCAGAAGTAATTGAAAGAAATATAATAGATTTTGAACTCTATAGCATCTGCGTTTACGGCCATTGGTGGCGAAGTTATGCATAGGAAACAAAGAGCAAAAGGCACGGACAACACTGGACAGCAAATCTTTACACAAGTCTTGCCCGACGATTAAATTAATCATTTATTATAGATTTCGAGGGGCGGAACACAAATATGACAATGAAAATGTAAAATTAGCTGAGGTTTGTGAGAGACCGGCGATAGTTTCTTATACGTACTTACCACATGTACCAGCAAATGTCCGCTTCTACGTCCGACGTTGCATTGCCTGCCGCTTATATAGCTGATCAGGATCATCTCCAGCGATTGTCCAACATTAGTCAGCCAACATAGAAGTGAACCACTTTCCATGGTATCATTTTTCCATCGTTGCAATGTACTGTGGAAACGTTCACCATTCTCATCATTTACCATGCCGGAGCTGGGGAAGAAATCAAAGTGGAAATGGAGCAAGTGTATCTTCAAGGACACATTGTAGCCAAGTTCGTGATATAGACACAACACGTCCTTAACCAGTTTCTTCTAATTTTCTGCCCTGACATTTTCGAGGAAGTTTGCTGATACCAGACGAAACGCGTCCCAAGCTTTTTTCTCAACGCCCTGTAGGAGGTTGTCGAACACCTCGTCAATGAAGAGCTCTCGGATCTGAAAACCAACGAAAAACAACTACTGGATTTTGCCCCCAAGATTAAATTAATCAAATTAATCTCTTCGCTGAGCCGAAGGAATTCGTCCGCTTGGTACTTGAAAGATGCTTCACTCAGTCGATGGTTTTACGAAGTTTTTTACCAAACCGAGTTTATTGCGCAGGAACGGTAACACAAATTTGTGCGTGCCAGTACTGGATGCTGCGCATTCATCTCTCCGACTTTCAGAGATTTCCTCGCAGGTCAATCTCTCTTCGCGTAGTGAAAATTTCTTGCTCAGCTGTCCTATTCACGCGAAAAGCTGTAGTACGTCGTATATCCTAGCTACAGACCCATCCATACAACCACTATATTCAAGACACTGCAGGGATGCCAGCCGTACTTCTGTATTGAGGACAATCCTACAGCTGTTTTAGTGTTTCGTAGGTATCTTTCATGTAGGCAGCGTGTCCGACTGGAACAGATGGAAACTGATTTCCCTTATGCAACAACACCGACTTGAGATTCAATTTCGACGAGTCTATGAATAGTCGTCATTCGTGCCGGTCACGTTTTATTCGAATGGCATTCGCAGCCATCTACATCGCACCAGAACACAAGGTCAAGTTCTTTTCGGAAGTAAGGCGCAAACAGCTAAACCGAAGTCACTGGGGCATTTTCCTTCAGAAGATTCCCTTCTAGAAATTTTGATCCCAGAAACTCCGCTTTGGCCTTGGAAGCTCCAGATCGGGAATAAAATCTCCCTCACTTCTTCTTGTGTGAGAATGTGTGGCGCACATGACGCACCGTGGCTGACATATGAATCATCATTAGAAGACGGAGGCTTAGGAGAAACCAACATCAGGGTTCTACTGAGAATTCGACCGCATCTGTGTCCGCCGACGTCAGGAGGAGAGGTGTCCGGGAGTGTATATTCGCACCAGGCATTCCACTTCAACGCGAGGCATTAGGGCCTGGGGTACTATCGGGTACGAAAGCAGATCCCTTTTCGTGAGAGTCCGTACAACCATAACGAGTACACTGTGACGTATATTCTAAATTAACTTTTCGTTTTAGTTTCTTTCCCTATGTAAATCTTGAGTTTTTTTCTGTAATTCTTCACTCTTAACGTGATATCTTTCTCTCAAACGAATACGTTTGGCAACACACTTCAGGTTGAATGCACGTGACGTATGCCTGGATAAGTACAAGAAATAAAAGCGACGACTAAATTGTTGCTTGAGAGCATTGTAAGAGAGCGATTATTGAGAGCGTTGTAAGAGAGCGATTATTGAGAGCGTTGTAAGAGAGCGATTATTGAGAGCGTTGTAAGAGAGCAATTATTGAGAGCGTTGTAAGAGAGCGATTATTGAGAGCGTTGTAAGAGAGCGATTATTGAGAGCGTTGTAAGAGAGCGATTATTGAGAGCGTTGTAAGAGAGCGATTATTGAGAGCGTTGTAAGAGAGCGATTATTGAGAACGTTGTAAGAGAGCGATTATTGAGAGCGTTGTAAGAGAGCGATTATTGAGAGCGTTGTAAGAGAGCGATTATTGAGAGCGTTGTAAGAGAGCGATTATTGAGAGCGTCGGGTTGTAAACTGATTATTGAAAAAAACGTAGTGAAAAGAGCGTTGTGTTAAGAGTTGTGTGGTGTGTGGACAGTTTAGTGCAATATGCTATGCTATGCTACGATGTGTTTGCTACATCCTGAATAAAGCATCTTTTCCGTAAGTGTGACTTCTGTTGTTTACATGTTTCTTCTGGCCGTTAAGGTTTCTTTCATTTAGAAACTATTTCTTAGTATGTTGCTGTTTTAAATTAACGTAGAAGTAAGACAAGACTTCTTCGTCATAACACATAACGTCAATGACTTTCTACAGCCGGTAGCCCTTGCATACCTGCAGGATGTCCCCGAGGCCATATTTCAGAACGACGATGTCACACCGCATGCTGAGAGATAACACGTGCCTTCTTTATGGTTGACAACTTTCCACTCCTGCCGTAGCTGGCTAGATCGGCCTGATTTATCACCCATAGAAAATCTCTGGGACATGCTCAAAAGAAGTGTTCATCGGTTATGACGTACTATAGAGGTGAAAACAGGTGTCAAGGTGACAAATCTGCAGCGAGACATTCTGTTCGCGTTGCTCAGTTGGGAGAGCGGCTTACTCCGGAGTGAGGGAACACGGGTTCGATGCACGTAGCGGACGAACTTGTGTTTTCACACGGTACGACTGTTCGTCAGCAACTGTTGAGGAACTTTGGACGCGGGTTAAAATAGCATGGATGGCTACTAATCAGAACACCATTGACGTATTGATTAGATTCCTCAGTATGTACAGCAGGTGATACAAGTCAGAAGTCACCACATCGATAATTAGCTATATCGATGAACGTGGGAGATATGACATCGATATACTAATCATTTGTTCTGCATTTCTTAATGCAAATATCCTGTAAAACTGAAAGCCGTAGCTCGACGCTTCTCGGGTGTTCTATTTTTATGAACATGAGTGCATGTACTAAGAAGAGAAAGGACCTGAAAAATATTGCATTCTTCTGTGCATCTGCTATAGCACTAAACTTGAGCAAGTTGTTCAAGACTGATTTCTTTTTGATCAACGGAAATTACTAAAAATACATAGTATTTTTAGTAATTTCTAAGACCGACAAGACCAACAGTCAAGATCGACTTATTTGAACAACGGGAATTACTAAAAATACATATAAATTTGATTCATATCGAAACACATAGCAATTATGAAAACACGGCACGCTTTGCAATGCATTTGGAAAGAGTGATGAGAAAAGAAGTACATCGGAAAAAATAGTGAAAAACAGAGGAATTAAAACGACAAAAAAAGAGAAGAATTAAAAAGAAATAAAGTAGTACTTAAAACTTTTGAGAAAGAAAGCAAGGTACAGGATATCGTTTTAAAGAAGTATTGTTTTTGAATTATTCACATTTTGGACTACACCACAGCTGAAGGTGGTAATGAAATAAATAAATACACTGAGTCAAATGGTGCCAGAATATACACTGCGCTACTATTAATAAGGGACAACCGCATGCCTACAGATAATCTGCATATACAGTATTTACAGAAAACGTAATTGTGTGCTGAAATCTTTGGCTCTTAT